>UELW01000156.1:1051247-1131621 GCA_900490495.1 Danionella dracula
TGAAAACATCTCTCTCTCTCTCTCCTGGATGGAACCCTCACCCGTGTTTGTGTCTCCAGGACGTTCCTCTCTGAGAGAACCCTTGGAGCACCATGCCGCGAACGGAACTTTGTTTTTACAGCTGTATATTGTACACGAGTGTGTTTAGAGGAGATTGTATTGGTGTTGCGTTTCTGTGTGTAACCCAGCAGTTGCAGAGCTAACACAAGGGAGTGCTTTATTTTCATTAACCTGCAGCTCTAACTCCTTCTGATCACAATAAACGCAGCGCTCACTCCTCACGCTTGAGTCCACTTCGCTTCTTTCTGTCCGTCTGGGTGAGAGAACTGCTCCAGAACTCGCTGTGCTGTCACGTTTACAGCTTCAGCTTCTTTTTGAAGCTGCTCTTGACTGGAGGAGAGAGAGGAGAGAACCCGTCTGCCTGGGGCTCATGTCACTGGTGAGGTTCTTTAGTCTGGAAAATGTGTAAAAATCAATAAATTATTTACTGTGACCAATAAACCTTGTATTAAATTTTTATGTCAAAACCATGAAACAAAATGCTATATTTACTTGTGTTATAAATAACAATATAAGGTACACATTTTAAAATAAGAAATAAAACAAAACATGGGAAATTAAAGAAAAATGGGGCTCAAATATATATTTTAAATAATTAAAAAACGCCAGGAATCACGGGAGACAAAACAATTCTATGTGGATGGACAAGTTTGAGGGAAAAAAACATATATTTTAGAAAACATGTAAATAAAAAAACCCTAAAGAAAAGGGAAAAATTAGAAAGTTAACAATACAAGGTAAAAATAACATTTAAAAATGTAGCTATTTATATTTGTACAGAACTATTGCATTGAGCAATAGAATAAGTAAAAAAAAAACATTGTACAAAAACGAATAACAAATTTTTAAGGAAAAAAACTAAAACAAACGAATTATGTAAAAAGTGAAAATGTATTGAGGAAAAATGCACAACGTAAAAATGTAAAGATAAATATCATGATAGCGGAAACAAAATTAAAACGCTTATAATATACTTTTAAAGCGTACAAGCATTAAAACAGGTGAAAAATCGTGACAAAGAATATAAAATCATTGAAAGTATTTCTAAATCAAAATATATAGTTTACAAACATAATTGTTTTTGGACGAATGGGAAAAAAAAAAAAAAACTGAAAATATAATAAAAAAAAATAACTAAAATAAAACGTTTTGAAAAAAAGAAAATTAAACAAATGTGTGGAGAAAGAATAACAAAGAAAGTTTAATCTTAGTTTAAACATGGGGGGCATCATTAAATAAACAGAAATAAACATGTAAAAGTATCTCAATAAACAATAAAATATCAGTAAAACCAGAAAAAAAAATCATTAGCGATATTAAAAAGTACAAATAGTGTTCAAATTCTATGAACAAAAAGAGACAAAATTACAAAACATTGTAGAAAAAACAACAACGAGTACTTGAAATAAAAATTTGAGGAAACCACTCAAAAACATGCACAAATATTGAAAAAACTGATGAAACACTGTAAAAAAAAAACAGGATGAAACAAACATAGCATTATCGAAAGTGTATAAGACTCAGGAAAAGAAAGGCGGGAGAAATCACGCACACTAAAATCCCGCTGGTGAGAAACCTCCATCTGGCTCCAGCTTCAGTCAGGACCGGGTCAGCAGAGGGCGCTTTCAACCAGCTCTTCTGATAATAACAGCGGGATCAGAACCGGTCGTTCCGGGGAGAAAGAGCGTGTTTTCAAGCTGACCGCGTGTGTACTGTGTGGACCACACCATGCTAAGACGGAGCATGTCACGTGGCTGCGACTTACTTTGTGCTCCCCGTGATGGTGGTGGTGGTGGTGGTTGTGTGATGGCAGTGGCGGTGATGGTGTTGGTGTTGGTGAGGGGGTGGTGGTGGTGGTGCGGTGGGTGGGGTGGGGTGTGGTGTTGGTGTTGGTGTTGGTGATGGTGGCGGCGGTGGTGGTGGTGGTTGGTGGTGTTGGTGTGGATGGTGGTTGTGATGGTGGTGTGGTGATGGTGGTGGTGGTGTTGGTTGTGTTGGTGGTGTTGGTGGTGTTAGTGATGGATGGTTTGGGGGGTGGTGTGGGTTGTTGGTGATTGTGGAGTGGGTGGGTGGTTGGTGGTGTGGTGGTGGTTGGTGTTGATGGTGTTGGTGTTGGTGATGGTGGCGGTGGTGGTGGTGGTGGTGTGGTGATGGATGGGGTGATGGGCTGTTGGCTGTGGGGGTGGTGGTGTGGGTGGTGGTGTGGGTGTGGGGCGGTGAGGTTTGGGGTGGGTGTGGTGTGGGGTGGTGGGGTGGTGGTGGTGGTGGTTGGGATGGAGGGGTGATGGTGGTGGTTTGATGGTGGAGGGGTGGTGGTGGTTTTGTGGTTATGGTGTGGTGGTGATGGTGTTAGTGATGGTGTTGGTGAGTGGTGTTGGTGGCGGTGGTGGTGGTGGTGTTGGTGATGGTGGCTGGGGGTGGTGGTGGCGTGATGGTGTGGTGATGGTGTGAGGGTGGTGTGGTGGTGGTGGTGTTGGTGATGGCGGTGATGGTGGTGATGGTGTTGGTGTTGGTGATGGTGGGTGGTGGTGGTGTTGGTGATGGCGGTGGTGGTGAGTGGTGTGGTGTGGTGTTGTGGGTGGTGGTGTTGGTTGTGGTGGTGGTGGAGTGTGGTGTGGTGGTGGTGGTGGTGGTTTGTTGGTGAGTGGGGTGTGGGTATGTGTTGGGTTGGTTGGTGATGGTTCGGTGGGGTGGTGTTGGGTGGGGTGGGTGGAGGTGGGTGTGGTGGTTGTGGTGGGAGGTGTGGTGTGTGGTGGTGGTATGTGGGTGTGGTGGCGTGGGTGTTGGTGGCGGTGGTGGTGGTGGTGTTGGTGATGGTGGTGGTGTGTTGGTGTTAGTGGTGTTGATGGTGGTGATGGTGTTGGTTGTGTGGTGATGGTTGGTGGTGAGTGGTGTGGCTGTTGGGAGGTGGTGGGTGGTGGTGTGGGTGGTGGTGGTGGGTGGTGGTGTTGGTGGCGGTGGTGGTGGTGGTGATGGCGGTGGTTGGTGATGGTGATGGTTGGTGGTGATGGTGTTGGTGATGGCGGTGGTGGTGATGGTGTTGGTGATGGTGGCGGTGGTGGTGGTGGTGTTGGTGTTGGTGATGGTGGCGGTGGTGGTGGTGGTGTTGGTGATGGTGGTGATGGTGTTGGTGATGGTGGCGGCGGTGGTGTGTTGGTGATGGTGGCGGTGGGTGTTGGTGGTGGTGGTGTTGGTGATGGCGGTGGTGGTGGTGGTGGTGGTGTTGGTGATGGTGGTGGTGGCGGTGGTTGGTTTGTGTGGTGTTGGTGGGTGGTGGTGTTGGTGGGTTGATGGTGGCGGTGTTGGTGTTGGTGGTGGTGGTGGTGGTGGTGTTGGTGGCGGTGGCGGTGGTGGTGTTGGTGATGGCGGTGGTGGTGTTGGTGATGGTGCGGTGGTGGTGTTGGTGATGGCGGTGGTGGTGATGGTGTTGGTGATGGTGGCGGTGGTGGTAGTGTTGGTGATGGTGGCGGTGTGGCGGTGGTGGTGTTGGTGTTGGTGGGTGGGTGTTGGGGGGTGGTGGAGCGGTGGTGCTTTGTGGTGTGAGGTTGGCGGTGGTGGGTGTGCGGTGTGGGGCGGTGGTGGTTGTGGTGGGTGTGTGGTGATGGCGGTGGCGGTGATGGTGTTGGTGATGGTGGTGGTGGTGTGGTGGTTGGTGATGGCGGTGGTGGTGGTGATGTGTGGGGGGGTGGTGTGGGTGATGGCGGTGGGGGGTGATGGTGGTGTGGTTGGGTTGGGGATAGTGATGGTGGTGTGTTGGTGGTGGCGGTGGTGGTGCTGGTGATGGTGGCGGTGGATGGTGTGGGTGTTGGTGAGGTGGAGGTGTGGTGGGGGTTGTGGTGAGTGTGGAGGTGTGGGGTGGTGGTTGGTTGGTGGAGTGATGAGGCGGTGGATGGTGGTTGGTGATGGTGGTTGGTGTTGATGGTGGTTGGTGGTGGATGGTGGTGGTGGTGATGGTGGTTGTGTTGGTGTTGGTGATGGTGGAGGTGGTGGTGGTGGGTGGGATGGTGTGTGGTGTTGGTATGGTGGAGGTTGGTTGTAGGATGGTGGTAGTGTTAGGTGATGTTGGTGAGAGATGGTGTTGTGGAGGATGGTGTGTGGAGGTAGTTGTTGGTGTATGGTTGTGGGTGGAGGTGGTTGTGGTGTTGTTGTTGGAGGGGGGTATGGTGGTGGTGAGAGGAGTTGGTGGTCGGTAGTGTTGAGTGATGGTGGAGGTAGGTGGAGGGTGGGGTGGTGGCGGTGTGGTGTGGTGTGTGGAGCGTGGTAGTGTTGGTGATGGTGGCGGTGTTGGTGTTGGTGGCGGTGGTGGTGGTGGTGGGTGGAGGGGGGTGGCGGTGGTGATGTTGGTGTTGGTGATAGGTGGATGGTGGGTTGGTGTTGGTGATGGATGGTGGGTGGTGATGGTGGTGGTGGGTGGTGATAGGTGGAGGATTGGATGGTGTGTTGGTATGGTAAAGGGGAGGTGGTGAGTTTGGTGTGGTGTTGGTGATCGGTTGAGGAGGTGGTGGCGGTGGTGAGTGTTGGTGTTGGTGTCGTGGGCGTGGTGCGTGGTGTGGGGTGGACCCTGGGCGGTGGTGGTGATGGTGTTGGTGATGGTGGTGGTGGTGGTGGTGTTGGTGATGGCGGTGGTGGTGATGGTGTTGGTGATGGTGGGTGGTGGTGGTGGTGGTGGTGTGGTGTTGGTGATGGCGGTGGTGGTGATGGTTGTTGGTGATGGTGGTGGTGGTGGTGGTGGTGGTGGTGATGGTGTTGGTGGCGGTGGTGGTGTTGAGCATGTCCCTGTATGACGTCTCTGTGACCCAGCTAGTGCTGCATCATGACTTTATTAACACATTGTGAGGACGCTACTGGACACGTGTCCTGCAATGTTCCAGAAAAGTCCATTTGTGACACCTGAGGTTGTCGTGGCGACGGAACCGTAG
This sequence comes from Danionella dracula, assembly GCA_900490495.1. Taxonomy (NCBI): domain Eukaryota; kingdom Metazoa; phylum Chordata; class Actinopteri; order Cypriniformes; family Danionidae; genus Danionella; species Danionella dracula. The sequence continues at coordinate 1,056,227 of UELW01000156.1, forward strand.
AACGTTTTTTGTACGCGAGGAACACGTTTCTGAGACAAAACTGGCAGTTCTTCATGACTTTATAAACATGTTAAACCACGCCATTACACAGTTGGAGCGACGTTATCCTGCAATGTACCAGAAAAGTTCATTTGTGATTATAGTGGTATAACTATAATCGTAACAGTGGGACGGTACTGGCAGGTGAGGAACCAGCAAAATATTACTGTAGTCAAATACCATACACATATAAAACATAAACATATACACATTACACCTTTGTTTTAATACAGAATGCATCTACAAGTTGACAGGGAAAAGACATGCATTTACATGAAAGTACAAAAGTGGAAACCTTGTATTTCAAGCTGACTGCATATTTTATGATGCAGCCTTACAATACGCGATTAAACAAACAAAAGTGACATAACTTTTTACGAATATGAATACATGTTGGGCTCTTAAATGCTTGCATCCATTCATAATTCTGATTTCTAATCGTTACACATATGTAAAAAAACACTTCTTAAATTGTGACCTGTGCTTGCTTATGTGGTTGAGATGTTTAGTAGACCGTTCTCTCCAAGCTCTCCGTAGACTGAGATTTTCAACAACCTGCAAAGACAAAACAACAGCAATCTTTTCATGTCTTCATTCATTACATTATCATGTTTACCTTCTGAGGGAGAGTGTGAGCCATGAACAACGAAGTTCAGAGATCCAGAAATCTTTTGGATAACGATGAACCCTGCGATTCTTAAGCCACTGGAAGTTTGCTGTGTTCAGAGGAAAACTAAGCAGTGCTCCCTGAATACCATCTCATGATGGTAGAAGCAGTGCTGATACTCAATCTTGATCAATGAACATCTACTGCTTCATTGTCAGAATAGCAGAAAGAACGGAAGAGATTCATGCTAGAGCTTCAAACCTCACAGGTTCAGCAGATGAAGCAGGAGAGCTCTTCTCTGATTGGCTCCCAGCGTCAGTGAGTCAGAGAGGAGGAGTTGGAGCTCCGTTAAAGCATCCCCTGCATCCCTCGCCTCCTCCTCTCATCTGATCCGGGCGGCTGCAGAGCAGAGGACAGCACCTCCTGAGCACTGCTGGTGAGTGGCTTCACTCCTCCCTCAGCTTCAGACCTCGCGTGTGTTTCTGATGAGCTCGAGCTCCACTAGTTTAGTTTAGGGCGAACTGAATCTTCTGTTCTTAAAGTCAGACATCTCGAACACTTCTGAGGAACAGTTCTAGTTCAGCTTCTCCAACAAGGAGAAGACCTTTACAAGGTTTCTGCACGCTGCTGGTAGAACGCAGAGATACTGTGAATCGTGTTCTTCCAGAACTAGCAGCAGAGCAGCTTTTCTAGAAGTTTTGTTTAGTTTTAACCGGGCCGGATCTCAGCCAACAGTAATCCCATGCCTGGGTGAAATCCTGTGGTGAGATGTTTGCTGGTGTCCTGATGAGTGCAGGGATGTGCTGGAAAGCTTGGATGAGAGGAAGAGTGAGCTCTATTAATAGAGACGCATAGCTGCTCTGGAGCGGCAGACTCACAGACGGAGATGCTGAAGCATGCTAACCATTAATGAATCGAGATGTGGTGAGTGTGCGTGTGTATGCGTGTGCGTGTGTGCGTGCGTGCGCGAGAAGAACAGCTTTGATGATGTGTTTCTCTGCTACAGGTTTCACCATTACATATTGTTTTAGGCCTTGTTAAACTCCAGCTTTAATCCAGAGATCACTGAATCTGCTCCCGGGTTTCGGAGCTTCACACACTTTTGGTTTGAGCATCATGAAACACTAATGTAGCTCATCTTAGCTCGTCTGGAGCTAGAGTGATGTACGTGCTAGAGCAGGGCTGCAGCTGAACTGGATTTGGTGACCCCTGATCTAAAGCAGAAAGTTGTGAAGAGCAGCTGCAGACCTTCTGAGCTAGCGCAGGCCAATACGACCATTAAATAAATCATCTTTTAAAAATAAAAATTAAAAGCAGGAGGTAAATTTTTTAAGGTGATATTGTAGATATATTCTATATAGATATAGAATTTAAATTATTACAGTGTTATATAATAGTATATACACTCGCCTAAAGGAATATTAGGAAGACCATACTAATACGGTGTTTGACCCCCCTTCACCTTCAGAACTGCCTTAATTCTACGTGGCATTGATTCAACAAGGTGCTGAAAGCATTCTTTAGAAATGCTGGCCCATATTGATAGGAGAGTATCTTGCAGTTGATGGAGATTTGTGGGATGCACATCCAGGGCATGAAGCTCCCGTTCCACCACATCACAAAGATGCTCTATTGGGTTGAGATCTGGTGACTTTGGGGGCTATTTTAGTACAGAGAACTCATCGTCATGTTCAAGAAACCAATTTGAAATGATTTGAGCTTTGTGATATGGTGCATTATCTGCTGGAAGTAACCATCAGAGGATGAGTACATGGTCGTCATAAAGGGATGGACATGGTCAGGAACAATGCTCAGGTAGGCCGTGACATTGAAACGATTCCCAATTGGCACTAAGGGGCCTAAAGTGTGCCAAGAAAACAAGGCATGATGGATCCATGTTCTCATTCTGTTTACACCAAATTCTGACTCAACCATGTGAGTGTCTCAACAGAAATCGAGACTCATCAGACCAGGCAATATTTTTCCAGTCTTCAACTGTCCAATTTTTGGTGAGCTTGTGCAAATTGTAGCCTCTTTTTCCTATTTGTAGTGGAGATGAGTGGTACCCGGTGGGGTCTTCGGGTGTTGTAGCCCATCCTCCTCAAGGTTGTGCGTGTTGTGGCTTCACAAATGCTTTGCTGCATACCTCGGTTGTAACGAGTGATTATTTCAGTCAAAGTTGCTCTTCTATCAGCTTGAATCAGTCGGCCCATTCTCCTCTGACCTCTAGCATCAACAAGCCATTTTCGCCCACAGGACTGCTGCATACTGGATGTTTATTCCCTTTTCACACCATTCTTTGTAAACCCTAGAAATGGTCATGCGTGAAAATCCCAGTAACTGAGCAGATTGTGAAATACTCAGACCGGCCCGTCTGCCACCAACAACCATGCCACGCTCAAAATTGCTTAAATCACTTTTATTTCCCATTCTGACATTCAGTTAGGAGTTCAGAAGATTGTCTTGACCAGGACCACACCCCTAAATGCATTTAATGGGGGGGTGGCTCTTGAATCAGCGTCTGGCTTATGCAGAACCAAGTCTCGGCATACGCGTAACTATAGTACCTTAGTAACGTTTATGTTTTTGACTTCTCGCCCTCTGGCCTTGACTGCTGCCCAGAACACACTGCATCCGGCTCCATGGCTGCGATGTGTGGTGGGCTCGAGATCTTCCGGTAGAGCTGGAGGAAGTGTCCCTAGTGAGGGACATCTGGGTTTCCCTGCGTGGCCCTGGGTAAGAGGGCATAGATGAACCCATAGATGAACAGATGGTCTTTGTTTAGAAGTAGTGTGTATAGAAACCATCGCTAGCATCTCGCTTTGATTCATCCATCAGGAGGTGCCAACTGTTCAGATGCTCTATGGGGAGATGTTCCGGCTCGGAGGAGGCCCTGAAAGAACGCTCTCTCTTTTAGCGAAAAAGACAGCTGAAATTCGAACTGTCATTAAACCAGATTCAGCAGAGCATCAGAGCTTTGTATCCTTATTCGATCCTGTTTTACAATCGAGAGTTTACATAAAAACAAATATTTGACCAGCAAAACAGTTTCAACTTGAGTTCCTCTAACCTCGCGGAACTCGGGTCAGCTGTTGGCAGCGTCAAGGGATCTCGAGCTTCATCGAAGCGAAGCGAGCATCGTATGACGAAACCAGAATAGTAGAGCATGACAAATACAGAAACTGGTTCACCCACTAACGCTCTCTGCTGATTGGTTGGGCATGTCATGTGAAGCCAATCAGGAGAGGAGACGGGAACTGTGGGAGTTGTAGTTTTCAGGCTCAGCTGAACTCAACAGAGGACAAGTTTTGCAGCATCTTGTGGCTCTTTTTAATGAATGAATATTGAGTTTCCAACCGTTTCTAGAGTCAGATCTAAACTCCTCTTAATCATGGTTCTGGATAAGGAGAGAATGAGCGTGAAGGCTCTGAGATTTTTGAGCTCCAAGGCTGGTTTCTGTGAGTAAATGAAGCTTTCATCTCTGAGTGGATAAAGCATGTGGAAGAGATGACCCGGAGCTCTGAGGAGACAGAGGGGTGAGAGAGGTTAAATAAAAGCTTTCGGTCATTAATCAGTCGATGGAGAGAGTGGTTCCTCATGTCCAGTCTGAACTTTGGAATAGGAGCAGCTCAGATGTTTGTGTCTCTGAGACCTGCTTTCACGCGATAGACGGAGAAAGAAAGAGATTGTGTTTACAAGAGGAACATTCCCACAGCGGAGCCTGAGCTTCAAGCGCTCGGAGACGTGAGGAGCTCTGCTTCAGAATGATCGGTGGTGACGTGTGTCCTCAGGGCTCTCCGGCTCAGGAGCAGGTCACCCTTTCCTGCTCTTATTCTCTCTCTTCCTGAACGCAGCACTGTGTTCTCAGGAGGAACACTAGAGCGAGAAGAAAATTATTGACTCACTGTTCGCTTAAATACAGAAGAGGAGATACTGAACACAGACACAATAAACGAGAGTCAAAGAATTACAAGTACTTGGTAATTAAACATCAAGAAATACATGGTTTTTATTAATATAGTCAATTTCTTCATTTCCTAATTTCATTCTCATTTTCCCCTTTTTATTATATCCTTTTATTTTGTATTTCCTTTATTTATTTCACACCCTTTTTCTGTGTTGGTTAATCCAAAGGTAATACGTCTGTTTCTATTATTTTAAATGCTTCTTTTCCGTTCAGCGGTACAGAGGATAAAACCGGACTGAATTAAATAAATAAAAACTATTTGGAAGATGTTTTTAAATAAATTCTTGCATACATAAAAAGAATGAATTATAAAATATATTTGAAATAAATGTTATTTTTTTTTATTAATGGGTCATTTATATATAAAAAAATACAAAACTCCATGAAAAAATTACATTTAGAAATAACTTCTTAAATAAAAGTATGACCAAATTAGTATTTTCTTAAGTAAATACTTTTATTTAAACCAAGTAATTTAAAAAGCATTCATATTATTTATTAAATTATAAATTAAAATATAAAAATTCTAAATAATGAAAATAGATCTAATTAAATAAACATGAAGCATAATGTATTAGATAAATTACAAAATAGAAATGAGAAAATAGAAAGTATAATATAAATAAAAAATGTATTAGCATTTTTGTTAAAATGGGATAACACATAAATGTATAGATAAGTAAATGATAAATAAGAAAAGATATTGGTATTGGGTTCATGAAACATTGGCCCCTAAAGTGCCCTGTGATGGAGGAGAAGAGGGCTCCAGCAGAAGATCTCCATTTCGAGCTCAGCTGCGGAGCCTGCTGTTATTATTCCCTACAATACATGGCGCGGGCCCCTCCAGCAGCCCCATGGTCTGCCTGAGGAAGCTCACCTGCTCCATACAGCCCTGGCCCCGCGCCGCTCACTGCTTTCAGAGAATTCTTAGAACCCGTAAACATTTCTGGAATATCTGCAGTAGCACAGATAGAGCTCTCAGCGAGCCGCTCCGGAACACAGGGTTGCCAGATTGGCACTGCAGCTCTTCCAAGAGAAGCACCCGTGTCACTCCAAATCATTCAGCTGCTCCCAAACACAGGAGCCTCCGGAAACACAGAGAGAAGGGGAGAGAAAGAGAGAGGGAGGGAAAAGAGAGGAGAGAGAGGTGTTGCAGTTCTCAGGGCTGTTCGAAATGAGACCCTGCAAAGACCTGATGACCTGGAAAACATGGACTGGATTAAAGCTGACACGCTGATCAGATCAGTGCCTCCTCAGCTCCCAACGGAGGAAGCCCCTCTCCTCTCGAACGCTCAGAAAGCACTAATCTAACGCTCCTCCTTGTTCTGTCTGGGTTAAACGCTGTGCTTGCTGCTGAGGCGGCTGCTGATGAGATGAACGGTGACAGCGCTTGAGAGAGAGAGAGAGAGAGAGAGAGAGAGAGATGTAATTCCTGATAGTAACACTCCTCCGCTCCTCTGTCAAGCTTCTCTGTGGGATGGAATGTGATGCACCCAACACTTCAGACAGAGAAGCGCCTCGCTTAGTTAATGACCATTCCAGAATAATTCTCAATTCATGAAGCTCTTTATCGATACGGAACCAGAAAAGATGCAGAGTAGGTCTTGCTCTCCGAGGACCCTTCATTCAGCGCCCCTGGGGCAATTCAGATGTGTTTCCAGGCCAAGCTAGAAATGCTCTCTTCACTGTGTCCCCCGGCCTCCTCCCGGCCGGAATACCTCCCAGGAGAGCATCGGAACAGATGCATGAGCCACCTCAGCTGGCTCCTCTCCTGAGGGATGGCTCTGGCATCTACAGCATCTGATAGAATTGGAGGGAGAGTGAGAGGGGTGTAACAAGGGAGGAGAGGGGGAGAGAGTGTTTTTAGTGATTGGAGAAACACAATCTGATGTCACAGTGGAGAAGTTCTCCACTAACCCTTCTAACACATCTTTGTGCCCCAGAGCTCCCCTGAGGTGTCCTCGTCGTTCTGTTTGCTTGTGTGTGGGAACCCCGATGGGTGCGTTAGCTTCTCTTATCTTCTGCAGAGGCTTCAAGATGGAGACGGCCTATGGAGCTCCGGAGCTGACAGACGAGGAGAAGGAGATGATCAACAGCGTGCTGGAGAGAGCCAAGCTGATGGAGGCGCTGGAGCAGGACCGGATCGGGTGAGATCAGAAGCAGTTACTGGAGTGCTTGCTGTACAGGATGCTGACTCTCCTCCTCTTTCTACTCCTTCTCTTTCTACTCCTCCTCTTCCTCCTCTTCTTCTCCTCCTTATCCTCTTCCTCTCTGCAGGCATCTGGTGAATCGTTTAGACAGTATGAAGCGCTCAGCCTGCGGTGATGGACACTCGAGATGTTTTCTCTGCGGGGAGCATTTCGGGCTCCCAGGAGTCAGCGCGGCGGTCTGTGCCGAGTGTAAGAAGGTGCGCAGCTCAATCCATCTTCTCTCCATCAATTCTCTCTCAACCCCCTCTTGTCTTCTCTTCTCCTTTCTTCTTTTATTTCTTTTCTTTTTTCTTCTGTTTCCATGTTGGTTAATGTCAATTTTAATAAAATTTTCCATTTTTATTGTATTTATTTAATTACATATTGATATATATTTTAGTTTTATTTATTTAGTTTTATTTATTTAAGTTTTTTTATTTTACATTTTTTTGTTATTATTTTCTTCTTTTTTTCAGATCATTAATGATGCTGCGCTTTATTCTCCGATCTGAGTTTAGAGCTGAAGTATTTAACGTGAGGCAATAAATCAAATAAAAATAAAAGTGACACAGAGCCATTTTCATTCGTTACCCTTTTCTCGTGGGTTTGTTGTGTTTAATACTGAAATCTCATTAAAGCATGAGGCCCCTCAGCCAAACTCGGGACGTACCGATCAAAACATCGAGTTATTGATCTCATGTGAAGATTTCTCCTAACAATGAAACCGTCTTCATCTTTCTGCTGATATTCTCCTGCCATTGATTGATTAGCTTTGATCAGCAGTTATCAATAGCATTAGGCTGCATGCTGATGCCGCACCTGCTGGGAGCTAGAAATTTCTCTTAGATCAGTATAGCTCTAAAATAGAAATTTGGTCCAAGTTTGACATTTTTCTGACGAATCCGGCATACAGAAGTTGGGCCAGACTCAGCAGAGCCTGTAAGGGGTTTAATGCATGAAATTAGCATGAAATATTATAAGATCTGACCCAGTGATGGCCCAAATCCAGATTTTATTTATTTAGTCACGTAATTCAGCTGAACCTAGCCACAGGAGTTTCAATCTAGCCACAAGGGTTTCAAGCCAGTGACTTCTGTGCCGGTCCCAAGCCCGGATAAATAGAGAGGGTTGCGTCAGGAAGGGCATCTGGCGTAAAACATGCCAAAACCAAATATGCAAGTCATCAATTCGATTTCCATACCGGATCGGTCGAGGCCCGGGTTAACAACGACTGCCACCGGTGCTGTTGACCTACAGGGTGCCGGTGGAAATTGGACTACTGTTGGTCAAAGAAGGAGAGGAGGGAGAAGGATTCGTAGGCAGAGAGAGAAGAGGAAAGGCAAGAGTATAGGTCTGAGAATAGGGACTCTCAACGTTGGTACAATGACCGGGAAAGGTAGAGAGCTGGCGGACATGATGGAGAGAAGGAAGGTAGATATTCTGTGTGTGCAGGAGACCAGGTGGAAGGGTAGCAAAGCGCGTAGTATTGGAGGGGGATACAAACTGTTTTACTATGGTGAGGATAGGAAGAGAAATGGGGTAGGAGTGATCCTGAAGGAGGAGTTTGTGAGGATGGAAATGGCTGTAGTTAACACTTATTTCCAGAAGAGGGAGGAACATAGAGTTACCTACAAGAGTGGTGGTAGGAGTACGCAGGTGGACTACATCCTAAGTAGACGAGCCAATCTGAGAGAGATCACTGACTGCAAAGTAGTGGTAGGAGAGAGTGTAGCCAGACAGCATCGGATGGTGATGTGTAGGATGTTTCTGGTGGTCAGGAAGAAGAGGGGAGGAAAGATGGAAAAGAAGAGCAAGTGGTGGAAGTTGAAAAAGAAGCTGGTTATGAGGAATTCAGACAGAAGCTGAGACAGGCTTTGGGTGGCCAGGAAGAGCTTCCAGAGGACTGGGAAAGCTACAGCAGAAGTGATCAGGGAGACAGGTAGGAAGGTACTAGGTGTGTCAGTAGGAAGAAGAAAAGAAGATAAGGAAACATGGTGGTGGAATGAGGAAGTACAGGACATCATCCAGAGGAAGAGGCTAGCTAAAAAGAAGTGGGACATCGAAAGGACTGAAGAAAGTAGACAGGACTAGAAAAGATTAGAAAGGATGAGGTGAGGAAGGCTCTGAGGAGAATGAAGAGTGGAAAGGCTGTTGGTCCAGATGACATCCCTGTGGAGGTGTGGAAGTGTCTAGGAGAGACAGCAGTGCAGTTCCTATCTAGGTTATTCAACAGGATTCTAGAGAGTGAGAAGATGCCTGAGGAATGGAGGAGAAGTGTCCTAGTGCCAATCTTCAAGAACAAGGGTGATGTGCAGAGTTGTAACAACTACAGAGGTATAAAGTTGATGAGCCACACAATGAAACTCTGGGAAAGATTAGTGGAAGCTAGGCTAAGAAGGGAAGTGGATATTTGCGAGCAGCAGTATGGCTTCATGCCCAGGAAGAGCACTACTGATGCAATTTTTGCTCTGAGAACGCTAATGGAGAGGTACAGAGATGGTCAGAAGGAGCTGCACTGCGTCTTTGTGGATTTAGAGAAAGCGTATGACAGGGTGCTGAGAGAGGAGCTATGGTCCTGTATGAGGATGTCAGGAGTGGCAGAGAAGTACGTCAGAGTAGTTCAGGATATGTATGAGAGGAGTATGACAACAGTGAGATGTGCTGCAGGTCAGACGGAGGAGTTCAAGGTGGAGGCGGGGCTACATCAAGGATCGGCTTTGAGTCCCTTCTTGTTTGCTATGGTGATGGACAGGTTGACAGATGAGGTCAGACAGGAATCTCCATGGACAATGATGTTTGCAGATGACATTGTAATCTGTAGTGAGAGTAGAGAGCAGGTGGAGGGACACCTGGAAAGTTGGAGGTCTGCTCTAGAAAGAAGAGGAATGAAAGTCAGTCGTAGTAAGACAGAATACATGTGTTTGAACGAGAGGGAGGGAAGTAGAACAGTGAGGTTACAGGGGGCTGAGGTCAAGAAGGTGGAGGAGATTAGGTATTTGGGGTCAACAGTCCAGTGCGACGGGGAGTGTGGAAAAGAGGTGAAGAGGCGAGTGCAGGCAGTTTGGAGTGGGTGGAGAAAAGTGTCAGGGGTGTTGTGTGACAGAAGAGTGTCAGCAAGAATCAAAGGAAAGGTGTACAGAACAGTAGTGAGACCAGCTATGATGTATGGGTTAGAGACTGTAGCAGTGAGGAAGAGACACGAGGCAGAGATGGAAGTAGCAGAGATGAGGATGTTGAGGTTCAGTTTAGGAGTGACAAGGATGGACAAGATTAGGAACGAGCACATCAGAGGAACAGCTCAGGTTGGTTGTTTTGGAGACAAAGTCAGAGAAGCCAGATTGAGATGGTTTGGACATGTGCAGAGAAGGGATAGTAGTTATATTGGTAGAAGGATGTTGGAGATGGAGCTGCTAGGCAAGAGAGCGAGAGGAAGGCCAAAGACAAGTTATATGGGTGTGCTGAAGGAGGACATGAAGGTAATTGGTGCAAGAGTAGAGGATACTGAGGCCAGAGTTAGGTGGAAACAGATGATTTGCTGTGGCGACCCCTAAACTGGGAACAGCCAAAAGAAGAAGAAGAAGTCACATAATTCACAGTGGTGCTTGGGTTAGGAAAAACTAGTTGTGTGGGCCAGATGACAACTGCTCTGTGGGCTGCTGCTTGATGAAATTAACAAGTGCGAGTCTAATGCAGCTACATCCCCGGCTCTCTTCAGTGCGGGGCCCTCTGGGGCCGGATCAGGAGGCTCTTTAACGCTGTGTGAGTGCGTTTGCATCTGCGCCGTCTCCTGAGGCCTGTTTGTGCTCTTCTTCTCAGAACATGTGCAGACGGTGTGGAGTCCAGAGCGCTGGTCGGTCCTCTCCGCTGTGGCTGTGTAAGATCTGCTGCGAGCACAAAGAGGTGAGACACATGGACACCCCCGGGGGCCGAACTCTCTGTGTTTATGACCCTCGGACTCTGAAGAATGAAGGAAGGATAGAATCAAAGACTCTTCTTTCTGCGGGTACACAAATTCAAAAGACTTAACATTCTCTAAGATCATGTCCCTTCTCCAGACAGCGTTAGAGGCGACAATCACAGTTTTCATCTGGTGGAATCTGGGCCAAAAATGGCCCGCTACTGGCAGAGCTCGCATTATTTTTAAGACAAAAGTGATGCTTTAAATGCATTGTTAACTGAGTTGTGCGGCAGCAGCCATGCATCGAGACTCATCATCGTCCTCGCACCAAACGAGGTGGAGCTGGGGCGGAGCTGGGCCAGATAGAAAATGCTGTTTAGAATGATAGTGCACATGCTTCACAAGCCCCCGAGAGTGCTCTTGATCTTATTTACCTGTTGAAACAAACAACCTTTATGTTGTTGTTTAAAGGAGCAAGATGGAGGAGGGGGATCAAACTTGAAGCCAGCGGTAAAAATGTGTTCAGCAGAAACCGATCGTTCAGAAAGGAAAAGCTGGAGATAAATCTCTTAAAGCACCCCAGAGCGTGAAGACGAATGTTATTACTTCACCTGGAGAAAAAAAACATTCAAAAATGGACTTTTAGTCTGAAAAGGAAGTAACCGAAGGCTATCGAGCTCAAAGAAGCCAGCATGATTGATCAGCGTAATGTGAAGCCATGATCAGCTGATCAGGAGCTGAGAATTTAACTCTGGGACTTGGAATTAAAAATCATAACAATAATGTTTTACTAAAAAGAGTTAGGTCAAATAATTTATAACCATATAGAGTTTCTCTATCGCTCTCTCTTTTTTTTGTTTTCTCCCATCTCTACCCCTCTTCTCTCCTTTTTCCAAATTCTAACTTTGTCTCTTTTTGTGCAGCATTTTGGGAACTCTTTAAAACGTGCGATAGAAATAAAGCTTTTAAAATGGATTTATCGCATCAAAAAACAACACATGCTTCAGAGATCAAATCCAGTAAGCAAAGAATATGTATGGCAGAGCTGGTGCTGTTTTTCGTTTTAGTTTCTGTAGTGGCTGGCCCAGACACCAGATATTGGTACAACAGCTTAGCTCTAAATGTTGAATATGAGCCACATTTCAAATACATTGATATTTTTTAAATCATTGTTTTAAAAACTTGGAGCTATTTCCGTGAGCCTCCATAGACAGGACACAAAAAAATCATGCACAACCCTATGAGAAAGAAGAATTTGTATTTAATATGAAATCTGGCTTAAGCTAGAGCTGAGTATGGCTGATTAGCTCGGCTGAGCCTCGGGCCAGACAAGGCCCATATGTGGCATTTGTCTTGTATCACACGCTTCGCCTGTGAGTCCTGGCTGAGTTCCTGAAACGCTCTTCTGTACTCAAATCAGGAGAGAACAATGAGCCTCAGATAGAGCATTCCCTGCAGCTGAGGTCTGGGACTGGAATCAGCTCAGATCAGACTTAAAGAGTTCTGGAGCCCGTCCGAGGGACCCACATTAAAGGCTCTTTATTGGTTTCTGAAGATGCTGAAGAGGTCCGGCGCCTGGTTCTTCAGAGGGTTCCCCCTGCAGGAGGTTTTACCTGATCCTCTGCCCATCGATAACCTCAAACCAAGGGCCGCGGGGACCCCGGGAGCTAGCGGCCCCTCATCTGAGCAGGACTCCTTCAGCTCTTCACACAGGAGAAGCGGAGGTAAGCCTCTGCATCCTGATGAGAGCTGTGAGGAGCACCTTCACAGTGTAGGAGAGTTAATCAAAAAGGAGAGAGAGGGGGAAGAGAGCGAGTGAGTGAGAGAGGGGGAGGGGAAGAGAGAGGTGGAGAAAAGAGAGCGAGTGAGAGAGGGGAAGGGGAAGAGAGAGGGGGAAAGAGTGGGGTGGAAGAGGAAAAGAAGAAGGAAAGAGAGAGAGTGGTGGGAGAAAGAGAGAAAGGGAAAGGAAAGAGAGAGAGTGGTGGAGAAAGAGAGAAAGGGAAAGGAGAGAAAGATAGAGAGAGGAAAAAAGAGAGAGGACAGAAAGAGGAAAAGAGGAAGGTGTCAGATGTTTTTAAAGTAGCACCTAACATGAGACTAAATCTCGAGGATAGAAGGAAAAACATGATGCCTCTTAAGCACAGGGGAGATGGTGTTTCAGACAGTACACCGGTATTATAAGAGCTATTGATTGATTGATTGATTGATTGATTGATTGATTGATTGAGAAAGAGGTTCATTCGGAACATGAGGGATGTTGATAATGAAACAAGGCTGCTGCGATCTTAGAAGCATCTCATTGTTGTCGCAGTGAGTGGTATTTTCAAGGGATTCATTGACCTGTCATTAACTGACCTTACATAACATCCCTCCATCATGCTTCGTCTGTTTTTGCTGGAAAACTGCTTTCATTGCAGAGAGCCTGCAGGTTCCCGGCAGAGTGCAGCAGATATCTGGTGAGTAAGCTCCGGTTCGAGAGCATTTATTTTCAGCGCAGGAAATGAGGCTCACGCTGTATCGTTTTTCTGTGTTCGCCCTGCTCAGCAGAAACGCTGCCCCCTAAACGAGAAGAATGCTCCATCAGAGCCCCGGAGGAGAGAAAGAGAGAGCCTGAGAGCAGGAGCCGGCAAACTGACCCCGAACCGGTGCTGAAACGAGAAGAGCTGACCTCCCAAACTCCAACTGGGACCCTCGGCAACACTGTAATCCACAGAGGTGAGCGAGAGAGAGGGAGGAAAGAGAGGAGAGAAAGGGGAGAAGGTAAGAGGGAGGGGGGGGGGGGGAAGAGAGGGGGAAAGGGGAGATAGCAAGAGGAGAGAGAGGAAGAGAGGGAGAGAGAGAGAGAGAGACGGGGAAAGGGAGATGAAGAGTGGGAGAAAGGAGAAAGAGAGCGGGGGTGGAGATGGAGTGAGAAAGAGTATGATAGATGGGGTGGGGAAATAAAGGGAGAGAAAAAATATATATATATATAGAGAGAGGGGGCTGTATATATTTATAGATGATGTACACGTGCATCATTTTTTCTACTTTGAAAAAAAATCAGAGTTTGAAGCAGATGTAGATGTGAAGTGTGGTGAGGAAAGGTGAGCTTGGAGTAGAGATTTCAGGTGGAGAGTTCTCTTGTAAAGGGAACCATGGAGTTGCTTCCAGAGGTGAGTTAATTCCAGCTCCCCTCAAGCTCTTCCTCCAGCTCCTCCTCCAGCTCCTCCTCCAGCTCCTCCTCCAGCTCCTCCTCCAGCTCCTCCTCCAGCTCCTCCTCCAGCTCCTCCTCCAGCTCCTCCTCCAGCTCCTCCTCCAGCTCCTCCTCCAGCTCCTCCTCCAGCTTCTCCTCCAGCTACTCCTCTAGCTTCTCCTCTAGCTTCTCCTCCAGCTTCTCCTGCAGCTTCTCCAGCTACTCCTCCAGCTCCTCCTCCAGCTTCTCCTGCAGCGCCTTCTCCAGCTCTTCCTCCAGCTTCTCCTCCAGCTACTTCCTCCAGCTTCTCCTCCAGCTCTTACTACAGCTCTTACTTCAGCTCCTCCTCCAGAGCGAATCTATCAAGCCTCTTATCGATCCTCATTGTGCTGCTCATTAAGTGCTTCGACCCTGCAGTGAGAGCGCTTCAAGAGTTTAATGGATGAACGGCTCTCGGTTCGGCCTGGAGTTATTGATCTGAATGCTTAAATCAATAATTACTTCCTTTAAGTGTTGTTTGTAAAACTCCGGGTCAGATTGTGCTCAAGAAGCTCCTTATAGATGCCATCAATCCTGAAGGTTCTCTTTAAATTAAACGTAAGAGTGAGCTTCCTCAAAGGATCAGATCCTGTTGAAGGCGCAACACTCATTTCTCTGAGGAGAAATCGCTTCTGAAAGAAACTCCAGTATCACGCTGTAAGCGTAAGGCTGAGTATGCTGCAGAGGTCCTACTTCGTCCCCGCTGTGCTCCTCAGGGACTGAATATCTAACGCACGCTCTTCAGATCGCTCCAATAAAAGATCGACTGAATGACTTGCACTCGGTCGAAGCATCTGGAGGATGCTGCTGCTGAGCTTGATGATTACTGCTCACTCAGGCCCTGTTTGATCCTGTTAGAGCAGCTTCAAGGGTTACAAAACCCCAAAACGCTTTTATCTGAACATGTTTGATCTGTTGAATGCTGTGACACGAGTCATTTACAGCACTTCCTGTTTGAGAGTCAATGTTTCAGTGACGCTGTTTCGGACAAATGAAAAGAGATGCCTTGTTTTCTAAAGATTGAGGAGAGAGGAAGTAACACAGGGAGAAGAGTAGAGGCACCAGAATAGAGTGTTGTGGTACTCTGCACGTGAGTATAATACATCTTATATTTAAGATATGTCATGATTTAAACCTTCAGCCAATCAGCCATCTTCGTTGAGATGTCCCGCCTCTGTGAAGCCATTTTTAGTTACCAGGAAGTAACCCGCGTTCACAAAGCTCTGCCCTCTAGAAGCCTCTTTTACCTTCATCAGAAACCTATGTGAGACCTACGTGTGGGTTTCCACCACAACACAAAAACATCACATTTTAACAACAAAATATTGTGATTTGTGATGGGTTAGCAGAGAGGAATAAAACAGTTCCTAAACGCTAAAGTGGAATGTTCTTCTAGAGCAAGTCGGCACTCCAAGTACCAGCATAATGAGTGACATTATAATACACGACTGCAGTACAGCCCCAGCGTACAGAACTCCTGTTCAGCTAAAGTTAAGTACAGTTAAAAAAAAGAGGCAATATTAATGCAAATAAAAAATGTATTCAATTTAGCAGCAGTATGCAGTCTGAACATTAGGAATGTAATGACGACAAATTTTAAAAGTATCAAGTTTGATGGCAAAATATCGGATTTTTCCTCCTCTTTCTCTCCTCTCCTTTCTGTTTCTTTCTCTGTCTCACTCTCTAACCCACTCTCTCTCTCTCTCTCTCTCTCTCTCCCTCTCTAACCCACTCACTCACTCTCTCTCTCTCTCCCTCTCTCTCTCTCTCTCTCTCTCTCTCTCTGTCTCACTCTCTAACCCACTCTCTCTCTCTCTCTCTCCCTCTCTTACCCACTCACTCACTCACTCTCTCTCTCTCTTCCTCATCCACTCACTCACTCACTCTCTCTCTCTCTTCCTCACTCACTCACTCTCTCTCTCTCTCTCTCCCTCTCTAACCCACTCCCTCTTTCTCTCTCTCTTTCTATCTCCCTCTCTAACCCACTCCCTCTCTCTCTCTCTCTCTCCCTCTCTAACCCACTCCCTCTTTCTCTCTCTCTTTCTATCTCCCTCTCTAACCCACTCACTCACGCTTTCTCTCTCTCTCTCTCTCTCCCTCTCTAACCCCCTCCCTCTTTCTCTCTCTCTCTCTCTCTTCCTCCTCTCTAACTCTACCCCCTCCCTCCTTTCTCTCTCTCTTTCTATCTCCCTCTCTAACACACTCCCTCTCTCTCTCTGTCTCCCTCCTCTAACACACTCGCCCTCTTTCTCTATCTCTTTCTCTCTCTCTCTCTAACACACTCCCTCTCTCTCTCTGTCTCCCTCTCTAACACACTCCCTCTTTCTCTCTCTCTTTCTCTCTCTCTCTCTAACACACTCCCTCTCTCTCTCTGTCTCCCTCTCTAACACACTCCCTCTTTCTCTCTCTCTCTCTCTCTGTCTGTCTCCCTCTCTAACACACTCTCTCTTTCTATCTCCCTCTCTAACCCACTCTCTCTCTCTCTCTCCTCTTCTCTCTCTCTCTCTCTCTCTCTCTGTCTCCTTATCTAACTCGAGCATCACCAGCCATGCAGCCGGACATGCGCTCCTCTGCGGCCAGCAGTGCTTCCGCTCCGGCTCCGTCTTTAGCTGCGGGTCCTGCTCCAGTTCCTGCTCTGCGCCAGCCGCCTCCACCCTCCACAGAGGAAGAGGAGGACGCCAACAGCTATGACTCTGACGAAGCCAGTAAGATGCTGATGCGCTTTGACACACGGACATGTTTGTGGCCTCGGGGAGAGCTCGGAACAAAGCATTTCAGTGAAGCCAACAGATGCGTGTCTCCTCTCTTGCAGCCACGCTGGGCCTGCTGGAGTTCAGCCTGCTCTACTCGGAGGAGAACAGCGAGCTGCAGTGCCATGTGATCAGAGCTAAGGTAGGTCTGATCCACACTCTCCTGGTTCTAGAGCGGCTCTGGAGCTCACTGTGGTCTCTGCTGCTGAAGGGTCTGAAGCCCATGGACTCGAACGGCCTCGCGGACCCTTACGTGAAGCTGCACCTGCTCCCGGGAGCCAGCAAGGTACAGTACTGCAGCAGGGCTCCAGGGTTAGGGTACAGGTGGAGGGCCAGCTGGAGATCAGAGGAGAGCACACCATTACTCTTAGTCCCTCCAACCATCCATCCTTTCATTCATTTATCCATGCATCCATCCATCTATCCATCATAAACATACATACATCAATCTTTTCATCCATCTATCCTTCCCTCCATCCATCTTTTCATTAATCTATACATCCACCCATCCATCCATCTATCCTTTCATCTATCCATCCACACATCCATCCATCCATCCATACATCCATCCATCCATACATTCATCCTTTCATTCATCCAACCATTCATCCTTTAATTCATCCATTTATCCATCCATCCATCCATACATACATACACACATACATCCATTCATTCAGTCATCCATCCATTCATATATACATACAAACATACATCCTTTCATTTATCCATAAATCTATCTATACATCCATCCATCCAAACAATCTCAATCAGATTAACACTCAGTATAACACACATTAAAGATTAATAGGGACAAAAACGTATTAAAAAATAAAATACAAATAAAATAAATTATATATTTGTAAATATAATGATAAACAAATTAACACGTGTTTATTCATAGAAAGAAATGTCAAATAAAAAACAGCATGTGCTTTATATATTAGCACAAAAATTAAATAAACATAACATATAAACATTGTAGTTCATGTTTTTCTATATTTCAAAACATTTTTTTAGATATTTACTTTTGTAATAATCAGCTTTTTTCTGTGTTGTTTTATTAATTTCTTTAAATGTTTTTTTTCTGAATTTGACAATTTGTTTGTTCATGAATTTGTTTATTTATGAACTTATTTATTTATACATTTTCTGCATTTATTTATATATATATATGTATTTGTTTATTTAGTTAAGTTTTTGATTATTTTTCATACATTTACTTATTGTTTTATATATATGCATGCATGTATTTATTTTTATTTATTCATGCACTTATCTATTTGTACACAATTTTGTTTATCTATTTATGCAAAAAACAACACATTAAAAAAATTACTACACACTGAATAGCTTCTAATCAATCAAGTGAAATGAAAGTGAAGTAAAACGTGAGCAGTTGGCCAGATATGGAGGGGCCCATACGCGGAAGTTGTTTCATCACTCACTCCACCTTCAACTCTGTAAATCAGGGGATCGAACGTGCGACCTTCAAATCACAAGTCGATCTCCTTATTCACCGGACATCAATCAATCAATCAATCAATCAATCAATCAATCAATCAATCAATCAATCAATCAATCAATCAATCAATCAGTGTCTAGCAGCTCAGCCCTCTGATCATTTGGACTTGAGACTTGTGATGGTTAGATCTGCTGTCACGTGTTTCATCGTCAGAAACTCTGCTGTTGTTCTGCAGTCCAACAAGCTGAGGACCAAGACGATGCGCACCACGCTGAACCCGGTGTGGAACGAGACCCTAGTGTACCACGGCATCACCAACGAGGATCTGCAGAAGAAGACTCTCAGGTAGTAGCAGAGCCATGGAGGCTCCTCCGCTGGTTCATCTGCTCAGAGTGGTCTGTGCTTTGTCGGCAGGCTCTCGGTCAGCGACGAGGACAAGTTCGGCCATAACGAGTTCATCGGCGAGACACGGGTCGCGCTGAAAAAGCTGAAGCTCAACCAGAAGAAAAACTTCAGCGTGTGTCTGGAGAGAGTGATTCCGGTAAGAGAACTGCGCATTAGATCGCTCCTTGATCTGAAGCTCCGCCTCAAAGTCTGCTCAGCCAATGAGAACGGCTCTTCTGTTCATCAGCGTGGAGCTACTGAAGTTACAGAAAAAAATGTAACAGGGGTCACCAGATCTGCTCCTGAAGCTCCGGAGCCCTAGACTCGAGCATCATGAAACACACCTGATCACACTAATGAAGCTCTTGTCTGAAGCTAGAGCAGCATGCATGCTAGAGCAGGGCTGCAGCTAAACCGCTCAGGGGCCCGTAGATCCAGGAGCGGAGGTGACCCCTGCTTCGCTGCTCCTGAACTTGTGCTTGTCTGCAGGTGAAACGCTCTGCAGGTGCTGGAGCTGCTCGGGGGATGGCGCTCTATGAGGAGGAGGTACTCCTGAAGAACTTCTGAACCTCTGACAAAAAAAAACCCTGCTCTTCTTAATCTTCTAATTGCTGAATCAGTGTTTTTAGAATTCTTTTTGTTGGAGTTAATGAAAAGTGAATGTAACATATTATTTGTATTATTTTACAAAGATTTTGTTTTTTCTGAACTTAAATTCTTATTTTTTTATTTTTATAACACTTCGTTGTATGTGATTTATTTAAATGCATTTTTATTTTGATGTATTTTTAAATTTTTTACACATTTTAATTTTTATTTTTAATAAGTTTTTTATTATTTTAAAAAGAATAAATATTAAGTTATTAAATGATTTCAATGTATTAAAACAATCAAATTTTTTTCTTTTGAACTCATGTAAACATTATATATTATATATTAAATAAATACATACATAAATAAATGTAGAAATTAATACATAGATAGATTATTAAAACAATAAATATATTTATATCTATATTTCTTTATTTATTATCCTATTTCTTGCTTATTATTTTAAAAATAGGTAGTATTATTTATAAATTTTTTACTGGTTTCTTAGGTGAAGGACGAGGACGCGGCGGAAGAACGAGGGCGGATCCTGGTCTCGCTCACCTACAGCAGCCAGCAGGGCCGTCTGATCGTGGGAGTGGTTCGGTGCGCTCATCTCGCTGCCATGGACTCCAACGGCTACTCAGATCCGTTTGTGAAGATGTAACTAACCCCACCCACCCCAGTGCCTGAGAGGTCCGTTTAGGAGGGGTTCATTGGGTTCTGTGCTGTTTTGCAGCTGTTTGAAGCCTGACATGGGGAAGAAAGCCAAGAATAAGACTCAGATCAAGAAGAAGACCCTGAACCCGGAGTTTAACGAGGTGTGCTCTCCTCTCTGATGCTCTGAGACTCGAGGTTCCCTCTCAGCTGAGTTCTGATGAGTCTGCTCTGCTTGCAGGAGTTCAGCTATGAGATCAAGCATGGCGAGCTGGCTAAGAAGACTCTGGATATCTCCGTGTGGGATTACGATCTGGGGAAATCTAATGACTTCATCGGTGAGAAATGCTCACACTCAGTAGCGCTCTTTTATAACAGGACTTTGGCCTGCTGACATCAACCACAGTTCCTTCCGCTCACGCGAGGAGACTTTAGCCTCTGCTCTCCTGTTGTCTCCTGCGGGACAACAGGTCCTTACTTTGCTTAACCTGACCTAGCTTAACCTGACCTAGCTTAACCTGACTGAGCTTAACATGAACTAGCTTAACCTGACCGAGCTTAACCTGAACTAGCTTAACCTGACCGAGCTTAACATGACCTAGCTTAACCTGACCGAGCTTAACATGACCTAGCTTAACCTGACCGAGCTTAACATGACCTAGCTTAACCTGACCTAGCTTAACATGAACTAGCTTAGCTGACCTAGCTTAACATGAACTAGCTTAGCTGACCTAGCTTAACATGAACTAGCTTAACCTGACCGAGCTTAACATGACCTAGCTTAACCTGACCTAGCTTAACATGAACTAGCTTAGCTGACCTAGCTTAACATGAACTAGCTTAGCTGACCTAGCTTAACATGAACTAGCTTAACCTGACCGAGCTTAACATGACCTAGCTTAACCTGACCGAGCTTAACATGAACTTGTTTAACCTGACCTAGTTTAACCTGACCGGGGCTTAACATGACCGAGCTTAACATGACCTAGCTTAACCTGACCGAGCTTAACATGACCGAGCTTAACCTGAACTAGCTTAACATGAACTAGTTTAACCTGACCTAGTTTAACCTGACCGAGCTTAACATGAACTAGCTTAACCTGACCGAGCTTAACATGACCTAGCTTAACCTGACCGAGCTTAACATGACCTAGCTTAACCTGACCTAGCTTAACATGAACTAGCTTAGCTGACCTAGCTTAACATGAACTAGCTTAACCTGACCGAGCTTAACCTGAACTAGCTTAACCTGACCGAGCTTAACATGAACTAGCTTAACCTGACCGAGCTTAAACATGAACTAGCTTAACCTGACCGAGCTTACATGAACTAGCTTAGCTGACCTAGCTTACATGAACTAGCTTAACCTGACCGAGCTTAACCTGAACTAGCTTAAACCTGACCGAGCTTAACATGAACTAGCTTAACCTGACCGAGCTTAACATGAACTAGCTTAACCTGACCGAGCTTAACATGAACTAGCTTAACCTGACCGAGCTTAACATGACCTAGCTTAACCTGACCTAGCTTAACATGAACTAGCTTAGCTGACCTAGCTTAACATGAACTAGCTTAACCTGACCGAGCTTAACCTGAACTAGCTTAACCTGACCGAGCTTAACATGAACTAGCTTAACCTGACCGAGCTTAACATGAACTAGCTTAACCTGACCGAGCTTAACATGAACTAGCTTAGCTGACCTAGCTTAACATGAACTAGCTTAACCTGACCGAGCTTAACCTGAACTAGCTTAACCTGACCGAGCTTAACATGAACTAGCTTAACCTGACCGAGCTTAACATGAACTAGCTTAACCTGACCGAGCTTAACATGAACTAGCTTAACCTGACCGAGCTTAACATGAACTAGTTTAACCTGACCTAGTTTAACCTGACCGAGCTTAACATGACCTAGCTTAACCTGACCGAGCTTAACATGAACTAGTTTAACCTGACCTAGTTTAACCTGACCGAGCTTAACATGAACTAGCTTAACCTGACCGAGCTTAACCTGAACTAGCTTAACCAACCAAAGAGACGCGTTGGTTAGCTACCAGGCCAGGAGAGTAATAAATGAATGAAATCAAATGTAGAGAATTATTTAAAGTTCTGAATCTATTCTAAAGAATATTCTAAAGTTTCTCTCAGCTCTGAACACCTCCATCCATTCTCAGCTATGTTTCTCACAGAGCGTTCGTGATGTGTGTGCTTCTCTCTCTCCAGGAGGGTGCCAGCTGGGTATCTCAGCTAAGGGTGAGTGTCTGAAGCACTGGTACGAGTGCCTGAAGAACAAAGACAAGAAGATCGAGCGCTGGCATGTTCTTCTCAATCAGAGCAACGTGGAGGCAGAGGACTGATGAGAGGAGATGCTTCCGGATCTGGCCCCTTTCCACGTTTATTACAGATCGAGATCCTCCACGTGAATATTAGCAGCTCTGGATGATGTCAGCCTAGACCAAGCTCTGCCTCTCAGAAACACACCAAATTCTGTTTCCAGATTCCACACTAATATCGATTCACAGTTTTCAGAATAAGAACCTCAAAGATCTGCTCTGAACTTTCAGTCAGCACATCTGGAACGCAGTGTGTGGGGACTACTATCATAAGTGTGGAATCATTGGTGTCTCTCTGTTCTGTTCTGTTTGTTGAGTGAAGACGAGTTGAACGCTCAGGTAACAGTAAGGTATTCTGCTTCAGTGAAAGGCTGTGTGCAGCAGGTGGCGCTGCAGCGATGTCCCTTTGTGATGTGCATGAAAACCCTGGATGTGCTCTCCAGTGAACGAAGCTCTGTAACGTGCTCTGAAGTGTTTGAATAAAGCGCTGCAGCCGTCGCCTGTTCACGAGTGTTTTCTGGAACCTAGAACAAAGGTGATCGGATGTTCGGGCACTCTGGGTCAAGGTCTGTTGTGTCTGACAGGAGGATCTCTGAAACGCTTCCCAGAGCCGGATCTTTGAACGATGACAAGGAATTAAGCTTCCGTCGCTCTTTTATCAGCTGCCGTAATGTTTACTCACATTGTTATGTAATGGATTGATCGGCTGCGCTCTCAATGATACGAGCAAGGGAAGGGTAAGGCCAGCAGGTTCCTTCAGAGGCTTTCACTGGTGGAACACAAGCAACTTAAAGTTCTGAGCCTCTTCCAACAGATTCTGAGAATCAGATTATTTAAAGATTAGGTTCGGTTGATTTCAGGCTACATTCTGGTTGAGTTCAGGCTAGATTCAGGTTGAGTTCCAGGTAGGTTCTGGTTGATTTCAGGTTAGGTTCTGGTTAAAGTTCTGGTTAGGTTCTGGTTAAAGTTCTAGTTAGGTTCTGGTTTATTTTAGGTTATGTTCTGGTTAAATTTCTAGTTAGGTTCTGGTTGATTTCAGGTTAGGTTCTGGTTAAAGTTCTGGTTAGGTTCTTGTTGATTTTAGGTTAGGTTCTGGTTGATTTCAGGTTAGGTTCTGGTTAAAGTTCTGGTTAGCTTCTGGTTGATTTCAGATTAGGTTCCGGTTGAGTTCGGGCTAGGTTCTGGTTGAGTTCAGACTAGGTTCTGGTTGAGTTAATGATAGGTTCTGGCTGAGTTAATGATAGGTTCTGGTTGAGTTCAGACTAGGTTCTGGTTGAGCTAATGATAGGTTCTGGTTGGTTTCAGACTAGGTTCTGGTTGAGTTCAGACTGGGTTCTGGTTGAGTTCCAGGTAGGTTCTGGTTGAGTTAATGATAGGTTCTGGTTGGTTTCAGACTAGGTTCTGGTTGAGTTCAGACTAGGTTCTGGTTGAGTTAATGATAGGTTCTGGTTGGTTTCAGACTAGGTTCTGGTTGAGTTCAGACTAGGTTCTGGTTGAGTTCAGACTGGGTTCTGGTTGAGTTTCAGGTAGGTTCTGGTTGAGTTAATGATAGGTTCTGGTTGGTTTCAGACTGGGTTCTGGTTGAGTTCAGACTAGGTTCTGGTTGAGTTAATGATAGGTTCTGGTTGGTTTCAGACTAGGTTCTGGTTGAGTTCAGACTAGGTTCTGGTTGAGTTCAGACTGGGTTCTGGTTGAGTTAATGATAGGTTCTGGTTGGTTTCAGACTAGGTTCTGGTTGAGTTCAGACTAGGTTCTGGTTGAGTTCAGACTAGGTTCTGGTTGAGTTCAGACTGGGTTCTGGTTGAGTTAATGATAGGTTCTGGTTGAGTTCAGACTGGGTTCTGGTTGAGTTCAGACTGGGTTCTGGTTGAGTTAATGATAGGTTCTGGTTTGTTTCAGACTAGGTTCTGGTTGAGTTCAGACTAGGTTCTGGTTGGTTTCAGACTAGGTTCTGGTTGAGTTCAGACTGGGTTCTGGTTGGTTTTAGACTAGGTTCTGGTTGAGTTCAGACTAGGTTCTGGTTGAGTTCAGACTGGGTTATGGTTGGTTTCAGACTAGGTTCTGGTTGAGTTCAGACTAGGTTCTGGTTGGTTTCAGACTAGGTTCTGGTTGAGTTCAGACTAGGTTCTGGTTGAGTTGAGACTGGGTTATGGTTGAGTTAATGATAGGTTCTGGTTGATTTCAGGCTACATTCTGGTTGAGTTCAGGCTAGATTCAGGTTGAGTTCCAGGTAGGTTCTGGTTGATTTCAGGTTAGGTTCTGGTTAAAGTTCTGGTTAGGTTCTGGTTAAAGTTCTAGTTAGGTTCTGGTTTATTTTAGGTTATGTTCTGGTTAAAGTTCTAGTTAGGTTCTGGTTGATTTCAGGTTAGGTTCTGGTTAAAGTTCTGGTTAGGTTCTTGTTGATTTTAGGTTAGGTTCTGGTTGATTTCAGGTTAGGTTCTGGTTAAAGTTCTGGTTAGGTTCTGGTTGATTTCAGATTAGGTTCCGGTTGAGTTCGGGCTAGGTTCTGGTTGAGTTCAGACTAGGTTCTGGTTGAGTTAATGATAGGTTCTGGCTGAGTTAATGATAGGTTCTGGTTGAGTTCAGACTAGGTTCTGGTTGAGCTAATGATAGGTTCTGGTTGGTTTCAGACTAGGTTCTGGTTGAGTTCAGACTGGGTTCTGGTTGAGTTCCAGGTAGGTTCTGGTTGAGTTAATGATAGGTTCTGGTTGGTTTCAGACTGGGTTCTGGTTGAGTTCAGACTAGGTTCTGGTTGAGTTAATGATAGGTTCTGGTTGGTTTCAGACTAGGTTCTGGTTGAGTTCAGACTAGGTTCTGGTTGAGTTCAGACTGGGTTCTGGTTGAGTTCCAGGTAGGTTCTGGTTGAGTTAATGATAGGTTCTGGTTGGTTTCAGACTGGGTTCTGGTTGAGTTCAGACTAGGTTCTGGTTGAGTTAATGATAGGTTCTGGTTGGTTTCAGACTAGGTTCTGGTTGAGTTCAGACTAGGTTCTGGTTGAGTTCAGACTGGGTTCTGGTTGAGTTAATGATAGGTTCTGGTTGGTTTCAGACTAGGTTCTGGTTGAGTTCAGACTGGGTTCTGGTTGAGTTCAGACTAGGTTATGGTTGAGTTCAGACTGGGTTCTGGTTGAGTTAATGATAGGTTCTGGTTTGTTTCAGACTAGGTTCTGGTTGAGTTCAGACTAGGTTCTGGTTGGTTTCAGACTAGGTTCTGGTTGAGTTCAGACTGGGTTCTGGTTGGTTTTAGACTAGGTTCTGGTTGAGTTCAGACTAGGTTCTGGTTGAGTTCAGACTGGGTTATGGTTGGTTTCAGACTAGGTTCTGGTTGAGTTCAGACTAGGTTCTGGTTGGTTTCAGACTAGGTTCTGGTTGAGTTCAGACTAGGTTCTGGTTGAGTTCAGACTAGGTTCTGGTTGAGTTCAGACTGGGTTCTGGTTGGTTTTAGACTAGGTTCTGGTTGAGTTCAGACTAGGTTCTGGTTGAGTTCAGACTGGGTTATGGTTGGTTTCAGACTAGGTTCTGGTTGAGTTCAGACTAGGTTCTGGTTGGTTTCAGACTAGGTTCTGGTTGAGTTCAGACTAGGTTCTGGTTGAGTTGAGACTGGGTTATGGTTGAGTTAATGATAGGTTCTGGTTGATTTCAGGCTACATTCTGGTTGAGTTCAGGCTAGATTCAGGTTGAGTTCCAGGTAGGTTCTGGTTGATTTCAGGTTAGGTTCTGGTTAAAGTTCTGGTTAGGTTCTGGTTAAAGTTCTAGTTAGGTTCTGGTTTATTTTAGGTTATGTTCTGGTTAAAGTTCTAGTTAGGTTCTGGTTGATTTCAGGTTAGGTTCTGGTTAAAGTTCTGGTTAGGTTCTTGTTGATTTTAGGTTAGGTTCTGGTTGATTTCAGGTTAGGTTCTGGTTAAAGTTCTGGTTAGGTTCTGGTTGATTTCAGATTAGGTTCCGGTTGAGTTCGGGCTAGGTTCTGGTTGAGTTCAGACTAGGTTCTGGTTGAGTTAATGATAGGTTCTGGCTGAGTTAATGATAGGTTCTGGTTGAGTTCAGACTAGGTTCTGGTTGAGTTCAGACTAGGTTCTGGTTGAGCTAATGATAGGTTCTGGTTGGTTTCAGACTAGGTTCTGGTTGAGTTCAGACTGGGTTCTGGTTGAGTTCCAGGTAGGTTCTGGTTGAGTTAATGATAGGTTCTGGTTGGTTTCAGACTGGGTTCTGGTTGAGTTCAGACTAGGTTCTGGTTGAGTTAATGATAGGTTCTGGTTGGTTTCAGACTAGGTTCTGGTTGAGTTCAGACTAGGTTCTGGTTGAGTTCAGACTGGGTTCTGGTTGAGTTAATGATAGGTTCTGGTTGGTTTCAGACTAGGTTCTGGTTGAGTTCAGACTGGGTTATGGTTGAGTTAATGATAGGTTCTGGTTGGTTTCAGACTAGGTTCTGGTTGAGTTCAGACTGGGTTCTGGTTGATTTCAGGTTAGGTTCTGGTTAAAGTTCTGGTTAGGTTCTGGTTGATTTCAGATTAGGTTCCGGTTGAGTTCGGGCTAGGTTCTGGTTGAGTTCAGACTAGGTTCTGGTTGAGTTAATGATAGGTTCTGGCTGAGTTAATGATAGGTTCTGGTTGAGTTCAGACTAGGTTCTGGTTGAGTTCAGACTAGGTTCTGGTTGAGCTAATGATAGGTTCTGGTTGGTTTCAGACTAGGTTCTGGTTGAGTTCAGACTGGGTTCTGGTTGAGTTCCAGGTAGGTTCTGGTTGAGTTAATGATAGGTTCTGGTTGGTTTCAGACTGGGTTCTGGTTGAGTTCAGACTAGGTTCTGGTTGAGTTAATGATAGGTTCTGGTTGGTTTCAGACTAGGTTCTGGTTGAGTTCAGACTAGGTTCTGGTTGAGTTCAGACTGGGTTCTGGTTGAGTTAATGATAGGTTCTGGTTGGTTTCAGACTAGGTTCTGGTTGAGTTCAGACTAGGTTCTGGTTGAGTTCAGACTGGGTTATGGTTGAGTTAATGATAGGTTCTGGTTGAGTTCAGACTAGGTTCTGGTTGAGTTCAGACTGGGTTCTGGTTTATTTCAGGTTAGGTTCTGGTTGAGTTCAGCTGTGAAGAGATCAGTTCTAGTTTTCTAATCAGGTAATTAAGCAGCGCTGCTCAGAGCGTTCTGTGTCTGTAGGTAAAGAAAAGGTAAACATACAGATGAAAATAGACAGATTTGTTTGTGTTACTCTGTTATTACGTCTGCCCTGGATGTGTGCCTCTGCTCACTAACAGAGCTGGAAGGGTTAACTGGTGACGGGACAGAACCTTTGAGCGAATCAGGCGAGCTCTGCACCAATCAGAGCAAAGCAGTATGTTAAGCTAACCTTTGACCTTTCTGGGGCTCCAGAAGCTCTCTGCAGGAGAAGATCAAGGCCAGTGCAACATGGCCTTAAAATATACAAATACTCCTGTTAGAGAAAAATAAACAAGCAACTAAATAAACAGATATATTCAGAAAATGTATAAATCTACACAGAAATAATAAAGAGATAATACTGATCATAAATAAAAAAAAGAACAGATAACAATTACCTGCAGAAATCCATTTAAAATGCTTTTTTTTTTAAATCATGACTAAAAATGATTTCCCCTAAATACAATCATGTTTTAGATTGAAGTTAAGATCGCCCACATCATTAGCGTATCAACACAGCAATAAAAACAAACAGACGTTCCATCATGGGTCGTTTTGGTTTTGTTTTTGTTTTGGGGTTTGTTTTGTTTTGTTAACAGAAACTTCAGAAATACAGTAGTTAATGTACAGAATGATACATTTTTTTACCCTTCTGCCTCAATTTCAGAAGCTCCCTGTTTTCCGTCGAGTCTCCAGCGTGAAGAGCCCTGATTTAATCTGAGCGCTTGTAAACATTTACGAGCGCATGCCTCCTCTCCTCCACGTGGAGCTGAGGCCTCGCTGTGATGAGATGAGACGGTCCTCGGGAGGCTCTAATACAGCGAGACAGAGATCCAGCACCCCAGTGAACTCATCCTCAGAGCCCTCAGAGCGAAAACCACTCCAGAAGAGAAACAAATAATCAAGAACCCACC
The DNA here is from genome assembly GCA_900490495.1 of Danionella dracula. Classification (NCBI taxonomy): domain Eukaryota; kingdom Metazoa; phylum Chordata; class Actinopteri; order Cypriniformes; family Danionidae; genus Danionella; species Danionella dracula. Next base: position 1,084,377 of record UELW01000156.1, read on the forward strand.
AGAGAATCAAACCAGACACAACCGGAGCCTAATGAATACACGCTGGAGAAATAAAAATATGACTCGAGCATGAATAGAATAGAAACAACTTAAAAACTATTTAAATGTCGTGTTTGATATTTTATCCATTTTTTATTTTCATTATTATTTAATTGTTTGTTTATTCTTTACATATTTAAATTTTAATTAAGTAGTTATTTTAAAATAACATTTATTTATTCATTTTTATTTATTTATATTAGTTTTTTGCATTAGTTGAATATCTTTATTAATCATTTATTGATATGTTTATTTATCTATAAATTTGAATCGATTTTTCATTTTTATTGATTTCAAATGTTATTTATTTATTTTATTTACTGTTTTTAATGAATTGATAATTTGTTTTGTTTTGTTTGAATTGTTTAAAAAAGTTTCACCACTATAAAAAGCAAATCTTCTTTGTGACAAAAATAATATAAAATATAATTTATGAATAAAAAATACAAATATATACAAAAAATGTTATAAAACAAGTAGGTTTTGCAAATAAAGAAGTTAAAATATTAAATAAATATATAATATAGCTCATTTAAGATGTATTTATTAGTTTCTCTATTTAAAGATTAATTAATTTGTTTATATTTAAATTGACTTCTTTATTGATATTGATTTATTTATTTATTTATGCTTTTTATTCAAATAACTTTGTTGTGAGGAATTAGTTCAATTATTCTTGTCTCTCTTTATCTATATCTAAATACTCTTTTCCTTCCACGCCCGCTCTGCTGCTCAGGTGGTGTTTCTGCAGGAGCGGTCACCTGAGTTTAGCTCAGACACGCCCCTCGTCCCGCCTCACGCGGCCCAGTGCTGGCGCTCCTCCACCTGTATAAATAAGGACAGGTCAAAGCCTCCCTCACTCTTCAGCTGAACATGAGAACAGAGCTCACTCCACCGGCATCGCTGGGGCTCCTCCTGCTCCTCCACAGCTGCTGCGCGGCTCCTCGGGGCCTCGGCACTCACTGCATCTGGAGCAGAGCAGCCTCCGGGGGCCAAACGCAGTACGTGTTCCTCAGAGAGAGCAGAGCGGCTCTGGTGCTGTACGAGAGCCTCTGGCGGAGCGATGGCAGCCTGGCCCGCTGCCGGACCAGCGCTGAGCCGGCACTCACCCAGAGCTACTTGTCCCGGTGTGTGGAGGACACTGGGTCCTTCTCAGAGAGCCCGGATCCACGCTTCGACATGGCTTTACTGAAGAACCCAGAGGGCCCCTGTGAGGCTGCAGCCGTCCCCGGGAGCGGTAGGTAGCAGCTCGGCTGCAGTTCTCTTTTACTTCAACTCTCTCTCCTCTCCTTGCTCTCTCTTTCTGTTTCTTTCTATCTCTCTTTCCCCCTCTCTGTTTCTATTCTCTTCTCTCTCTCTCTTCTCTATATCTGTTTTTATTTATATCTATTCAATATAATAACTCATATGTTATATCTATCTTTTTACCTCTCTATATTACACCCCCTCTCTTGTTCCTTCCCCCCCCTCTCTTTCCCCCCTCTCTGTTTCTTCTATCTCGCTCTCTCTGTTATCTTTCTATCTCTCTACATGCTTCTCTTTTTCTTTCTATCTCTCTTTCTTCTCTCCTCACTCTCTCTCTCTGTTTCTCTCTCTTTTTTCCCCTCTTCTCTCTTTCCCCCCTCTCTCTGTTCCTCTTTCTCTCTCGCTCTCTCTCTCTCTTTCTCTGTCCCTCTCTTTTTCTCTCTCTCCTCTCCTTGCTCTCTCTTTCTTTTTCTTTCTATCTCTTCTTCTCTCCTCATTCTCTTTTTTCCCCTCTTCTCTCTTCCCCCCCCTCTCTCTGTTCCTTTTTCTCTCTCCTCTCTCTCCTCTGTCTCTCGGCTGAGACTCGGGTAAGACCCGGTCCATCTGTGGCATTTGTCTGGTATCAAGTAAAAGCTAAAAGTATGGGGCGGAGCTGGGCCGAGTAATATTTGCAGTGTGGGCACCTCCGTGAGTGAAGTGTTGGTGCTCTGTACCCCTCCAGAGCTCCACCCATCCCTCCGCAGACCCCGAGGCCTGGAGAGCGCTCCTCCTGCACCTCCGCTGGAGCAGGAGCAAGTGCGCCGGCGCTCGAAGCGAGCCTGGATGATTCCTGGAACTCTCTGGTGCGGTTCTGGAAACAAAGCCGAGGGCTTCTCTGACCTGGGTGAGCAAGCGACCTCGACGAATCAATAATCTCTCCGATCAGCTCAAGCTCTGAGTTTGGAGAAGAGCTGGATATCTAGGATCTCGCTCATTCTTCATCAGACGGGTTTGAGCTGATGTTCTCTGAGAGCTTGATCTGATGCCAGCACTCGTGTTCCTCAGGAGTCTTTGAAGAGACGGATAAATGCTGCAGAGAACACGACCACTGCCGGGACACCATCCCCTCGTTCTCCTTCGAGCACGGTGTCTTCAACACCAACATCTTCACGCTCTCGCACTGCGGCTGTGATGACAGGTGCGTCCTCTTCCTCCTGCTCTGTGTTTCTCTAAACCAGGGTTCACTTTACAGCTGGACGGCGTCTAGGGTTGCTCACTCCCCTCCTGTGATCCGGTTTCAGGTTCCGGCGCTGCCTCCTGGGGGTCAATAACACCATGTCCAACCTGGTGGGCTACGGGTACTTCAATCTGCTGAAGATGCGCTGCTTCGAGTTCTCCAGTCGGATGCAGTGTGCCAGGAGGACATGGTGGGGCATGTAAGAGGAGCTTTCAGATCAATATTACCTATCACTTACTGCTGCAGCACACAAAACCTTCCGGCCCTGCTCCGGCCCTGCTCCGGCCCCTCAAGTACAAGTAGATTGAATAATTAAAGAGCAAAAGATATCCAAACAATGAGATACATGTTTTATTTGTCGTTCTTCACTGCTAGTGCCTCTGGAAACACAAGATACAAAAACATTTAATATTCTGGAAATAATACCTAAATTAAAAGTGCTAGATCTTAGTTTATAACCAATGGAAGGTGACTGTATGGATCTGAGCTCTAATAAAAAAAAACAAAAAGAAAAATGCAGTAAAAAAAGAGTTCTGGAAGAGAGAAAATAGATTTTCGCCCCCTCCTGACGATCACTGCTCTCTTAATATTGTTGAGAATGCAGTATTTATTCTAAACGATCTCCTCAAAATGTTGAGCACCTCAAAATGAGAAGTATTGCCCATGTTCCTCCCACTGCCATGTGTCCACCATGCCCCCTGCTGGGTTTCATTTAGAAAGTCTACACATTCATTCATTCATCTTCATGTCGGCTTTATTCCCTTTCGGGGTCGCCACAGCGGAATGAACCGCCAACTCTCTGGCATATGTTTTACGCAGCGGATGCCCTTCCCTGGCGCAACCCATTGCTGGGAAACATTCACACACTCATTCACACTTTAACACTATGGGAAATCGTTCTTATTCAATTCACTTATACCACTATGTCTTTGGACTTGTGGGGAAACCGGAGCACCCGGAGAAAACCCACACGATCACGGGGAGAACATGAGAACTCCACACAGAAATGCCACCTGCCCCAGCCGAGCCTAGAACCAGCGACCTTCTTGCTGTGAGACGACCGTGCTACCCACTGCGCCACCGTGACGCCTAGAAAGTCTACACATTTCCCACAAATACATTCATCTTTTGGAGCCAAAAAACCTTTTCTCTTTAACCTTTAACTCTTTCTTTACATTGTTTATGGACACGGCTCTGCTACGGGTAATTCCCGGCTCAGTCAGCACGCACATTCTTCTTTGAGATGAGCTGCATGAGCGCGTCATCTGATTGGTTAGTGGGTGGAGCTTCGGTCAGTGGGCGTGGCTACAGCCATTGAGTCGTTTTGAGCTCCAGAAAACGATCAGAGGATTACAGGAACATGAACCGATCTGAAGATGACTCGAGGAGAGTTTCTGATGAGGAACTAAAACACGAGAGAAGAGTTTAGTGATACGCCAGCTTTAAATATTATTCTTCAAGTGTAAAAGCTGAAGAAAAACTTACTTTAGCACACAATCGTGCCCAAAAAGAAGGGCCACACACAGGTCATGACAGGACCAAATCTCAGCCAGATTAACATAACTTATAAAAGTGGCCCAAAAATCGGATCCCCTCTGCCACGTTTGGCCCACACACCGTATGCTAGCTCAGTAGAGACACCAGTCGAATGCCGAATGTGGGCCAAACTTGGTAACAATTTATTTACATGATCGCTTTCATCTAAAGTGATTTTCAGATTAAAGGTGCAGTATGTGATGTTTTGAGTGCAAATAATGACTTTTCTGCGATATAACAAGATCGTTATTCATCATCAAAGATCAATACAAAAACAAAAACAATAGAAAACACAGAGAGCTTCCTCTCAGATTAAGAAGCAGGAAGACGTGGAGAGAGAATAACACTAGCGCAGAGTGATTGAAGGTGTATTGTCTCCGGCAGGTGCACGGTTTCTGAGCTCACTCAGTATGCTGTGGTGAAGAACGCAGCAAACTACACTGACGTGCTCCCTGCTGAGATCCGTTTCCACCAAACCATCACCTTAAACCAGAAGCAGCTCCCAGAGAACCAGGAGAAACCCCTCAAGAGCAACCCAGAGGCACCTGATTCCACCTCCCTGACGCCATCTGCCTCCACCCTGCCACCCCGAAACCAGCCAGGTGAGGGATCTCTCCAGACCCGAGCTCTGCTGAGCATTAGGAGGACCACTAACATTCCTCTGCTGCTCTTTACAGGAACGTTTGAGATGTGCAAGCTGTACAAGGACCTGGACTCCTGTCAGCAACAGATCCCGCCTCAGCAGGAGAAGTACGGCCTGCGAAACCAAGACTTCAGAACTCTGTACCACTGCAACTGCACGGCCAGGTGAGTGTTGGCCCTCAAACTGCACCAGAACCAGAGTGAGCCAGGGCCAGATCAGAGGGAGCCAGGGCCAGATCAGAGGGAGCCAGGGCCAGATCAGAGGGAGCCAGGGCCAGATCAGAGCGAGCCAGGGCCAGATCAGAGGGAGCCAGGGCCAGATCAGAGGGAGCCAGGGCCAGATCAGAGCGAGCCAGGGCCAGATCAGAGCGAGCCAGGGCCAGATCAGAGGGAGCCAGGGCCAGATCAGAGCGAGCCAGGGCCAGATCAGAGGGAGCCAGGGCCAGATCAGAGGGAGCCAGGGCCAGATCAGAGGGAGCCAGGGCCAGATCAGAGGGAGCCAGGGCCAGATCAGAGGGAGCCAGGGCCAGATCAGAGCGAGCCAGGGCCAGATCAGAGGGAGCCAGGGCCAGATCAGAGCGAGCCAGGGCCAGAGCTGCAGCTTTAAAACTCAGGCATTCCTCGTGTTCCTAACCAATAAACGCTCATCTTCCACAGACTCATCCAGAAGGTCCTCTCAGAAGAGTTGGATGAGACAGATGAGGTGCATGCGCTGCTGCTGGACTTCGTGTCGCAGTCCTGCTTTACCCTGCCGCAGTCTGATCGCTGCCTACTAGAGAAAAGGTTGAGTTAAATTCTTGCTGAGCCAGAGTTCATCTCTGTTAGATACGCCAGTTAAGTTAAAACTGTCTCAAAAAAGGCCACGCTCGGCTCAGGTCTGGCATTCATCTGGCACTGGTGGGTCAAACATGTTCAGAATATGCAGAGGAAATATCATTTCAACATATGAGTCTGCAATCAAGACTTTGAACCGTAATCCACTCTAATCCCAGAGCCAAACAAAACTACTGGTGGCCAGAGCTGGGCCAGAAACGGTTTGCTGCATATTGGCTATCAAATGAAAAAAAATTATATCTCCTACATGAAATTAATATACCAGTCATGGGTAACAGTGTTCCGGGAGCACCTCAGCACTGCACAGTTTAGCTTCAACTTTAATGAACACAGTCCCTCTGATTCAGAGCTTTTTGTCATTGAAGTGGGGTTAAAATGTTAAAAGATGGGACACATAATAGTGCATGAAAAATGTCAAACCTGGGCCAGAACTGTTAATCTTCATGAGACAGCTCTCTCAGCACCACACTGTGATTCTCCAGCACTGCTTTCACACTTTAGGTTTGAAAAGAATAACATAACAGTTTGAACTTGAGTTAAGGAGGCGCACCTACTCTGATGATCTTCACTAGTTCTGCTGCTGAGCTCTCTCTCTCTCGCTCTCTCTCTGCTCTTCTCAGGTGCTCAGAGGAACCTTCAGAGGTGCAGCCGCTGAGAAACTGGAGGAAAGAACTGGCAGTAGAGCGCCCTCTAGTGGAACACAGGCGCAAACTCAAGAGGCTCCATCTCAAGCGCTCCAAGAGGGGAGACGCTCCGGTCAGACTGTTCAAGAAGTGCCTCCGGATGCACAGCAAGCTGCAAAGACTCAGGAGACCTTCGTGAAGCCTTCTTAAGTATGAAAGGGACAGGTATCACCATACTCAGTCCCCTCTGAGCTCAAACACAGACTTGTATTGATATGATGAAACCGGCTGCAAGTGTCTGTATTGCTGAGGAGAGCTCCAGGAGAGGGAGAACTTCACCAAGAGCTGCTGGAGAGCTTCAGGAGAGGTAGAGCTACATGAGAGGTAGAGCTCAAGTACAGAGAGAACTCCACGAAGAGCTGCAGGAGAGCTCCAGGAGAGGTATAGCTACGTGAGAGGTAGAGCTCAAGGACAGAGAGAACTCCATGAAGAGCTGCAGGAGAGCTCCGAGAGAGGTAGAGTTCCAGGAGAGGTAGAGCTCCAGGACAGAGAGAACTCCATGAAGAGCTGCAGGAGAGCTCCGAGAGAGGTAGAGTTCCAGGAGAGGTAGAGCTCAAGGACAGAGAGAACTCCATGAAGAGCTGCAGGAGAGCTCCGAGAGAGGTAGAGTTCCAGGAGAGGTAGAGCTCAAGGACAGAGAGAACTCCATGAAGAGCTGCAGGAGAGCTCCGAGAGAGAGAGAGAGAGAAAGAGAGAGAGAGAACTCCATGAAGAGCTGCAGGAGATCTCCTGTCATCCTCAGAGCAAACGTTTGACTGGCTTTAAATTCAGAATTTGCATAAAATCTTGGAAAAATAAAGTTTTGTTATAAATGACCCTTTTCTGTCTTATATTCATGTTCCGTGGTTGAGCCACACTGAGTTTAATAGCAACAATATGAAGAGATAAATAATAAAAAGTCAATGAACGATGGCTGTCTCTGTGGTCCTGGAGTGCTTAAGAGTTCTGTGATGTCACATCCTGTTAGAGAGAGAGAGAGAGGCACTCATTTGATTCCACCAGTTGTTGTAGGTGTAGGAGACCTAACTCCTCCTGAAGCACGGAGAAGGGAGGGGAGAGAAAAAGAGAGTGAAGGGGAGGAGAGAGAAAAAGTAGATGAGAGAGGCTGGTGAAAGAGGGAGAGAGGGAGAGAGTAAGATGGAGAGAGAGTAAGAGAGAGAAGAAAAGAGTGAATGAGAGGTAGAGACTGTGTGTGTGTGTGTGTGTGTGTGTGTGAGAGAGAGAGAGAGAGAGAGAGAGAGAGAGAAGCACTCATTTGATTCCACCAGTTGTTGTAGGTGTAGGAGACCTAACTCCTCCTGAAGCACAGAGAAGGAGCCGGGAGGGAGAGAGATAGGGGGGGGAGAAGAGGGGGGGGTAGGAGAAAGAGAAACGGTAGATGAGAAAGGGGGTGAAAGATGAAGAGAAAGGAGAATGGGAGAAGCAGAGAAGAGAGGGACACGGAGAGGAGAGAAAAAGAGAGTGAGGGGGAAGAAAGAGAAAAAGTAGATGAGAGAGGCTGGTGAAAGAGGGAGAGGTAGAGAGTAAGATGGAGAGAGAGAAAGAGAGAAAAAAAGAGTGAATGAGAGGTAGAGACTGTGTGTGTGTGTGTGTGAGAGAGAGAGAGAGAGAGAGAGAGAGAGACGGAGTGAAGAGTGGGGACGAGAGATGAGAGCGGAGAGGAGAGAGAGAGAGAGAGAGAGAGTGAGAGAGAGGAGAGAGGAAGAGAGCAGAGAGAGGAGAAGGAGAGACACACACACGCGCGCGCGCACACACACACACAGAGACATGGCGAGCTCTCCTCTCTAACAGTAGTTCTGAGGACTCTGTGGACGCAACCGCCTTAGAGCTGAGTTTCCGGGACTGTAAGCCTCTCTGACTCGGCGTCATGGACTCGGAGCGAGGCGTGTGAAGAAGGGGTCAGAGTTGGACGCTGTTTGACTGACAGGATGGAGAGAGCGGCGAAGCAACGCGAGAAGGTAAATAAACCCTTGCGTTAACTGCGCGCCTGTTTGTTTTTGTTCTGGAGCTTCGTTTTTCGGTTAAACTCTGATCATCTTTCGTGACAGCGCTCACAACACTCCTTTAGAGACGCCCATACTCATGTTAATTTTGATAAACGGCTTTATTTCATTGTTGAAAGTTATTTTGAGCGTTATTAAACGCGACGCTAATCGTCGCTGTTTAATGCAGGTGTCGAGCTTCACGAGGGTCACGTGACATCCGCTCTCAGTCGCTCTTCACTTTGAGCTTGAAACCTTTAGCCTTTAGCTGCTAGTGCTGAGGGACACATATGTACATATGATTAAATCATCTGAAACTGTAAAGCCAAGACAAAGATTAAAAGTATACATTTATAAAGAATTTTCGCAAAACTTTTACGTTATTTCACAAACAAAATGATTTTATTTTGTGTGTTTATTAGACAGATATCGTTTGTGAGGAAACGCAAAACTATTGCGAGGGAATGTAAATTTTGAGTTTTGATGTGCTGTTTCGGTGTTGACAGCTCAGTTTTTGAAAATTTTATTGAGCAGAAATAACAGTACAGAAATAAAGACAAAATATCCAAATGCAGACATTTAACAAAAGTGGTGTTTACGAGACAGAGGTCTCGTGATGTGAAAATGATTCTGAGTCACATTTTTTGTTCTTGATCAACCTGGACGATTTCAGCAGACAATTCACTTCAGCCATTGGATAAAATCTTAGCAGAAATCTTTACTTTTCTATATAAACTTTTGCAGCCAGAATAAATAATAGCCAACACACTGAACTGGAGAGTAAACAAGTACAGGGTACATCAGGTGCTCGTCCGTTAACGAAAACTCGACGCTGTGGGCACATCACTCCCGTTCTAACTTCTCTCACTGGCTTCCTGTTAGTTTTAGAGCGGATTTTAGGGTTTTAGTTTTTAAAGCAATCCACGGATTAACTCCAAACTTTCTGAGTGATCTTTTACAATCTGCTCCCTGCGATCAGAGAGCCACCTTCTCCTCAGTGAGCCGAGGAGTAAATACAAGCGGTTCGGTGAGCGACCATTCAGTGTAGCTGTTCCGAGACTCCGGAACAAACGTCTGTTAGAAGTGAGAATGATTACCAGCGCATTTCTTTTTAAAAGCAAGCTAAAACCCATCTCTTCAGGGAGGCGTTCGGTTCATGATCCTGTGTGGACACAGAGGATGCTGTGTTTATTGTTTTACCTTTTGTTTCCTGTTTCCTTTATGTTTAGGTGTTGTAAATGTGTTTCTATGTCAAGTCAGCTTTGTTTCTAAAGCACTTTACTACAGAAGGTCTGACCAAAGTGCTTTAAAGTAAAAACAAAATTAAAACATAACAGACCAATTACACCATGCCTAAAACAAATAAAATACAGTATCGACTATAAAACTAATGAAATGTTACAAAAATAACAAGAGACAAAAACAGAACCAAAAGTGCACAATAAAATCAGACCATACAAAATGCCATATCAAAGAGATAATTGATTTAAAACCAGAAAGTGATAAACCCTGTCTGACATTTAACGGCGGAACATTCCAGAGGGTAGGACCTGCAAAAATCTTCACGAAGTTTCGTCTGCGTCACTCAGGAGCAGCTGACCTGAGAGACCTGGAGGGAGCGTGGACCTCAAGAAGCTCCAAAAGGCAAGGAGGGGTTCGACCGTTCAAAGAGTTAAACACAAATAACAAGATTTTAAAATGGATACTAAAACCAAGCTGATGAGATCTTTTTTTCTTAGTGCCACTGAGCAGACGAGCAGCAGCGTTCTGAACTAGCTGACGACAAGCTAAAACTGTGTTGGACACGCCAAAGTACAGCATGTTAGAGTAATCTAAACGCAAGGGGACAAAAACATGGGTTACTTTTTCAAAGTTGCCTTTGGACAAAAATGGTTTAACGATAATGAGACTCCCTTTAACCACTGCATTGACTTGTCTGTCCAAAATAAAATTACTGTCCATCTTTACACCCAAATTTGTCACTGAAGGCTTCATGAGCGTTTCAAAGGGACCCATCTCTGATGATGAGAAGTTTGTGTTATTGCTGGCCCTAAAAACAATAACGTATGTTTTTGTTTCATTCAAATGTAAAAAGTGAAGGTCCATCCAAGCCTTTGGGTTCTCTAGGCTCTGTGATAGTGCAGTGACGGAATCACCATCACTTCGTTTAAATGGCAAATATAGCTGGGTGTCGTCTGCGTAGCAGTGGAACCTGCGTCTGTGTTTCCTTGGTATAGAGCCCAATGGAAGAAGGTATAAAGAAAAGAGAAGCAGTCCTAGAATAGAGCCTTGTGATACTCCATATAGCAGAGGAGACGAGGACATGAAAGGATCTGTCAGCTAGATATGATCTGAACCACGACAATGCAGCACCCTGGATGTCCACCCACTGCTGCAAACTCCTCAGAAGAATCTTATGATCAACTGTATCAAATGCTGCTCTCAGATCTAATAAAACCAATACCACATGCTCGCCACGGTCAGTAGTTAACAATGTACTAATGCAATAATGTAATATTTATGAATTAGTGCAATTAACTGTTAGGTTAAGTGATAATATACAAATAAAGTATAGATTGATTGATTAAGTGATTGATTGAAGTAACCAATGTTGCGTCAAATCACACTTCTACATTTAGATTATAAATTTAATGGCTCCCATCTTTGCCAGTAAAGTGTCATTTACATCACGTCATCAATAAAACACTGGCTTTATGAAATCACCTCATGTCACGACTTCTCCCGGATCAATCATATTGATAATAACGATGAATGATGATCTTATTTATTGATTTTTATAAAACTTTAAATTCTCCTCTAAATTCGGCACCATTCTAAATCCCACAAAGCTCCAGGATTTTCCTTTTGTTATTCTTATTGGTAATGAACTGGTTTTCTTTACTGTTTTTAACAGAGAGAAACCGGTCAGAGGAAACTACATTATTTTACGTAATAAACAACAAAATCTTGTGCTCCTTAACATCGTAAAAAGGTTCTCTGACTCTTCTGGATTCAAGCAGAGGCTCTCGATGATGTCATCGTCAGGATTTGCATAAATGCCACCTGATGTGATTTCAAGTCTTATGTTATTATTATTATTACTATTATTATTATTATTAAATACACACTTGAAGCTATAGTTCATTTCACATACCGGATTAAAAAAAGACGTTTTTATCATATAAACATAATTAATAATAATAAAATAATGATGGGCGACACAACTATTTAAGATAAGTGTTTTTATGCTAGATAATACAGAGCTTTTTTGTTTACATTCCAGCGTGTATGTAAAAAATCGGGCCCTTGCTGCCGAGCCAAGTGGGAGCAGCCAATAGACATATCAAATATGGACGTAGTGTTCGTGACGTCACCCGTGGGTTCCTGGTGAAGGTAAAAGAGGGTCAGAGTGGAAACTTAAGCCCTCTTTTTTTGGAAATGTGTTTATGTAAATCTTTTTTAGATTGATACAAACAATTTGAAAACTTAAAATATGGAGTACAAGTTATATCATGAGTTTGGTTGTATAATGTTGAAGTTTCCAGTGAACATATTTACATAATAAATGTGATATTATAACTTACAAAAATATCAGATCCGAATGTTTTTTTTCAACACGTATTTAAAACCTTACTCTGAATCTTTGAAACAGTGTAAAAATTCTAATCTGTAAAAGTGGCTTTTAAAGGTTGGAATATCTATATCTCTCTCTTTTGGATTCTTTTAACTCGAGCTTGTATTTTTTATATTTATTTATTTTAAATACCTTTGTAGTAGTTTTGTTTTTAGACTGTGGTTTGTGAATTGATAAATATATTTGTAACCTGTTGTAAAACTTATATTGTTCGCAAACTTTTTTGAAAAAAAAAAAAAAAAAAAGAGGCTCAGAGTGGGCAGAGCTTCATGAAAGGGTATCACTTCCCAGTAATCGTAAAATTGGTTCACAGAGGCGGGACATGGATGTAGCAAAGACATCTGATTGGCTGAAGGTTTAAACCTTGATATATCTTAAAGAAACCTTTAGAAAATGTAAAATAATTCTCCTCATCAGAGTGTTTATGCAGGTTAAAACTAGCAATCAGATTCAACAAACCTAATGGAGCCAGAGACATGTTATTTCAGCTCCAAAGACGTTTTAACATGAGCGTGAATGAGAACCTGCTCACTTCTGGAGTCAGCCTCTAGAGGCCGCTTGAAAAACTGTTGGTCAGTCACTTCCCATTACGGATCGAGGGGAAAGCAGGAAAGTGACACTTGGTTTCGACTCAGATGGTGCTACTCTTTTGTTTATGTTAAGACTTATGTTGCCATTAAGACATTTGTTTAGTTTGAATGTAGGTTAGGGTTTCTTCTGTTGATGTATTGTTTTGGTTTGAAGTTATTCATTGATGACTTAAAGTTTCTTTATTGAATAAAGTAGGATTGCGTTTTTTTGTGTGAGAATGTGCTTCCTTGCCTTGCATGGTGACGTTACCTTGTGAGGCAGATGTTGTGAATGATAGACACTGAGACTGTTAGTTGTTCATTTGCAGTTTTCACATTGTTGTATTGAAGAAGAGTGAAGTATAAGGTCAATCTTACAACGCGTCTGTCTTCATTCAACGGGTTTAGGTTGATGTTCTGTCAGTGTTAGAACATTCTGAAGGAGAAAATTATATGTAGAATTAAGGGTGGGGCTGCTAGAGTGACGGAATCACCAGAAGTCATCAGGTCCAAGATTTCAGTTCTTTTCTGTCCCTCCAATATTCTAACTTTTTACTCGATTTCACTGACAAACACCTAACTCAACTGTAGCTCCTTGCACTGAGATAGAACACATGCTCCATATGTTCTCCGAAGATCTCCTCTTTCTCCCTCTCTTTCTCTGTCTGCTGCCCTGGCTCTCCTCACTTTCTCTCTCTCTCTCTCTCTCTCTCTCTCTCTGTCTCTCTGCTGCTCTGAAGCTTCTCTATCCTTCTCCTTCTCTCTCTTTGCTGCCCTGGCTGTCTCTTGGCCTCTCTGGAAGTAATTATCCGGCCCGACTAGCCCAGAATTCTTGTAGAGAGAAAGAGGGGTGTGGCCTGTGTGTGAGTGAGATTACAGTTTCTTTCTCTGTTCACTGTTTTGCTCTCCCCTCTCTGGTTGTCCCTGTGGCTCATGGGAGTTCTCCAGATGTGGAGCTCTCTGCAGTTAGTAGGAGCCTCTCTCTGAGGAACCCACCCACTTCAGGTCTGTCCTCGGGGCACAATCTGATTCAACTGATCGTACTTGGGCGGATCTCTCTATTTCAGCACCTTCAGTTTATCATATCAAATCTGCACACAACACAAACACTCTCTGAGCCAGGCTCCAGCGATGTAAATGTTACCAACAGAAGATGTGTCCTCAGATGTGAAGTCTTTTTCACTCTTTACAGATACAAATACATCAGCTTCAGCACACACAACATGCAAGGCTTTCTTAATAATGAGACCTTCATCCCAATCGGTGCTCTCTCAGTTGTCAGCAAGCCTGCTCAGACAAGTGCGCAGATTGAGGATCTCTTAGCTGTGTGGAGGATGAGCGGGTGTGCTTGAGGGGGAGGCAAGTGATTGCTGCTTCAGACAGTTCCCTTTACAATCTCTGTGCTTTAGTGAAGATGTTTGATGGTTTGGAAATCCACCAATTTGGTACAAAATACAAAGTCTTGCTCTGGACTCAACGGCTCCTCTCCAGGGTTTGATGCTCCGGCCTGTGGAGTTTGACAGCTCCCAATCCCTGACTCTCCAGTTGTTGAAGATGTTTGGTGGGTCGGCAGTCCACCAATTTGCACCATAGAGAGGTTCACTCCAGATTTGACGCTTCACTCTTGAGTGCTCTAAGAGAGCTCAGTTATCCATCACGCAAAGTTTAGCAGCACACAGTCCCCGAATCTTCTGTTATTTAATATGCTTGATGGTTTGAAAGTCAGGTGATTTGGTATGAAATACACCAATTTGCTATGGACTTGATGGCTCCTCTCTGGTGAGAGCTTGATGGTCTGGCTTGATGGAGTATAACATCACCGATTCCGTAAATCTTCTGTTAGTGAAAATGTTTGGTGGTGGAACAGTCCAGCGGTTGAATATTGTGTTTAAGTGTTCAAGTCCCAAAACATTAAGGGTTACTTTAAGGGACATATTTCATAAAAAGTCTGTTTATTTTACTAAAACGCAATACTGTTGGTATGTTTTTGTTTCTATGATCATGTCATGCAGGACAGCATGCTTTTGTGCTCTTTATCATGTATAAACAGGCCTCTAGGTACACATACGCACAAACAGTGCTCTGCTGAAGATGTTCCTGGCCGTCTCTGCTAGCATGACGCTGAAAGCGCAGCTGTGCATCAGATGACCCTAGTTAGAGTCCTGAGCTTGAGGTCCTTTCACAGTCCTTTCTCTCTTTTGTTTTCATTCTTTAAATAAAGTAAAAATGGAAAAGAAAGGAAATATTTAAAAAAATCGAAGCTTCGGTTGATGATCTCTTAGAGGAGTTTAACATCGTAACAGAAAGAAAGCAGCATGTTTAAGTATAATTCATGTTTTCAGCTCTCACTCACTGTGAGATCTGCTGGGTTCGAGGGTTTCCTGCGCTTCAGTGGTGTGTTTGGTAACGGTTTATCATCAGTCTTGTGTAAGTGTGGATTATCGATGGTTTCGCTGCTGTTGCGCTGTCTTGTTCTGATCTGCTCACAAGGACTTTGGAGTTTGTTTTCTCAAACATTTCTTTATACTCTGGAGGAGATTATGAACAGAGGTTTCTTCTGCAAGCTCTGGAGAAATATAAGCTGCTTAGCCTCACGCCGAGCACAGCGGAGGAAAACAGGAACAGCAAAAGAGAGGAGAACCAGAGGAACAGCAAAAGAGAGGAGAACCAGAGGAACAGCAGAAGAAGGGAGAACCAGAGGAACAGCAGAAGAAGGGAGAAACAGAGCAACAGCAGAGAAGGGGAGAAACAGAGGAACAGCAGAGGATGGGAGAAACAGAGCAACAGCAGAGAAGGGGAGAAACAGAGGAACATTAGAGGAGAGGAGAGATCGAGGAACAGCAGATGAGGGGAGAAACAGAGGGACAGTAGAGGAGAGGAGGAACAGCAGAGGAGAGGAGAGATCGAGGAACAGCAGATGAGGGGAGAAACAGAGGGACAGGACAGTAGAGGAGAGGAGGAACAGCAAAGGAGAGGAGAGACAGAGGAACAGCAAAGGACAGGAGGAAAAGCAGAGGAGACAGAGGAACAGCAAAGGAAGGGAGAAAAAGAGGAACATTAGAGGAGAGTAGGAACAGCAGAGGAGGGGAGAGACATAGGAAAAGCAGATGAGGGGAGAAACTGAGGAAAAGCAGACGAGGGTCGAAACAGATGCAGAGGAGAGGAGAAACAGAGGAACAGCAGAGGAGAGGAGACAGAGGAGCAGCAAAGGAAGGGAGAAACAGAGGAACATTAGAGGAGAGGAGGAACAGCAGAGGAGGGGAGAGACATAAGAAAAGGAGAGGAGGGGAGAAACATAGGAACAGTGTAGGAAAGGAGGAACAGTAGAGGAGAGGAGAGACCAAGGAACTGCAGATGAGGGGAGAAACAGATGCAGAGGAGAGGAGACACAGAGGAACAGCAGATGAGGGGAGAACCAGAGGAACAGCAGAGGAGAGAAACAGAGAATCAGCAGAGGAGAGGAGGAACAGCAGAGGAGAGGAGAAACAAAGAATCAGCAGAAGAGAGGAGGAACAGCAGAGGAGAAGAGGAACAGCAGAGGAGAGGTCTGCAGAGCTCAAGCAGCGTTTATTCTGGTCCGATCCTGGTGTGATTCCTGATCAGAAGGTTTGCTGGTACACTGCTGATGCAGATTTTGCAGGTTCTGATTTACTAGGAACTGTAATATTTATATAACCATTAGAAACACCAAGGGTGCTTTAAACCCTTTGGTTAGTTTATTCCTGGTCTCGATCTTCAGGAACGGTTTGACAGCTTTTTGTTAATGGCTAAGAACTGCCCAGAAAGCCATGTGATGGACACGTTAAAAACAGCCAATCCCATTTCACTTCCCAACGTGTCATGTTTTCGTGTCGCTATAGAAATGAACTGACATCCAAGTTATTCAATGTTACCCAACATTATCTTTTCTTTATAAGCACTTGTTCTGTGAAAGAAGCAGCTAACCAGCAGAACTTACCAAAATACTGATCTAGCAGCTGAGCTATAGAGAATGAGTTATATTTGAAATATTAATGACAAAATATATCATTGATGTTAATAACATGCTGACATTAAGGTGATGTCATGATAACGATTTAACTTCGTGATAGCTCATGCCAACATCTTTAAGTCATTTTAATATTTCGATACTTTTAGGCTTTGTTAATGCTGAGCTAACATGCAAATCCATGGTAGCATCATGTGACTTATATGCTAGTTTAACTAGCATCATGCTATTGGGGATAACTCATGCTGCCGTGAAGGTAACATTATGCTAGGAGCAGACTAGCGTACTACCGTCATGATAATGGTAACCTCATGCTGGTGTTATGCTAGTTTATGATCTAATCATGCAAATAACATGCTAACATCATGTAAATTCATCCTACTATCGTTTAGGTCAAGTTAGCTTCATCCTAACGTCAGGCTAATTCATGCCATCATTATGTAAATGAGAAGAAAGCTCATGCTACATTATGTTAATAAATGCTCATTTAAGCTGACATCAAGGTAGCATCATGCTAATGATTTAGCTTCGTGCTAGTTTATCCTAATTCCACTTAGCCTGAATTGTAACCTATTTTAATTTATTATAATATCTTCTTTGGTCTTGTTGATGCTATGTTAGATTATGCAAACCCATTGTAGCATGCTTTGTTTAAACTAGCTCACCTAGCATCATGTAGTGTAAAGATTTTTCATGCTAGCATCATTATAGCATCATACTAGGAGTGTACTAGTGGCAAGATAATGGTATCGTTATGCTAGTACGATTGAGTCGTACTAATGATATGCTAATATCGTGTGAATTCATTCTGAAATCTTTTAGGTCATAATAATATCATGCTAACGACATGCTAACTCATGCTAAATGAGAAGATAATTGCTACATTATGTTAATAACATGCTAATTTGACATCAAGGTAGCATCATGCTTATGATTCAGCATCACGCCAGTTTATCATGCTTACACTTAGCCTGAATGCTAACTTCTTTTAATTAGTTATAATAATATCCTCTTTAGTCTTGCTGGTGCCAGGCTACTTTATGCAAATCCATGATAGCATCATGTGAATGATGCACTAGATCACCTAGCATCATGCTGATTGGTGGATAATTAAGGTAACATTATGCTCTGAGCTTTCTAATGTCGTCATGATGATGGTAGCATGAGAGAGCATTTTACTCTTTATATATAGCAAAGTTTAAGCTTTAACCTGAACATTCTAAAAAGGTTTTCCTTGTTACCCAAAAAAAGGAATGTAGGCAATACCGGCCATTTAGACCCGTCCACATTTACCCAGTTATTTTTTTAAACGTTTCTTAAAAAAAACTCGCATCTACAAAAGCGCGGGTGAAACGCTCCGACATTTTGCAGAGAGTTTGTCTACCCAGTAGAGGGCAGCAGACTCTTCCCCATTGAGGTTAGATCAACCAATCAGAATCTTCTTTCAGCTCAGAGCCAAAAGAAGCTGCAGACTTCAGTGGTCCTTTTAATGGCTGTGAAATACAGCTCACACAAAGATTAGAATAACGTCTTTTATAAACGAAAATTCTCTTGTCGTTCTTTACCAACAACTATATCTCTCTCAGAACTTCCTCTTTTATCTGAGGCTCAAATAGTTCCTGTTCAAAATTGGAGCTTTTTGTGAACGCGTCTGGAGCAACACACACATTGTTGTGATTTGACGCTTCTGTGATAAAAACACGTTACTAAATATGTTGTGTGCTTGTGTAGTCCTGAACATTTCAGAAGATCTGCTTTAGCTCAGAGAGCTGGAGCCCAAACCCTTTCTCCGTCTTCATTAACCATCTGGAGCTCTGAGCAAAGGACAGCTGTTCTCCTCAAAGCTCTGACAAAAAGGGAGAGGCCTCGCAGAACTTCACTGTTATTTGTTCTGGGTTCTGATGGAGGTTCCTCTGTTCTTTGCTCAGTTCCACGACCCCTCAGAGGAGTCCAGCCTCAGCAAGTCACAGTTCATGGAGAAGGTTCGGCTGAGCAACGAGGCCTGCCAACAGGGGGACTTCCAGACAGCTGTGCAGCTCTACAGCGAGGCCCTGTGCGCCGACCCGCAGAACTGCATCCTGTACAGCAACCGCTCAGCTGCGCTCCTCAAACTGGGCCAGCACCAGGCCGCGCTGGACGACGCAGTCAAAGCCCGCCTCCTCAACCCCAAGTGGCCGAAGGTAAGCTTCTGGAGTCCTCTCTGCTCTTCTGCTGCTGGGTTTTCTTTTAAAAGGAAAGGTGTAAACGCTGTGTTTTCTGGATTAGCTTATGTGCTTTTATGAATCTATAAAACTGTATTTGGGGGAAACACTTGAGAGCCAGACGAGGAACTGGCTATGGGGAGGTTCTGGAGAGCTTTGGGTAGTTCACAGCGCTTGAGTCTGGGATATCTGCAGCTCGTTGTCGGTTCTGATGGCCCGGAAAGACGAGAAGCTCCTGCTCTATGGAGAGCATCAAAGTGATGCTCAAATCTCACACAAGTCATCTGGAAGCCTCACTTCCTGTTTGGAGCAGAATTGGAGGAAGCAGAGGGTGTGGAGCAGAGCTGCTGGTTTCTCCCGGATGTCCTGCGTGACTTCAGAGCTAGCTGCTGCTGATTGAACCTCTAGCTCCTGTGTACCAGCCTACATAAAGGAATCGTAGCTTTCTGGTTGAATCTGCTGTGAGATATAATCTTGGAGCGTACAGAAGCATGTGTTTGGTGTGCCGTGTAAGACTGTGTACTTTACCCACAGATGGAATCAAAGGTGGCTGGAAGGTGGTTTTGCGTGCTGCTGCACTCTGCTGGATAAACATGACGAGAACAAAGAAATACATACGAACGTGCAAGCCGCCATAAAATCTGACTCCATTATAATTTATGGTCACATTAGTTTCTCCTTCTCTCATTATATTAGTTTCTTCTGTAAATAATAATACTTTAGGAAGACATAACGATTCTTAAAATGTGCCTCTTATCATTATTTGTTCATATCTTAAGGTTCTGAATACTGACATTTTCCAAAGATCTAAATTTTTCATAAGCCTTTGACGATCAAGAGCCGTGTCAGAAGTGTATTATAATCGTTCAAGGGATTTACAAATATGCCGTCGCTTCTTGGGACTTGGAGTTGAGTTCCCAATGGGCAAGAGCCGCGCAAATAGAAATTATGAAAACTAATAGGAAGGTGCAGGCGAGCTGACCCACTGCTGCTGTTGTGTGCGTGTGTATGTATGCGTATGGGTGTATGTATGTGTGTGTGTGTGTATGTATTTATGTATGTATGTATGTATATATATTAAAAATAAATATATATATATATATATATATATATATATATATATATATATATATGTGTGTGTGCGTGCAAGTTTGTGTGCGCATGAGGTTAATAACTCCTTTCTTGGAGATAGCTTTATCTAGGAGGGCAATATTTCCTCTTCTCCTCAATCCTGCAGCCTTTACATCCTCAAACTTGCAGGAACACACTTCCTACTCCTCTGAGCGAGAAGTTCTGGAAGCGACCACCAGAGGGTAGCATGGCTGTGTCTGCGAGAGGCCCCTACTGCTCCAGTTTCAGCTAAGCTTTGAAGAATAGAGTTGAGTGAAGTCTCAGAAAAAAAAAGAAAAAAAAAAGCGCTGCGGTGGATTCCTGCGCTGGTTGATCGCAGCGATTGTCGTGAGAGAGGCAGAGAGAGAGAGAGGGAGAGAGAGAGGGAGAGCGGGGACTGACTTATAGACCAGCGAGAGGTCAGCGCGGACTCAGGATGGCCTTGTTAATCTCCTAGAGTCACATGAGAAGAGTGCTGGTCACATGAACCTTCTCTCCGCTCTGGCCGTGTTACATGATCGTCTCCTGGCGCTTTCATCCAAGCGAGCGCCCTTCTCAGTCACTCAGGAAGTTTTGGTCAATCCTCGAAAACTATCTTTTATTTATTCTTATTGTTGTATAAATGCATATATCTTATATGTTAGAGTTACGGTTGCCAGACTGGTTTATGTTTTTACTCGAGCCAGGGTTGCCAGATTAAACAACTCTTGTGTAATTGCCAGATTTAGGACCCTTGCATGAAATACCTGGTAGCTACAGGGTTGCCATATTTGAGATCCCTTGTGCAAATTCCATAACTTGGGTTGGGGTTGCCAGATTGGTTGAACATTGCATAATTAGTTTTAGCAGTGCTATGGTTGCCAGATTGGGGATTCCTTTGTAAAAAAAATTTTGGGTCGAGTTATAGGTTGCCAAATGAAGGATTTCATATGCACAATTCCGAGTTAAGTTAGTGTTGCCAGATTATATATTTCTTGCCTAATGTACCTTGTCGGTTGCCAGATTGGGTATTTCATATGCACATTAGAGAGTCGAGTATATTTGTATATCTATGATATAATGTGTGTTTAATTTTCAACTTGTTGTCTTTTTCCTTGTTTACCGTTTTTATACTAGTTTAATTTCATTTTGTTAGATTTTTATTTTATTAGACTTTTTATAGTATTTTATTTAGAATGATATTTAGAATGTAATTGTTTATCTTTAATTCAGTTTAATTTATATAATGTAGTTTTCTGAGCTTGTTTTTATTTCTGCGTGTACAGAACCCCTTCGGATGAGAGAGATAAACCCTCTCTGAGTTTAAGTCAGTTGAAGAAGGTTTCAGGTGGTTTCAGACAGTTCCGTGTGGTTTTCGACGGTTTCAAATGGTTCAGGGTGGTTTCAGATGGTTTCAGGGGATTTCAGATGGTTTTGGGTGGTTTCAGATGATTTCAGGCAGTTTCAGATGATTTCAGAATTTTGATTCAGGTGGTTTCAGGCAGGTAATTCCTCGTTCTGGTCTGCCTCCAGCGTAATATTGGGGTGAGAGCGTGCAGGGTAGAGGTCACCGTTTGGTTCCTCTGTTCCTCGTGGTTCGGGCTGCAGATGCCGCTGCTGAGATGAAAGGAGCAAGAGCATGACACGCCGTCGCTGTGTCTCTTCACTGAAGCTCTCGTCTGCTTTCAGCGCTTGACGTGACGTGGTTCAAGGCCACACGTCAGTGCTTCTACAGAGCTTTTGTGTCCGCAGACGTTTATGGAGACAATGGCCATGTGCTGCACCACTCAATCAAAAGATTTCTTTACTCATTTATGTGAGTCGCTTTTTGAGCGCTTCAGGCCTTGAATCTTCACATTCGTTCTTTCAGTGCTCTCTGTTAGTTTTTATCCACGGAGAAGAGCAGGAAACACACAGTCAGTCAGCAGCTGCATTTATTTCATCCTCAGCCAGCAAACAAGAAGGTTTCTTTCTGCCAGGATCAGCTCTGCTGATGCTCTCTGTTAGTGTCTGCCTTAAAAGGCAGAATAGAGGTAGGGTTGACAGATTGGGGATTAGTTTGTGCAAAAGATGCACAATTTCTAGTTGAGTTAGTGTTGTAAGTTTGATTGTCTTATATACAACTCCTTGTCAGGTTGCCAGATTGAGTATTATTCTGCATAATGCTCAGAGTCGAGTCAGGATTGCCAGATTGGGTGTACCTTGCTTAAAGTTCCTAGTCAAGTTAGATTTGCCAGATTGGGTTTTCTTTTTCTCTCTTTCTCCTCACTCTCCATCTCTCTTTCTCTGTCTCCTCTGTCTTTCTCTTTTTCTTTTTCTATCTCTCTCTCTCCTCTCTCTCTTTCTCTCTGCTCTCTCTATTTCTCTCTTCTCTCTCTCTCTTTCTCTGTTGGATGGACACAGAGTGAAAGCAGCTCAAGCAGAACATCTGTGGAGCATTTCCCCTTAGGAAGAGCTTTGAAGCTGCTGGTTTGCTGTGTGTGTGTGTGTGCGTGCGTGCGTGTGTGTGTGTGTGTGTGTGTCAGGCCTCCTCCATCCTCTTCTTCTCTTTCTCTCCTCCCATGCTCTCACAGCTCTGGGAACTATCTCCACACCAGCGCTCGCTTGCTGAGTTGCGGGTTTCAGAGAAAGCCACAAACAGCGTGCGAGTGAACGACGAGAGGCTCTCAGATCAAGCGAGGGGACACGGGACACAGAGCGGTAGTTATCGGCGGGGTGGACTCTTGTTTCTCAGAGCTTGCTCTTTTGTTCAGAGTAAAAAGATCTAAGAGGCTTCTAAAAGCACTGGGGGTCTCTGAGCTGGAGGACTACGAACAGGGCCCAGAGACCAGGAACTAGACCAGGATGCTCTAAAAAGAACTCCTCTTCTCTTGGTTAGAGCAGGAGAAGGGAAACTCTCTTGGGTTTTCTGAAGCCATGAGCATGAGAGCGGGGTGCAGCTAAAACCCCAGCTGAGAACCCCCCTAATCTCTCTTCCATCCCATAAGCAGATAAAACCTTCTGGTTTCAAACGTTCTTAAAAACATCTACTCATAGTTTTTGATGAGATGACACCTTTTTAAATGAAAAAAATGACACCTGCTGGCTTGGTGAGTGCCCTAAGGGAGCTTGATGCTCCGTCACGTAGAGTATAACAGCACCCTGTCCCTGAATCTCCTGTTATTAAAGATGTTTGATGGTTCCGCAGTTCAGTGGCTATATTTGGTGTTTAGTTAGTTTTCTTTTTTTTATCATTGGAAATCAAGGCAAGATTGTTAGCGACTCAGAAATGAGGGTTAAGGGGCTAGTGCTAGATAGTACAAGTGGAGATTGTTTCTAAATATTGTTGTTATTTTTTTTTTTAAAGAGAGTTCATGTTTAGAGTTGCTTCATTGTTTCCTGAGTTCAGATTGATACAGAAATCGTCCTTCTCTCTCGGATCCTGAGCCTTTAACAGAAGCTCACTGGAGAAGGGTTCTGAAGCTATGGCGGTGAGGGATTGGAGCTAATGGTCCATGATTAATAATAAAAACACCCACACTGGCCTCTGGAATAACTTCATTACAGCTCTTTTTTTTTCTGCGTCTCCTCACAGCCCTGCCCGGGGCAGCATTAATAAGTGCTGCCTCTCGTCTCACACGAGGAAGGATCCAGCAGCAGAAAGGTCTGCAACCGCTAATAGCGGGGTGCGCTCGGAAATCTCCAGAGGAGGGTTCTACCTAATGAACAATAAAATACAGGATTTGAAATTACAGCCCTCTGGAAGGAGAGTGCCTTTCCTCGCCCTTGGTTGCACGCGTGTGTGCGTGAGAGATAGAGAGAGAGAGAGAGAGAGAGAGAGAGAGAGAGAGAGGCTTTGACTTTTACACTTCTTTTATTTTAACATTCAGATTGGTTCTGTACAATGTTTTAGAGCTATTCCATCAGCTCCAGCATAAAAACAATTATTTCTTCACGTACACATCAGAAAACAATTTCCACACACCACATATATTTAAAATACTCAACATTTTTCGTCTTTTCACCCGTACCGCACGAGCGCTCTGTTGATGATCTCGTCGGGGATAAAAGGAGGAACATTAGGCAATAAAATCTTTTTGGCTGGGGAACTGAGGGGGGACACCGCTACCTGAGCATTATTGATCGGCACACCTGTCTGAATCACCGTCTGTGTTCGCTCAAAAATCAGAATCGTGCTGTTCATTGTCGACGCTGACACAATGTTCTCGTGACCTACAACATTGGAGCCTCACTCCATATCGACGTGTCAAACTCGCACACGTCATGATCACACACACGCACACACGCAGGCACACCCACACACACACAGACACACACACTTGCTCCACACACACAAACAGCCTCTGTGCCCTCGCCCGCACTCACACACACACACGCACGCACACACACTCGCTCACAAACACACTAAACACAACTCAAAGCAACCAAACCACAAAAAAAAAACTGAACTTTAGTGCCAATTAAGGCAAAAGGCGAGAGAGATTTTTGATTTTTACAACAACATTTATACAGAATCTACAACCGTCTCACAACACTCATTTACAAATAAACCTTTAAATTAGTGTCTTACTCATTACCATCAGAGAAGATTAGTTCACCATCAGTGCTCTGTTAATGCACCATCTTTCATCGAAAGTCTCTAAATCATTAATGGATTGATGATACAAAAAATCAACCATAATTCTAAATTTCACCATCTTCTCTTCTCGTGTAGATGGCAAACTTGGCCTTTCCCAGAACAAACTTCAACACTTCACAAACAAACCTCTTTTTTCTTGCATATCTAAACTCCATAATAAAGGTTTTTAGGGAAAACACTTCACCAAACTTTCTAAAAACATCTTCAAGCACTAAAAACATTGGCTTGGCTCCGGCCTACCTGAGCAGTCTCCTATCACGATATATTCCAGCTCGCTCTCTCCGATCAAAAGAAGCAGGACTATTGATTGTACCAAAGGTTAGTAAATCCACAAGAGGTGGAAGAGCGTTCTCATATAGAGCCCCGAAGCTCTGGAATAAACTACCGGATGTTGTCCGCAGCTCAACTACGCTCACAGATTTCAAAACTAAATTAAAAACATATCTGTTTAAACTGATAATAATTCCAATAATTATCTCTTGGTATTTGTCTAAACAGATATGGTGCCTGAGCACCATATACATACAAACTGTTTGAAAAAACAATGTGGTTCAATGTTCCTCTCTAACCTATCCTCATTATTTATCTCTCCTCCTGCAGCTTATGCTGATCACTTGTTGGTTGTCTATGTTACAGTTTACTAACCGTTTTCTCCATTTCTTAGTTCCTGTTTTGTCTTTGTTTGTTTTTGTTTGTTTTTTCACAGTCTCTCACAAGTCAAATAGGCATGATAAAAAGTTTCTTTTAAAGAACAGAAAGGACATTTAGAATCAATTTGTGGATTCATCACAGACATTAATGCGTTCACTGCTACAACACCATGAACGATTCTCCACTGCAGATCTCTAGTTTTTTTGGTCAACGGTGGTTTGTATAACGCCCTCCACTCAGGTTTTTTTTCCTTCACCCAGTTTAAAATATTCTCGCCACGGACAATCTACTTTAGTGTTTAAAATCTTTTTTCCAAAGGCTAAAACATATAACTTATACAGATCTTTTCCACAACATCCAAAAAACATTTTGCATAGATTGTCAGGATTCTTCAGGAAAGGGGAAGAACATTCTTCAACATCAACACAGAGACATAACCGAGGGAAGGGATCGTCGGGGTCTGGAACACAGGCTCCAGTACAGTACTCTTTTAACATCTCCATTTCTGACATGTTAAAAATATTTGTCAACATTTTCAGCATGGATGATGCCGTGCAAACAGATTTCAGTCCTAAATGTTCAGCGATCGCTTCTCCACAGGTGAAATCCATGCCTCCGATTTCGATAAGCTGTCGCAAAGTGATCAGTTTATGCTCGACGAGGACACCACAGAGTCCAGGAGACTGAGAGCTGCCGGTTAGGTCCAAACCGGAGCCGTGCACGACTGGTTCGCTCAGCAACCAGTGAAGGGTGATGGGCTCCTCAGCCCGGGACGCCCTGAACAGGCTCCAGACTCTAAAAACATTCTTATAAAACACAGGTGGAAATGTCCAGTTTAGTAGCGTGCATTAAAAACAAAGTTTTGTCCAGTCCCATTCCTTTAAGCTTATGCAGAATAACACTCGCTACAGGACACCAGTCTACACTTAAGGGTTCCTCTAGAAACCTTTTCACCATCTGCAGGCGAAACGCTGCGATTCTGCTTTGCAGGTGTATCAACCCCTGTCCGTCTTCGTCTTTAGGCAGATAAAGCACATACTGTGAGACCCAATGCAGTTTATCCCAAAAGAAATCAAGTAAAACAGCTTGGATTTGTAAAATCAGTTTAAAGGGGGGTCCACACAAGCAAGTTTATGAATGAGGATTTTAGAATGAGTCTATTTTGACCTTTTTTAACTTCTAAATTATAAAAGAACTGTGGATGCATGTCTATTTGATTAACTTTTAAAAAGTGTGACCTGACTAGTGCGCCCTGTATCTTTTAATCCAAGTATCTCTGATAGCTGCTCTTTTTTACTCTTAATGAGGTTCTCAACATCAGTGGGATCTCCACCTATCGGAGAAAGTTTTAAAATTCTCGGTCTCTAGTGTGTTCAACAATCTCATGATCTCTGCAGTGATATTCTCAGAGTACTGTTAACAAAAGCTCTTGATCTGACTGAGTCCCATTCCATCGCCCATTTAGCTCTTTTAATGGATTTCTGGCTCCATTAACGTTTAAAGAAGCAACATTCATCTGACACATATTTGTAAGAAAAAAGGAAGAAAAAAAGCTTGTCGTCTCATTCTAGCTATTAAAACTTGATCAAGACATCTTCACTGTTTTGTTCTTTTTCATTTTCAGAGGTTTTGATTTTTTGCAATAAATTATTGAGTTGATAAAACTCCCTTTCCCTCAAATGCCCGTTCTGTCATGAACTGCTTTGTTCTTTCAGTGAAGAGCTGGACATCAGGGAAGAACTCTTGGACTTTTGCATTCTTTTTGTGCTTTGTTACTTTAAGGAAGAGTTGGATATCCTCTATCTCATACCCTCGCTCTGAAAAATCGACCTGAGAGAGACTGACACTTGAAGAGTCAGATATTCCACCATCATGCGCTGTTTCATACATCTCATTCTCTTCAGTTAGTCCGGTTTTCTTTGCCAGTTGTCCGTTACTACCATCGGCACTCATTTTATGCTTGAATGGAACTTTGAAGACCTCACCCTCAGTTTCCATTGGGATGTCTTTCGCAACATTCTCCTCAGAAGGCTGCCCTTCATTCCCTCCACTGACTGACTGCACGCCTGGCTCCTCCTGAGCATCTGAGCTCTGAGTCTCGTTCTCAGGTTCAGCTTCCCTGGTCTCCACAGTTTCCCCTCACAGAGAGGTTTGCAGATGTTTCTGACTCAGGCTGAGCCTCCCTCGCCGTCTCTGCTGCAGCTTGATCAGAAGCTGTGTCCCTCTCACCCCTCGGGGGTGGGTCCGCACCCCTGGAGGTACACGCATAAGCTAAATGACCCGACAAGCCGCAGGAAAAACACTTCACTTTCTGAGTTGTAGCATAGATGACGGTATCATGAGGTGTAAACATCTCATCCACTACTATTTCCTTCTCAACTAGTTCATCGCTTTCTCTACAGTGTTTACAAAGAAAACAGTAGTGTTGTTCATACGCGAGGCAGACGTTATATTCTCACAGCTGACCACCTCTCCCACGGCCAAACTACACTTCTCCACTTTGAACCTGGAGCAGCCGCTTTCTTCTCACAACAATCCAGCCAAACAGATAGAAGCTTTTTGAACAGATTGAATCTCAGATTCAAGCACTCCCGCAACACTCCCACACCCTTCCCAGTCACACCGGAAGTGAGAGGAAAAGAGGAAGGAGAGTGAGGGATAATATGGAAAGGGAGAATGAGGGTTAGATGGGAGAGAGAAGGGAGAGTGAGAGAGGTAGGAGGTTTTTGCTAGTATGTGTGCTAAAAGAGAGAAGAAGCTGATGGAGAGCATTAAATAGTGCTCTTTAGAGGTTTATTCTGCTGATAGAAGCTCCGATCAGAGTGCTGGAGGTCCTCTTCAGAGAGCCGTGTGCTCCAGAGATGATCAGACAGTAGATTAGTGTCGTTATAGGGCCGTGTTCCCTCTTTATTAGAGTACAAGAACTCATACTGCAGCAGCTCAACCTCTCTCTTTCTCTCCCTCTTGTCCTCCTTCTCTCTCTTCTCTCCTCTCTCTCTCTTCCTCTCCTCTCATTCTTCGTTTCCTCCCTCTCTCTCCTATTTCCATCTCCTTCTTCTCTCTCTCCCTCCCTCCCTCTCCTCTCTCTCTCTCTCTTTCTCTCTTCTCTTCCTCCCTCTCTCTATTTCTCTCCCCCTATCTTTCACCTCTCTCTCTCTCGCTCTGATTTATATTCACAGTGCTCCCTGGTGCTGGTGCAGCGCTCAAGCGCCTGACAGCCTGTCCATCCTTTCCTCTCTTCCGACCACTGACCTCTGCCCTCCCTTGAGCTCGATCCTCTCTTCAGCTCATAGAGTCCTCTCTGTCTCTTCATCTTGGTGTTTTCAGTCCGTCTGCTCTCGTCTGAGGACGATGACATCCAAAGAATTGGAGAGTTTTTCTGTGGGAAGAGGAATTGGGTTTGAATCGATGCGTCAATCACGTGGTGGATAGAGAGGGGGGAACTCGAGCCCACTCTGCTGGGAGGGGCACAACGCTGCTTCACCTCAGTTCCTTGGCCCTAACCCTTAGCGTTCAGCCCTTCCGCTTTACTTCAACGTAGAGTGCTGATTGGAACATCACTGTGAAGCGCTTAAAAACAACATATAAACACATCATACATTATTCAGTTAAAATGTATCTATTGTTTATATTTTGATTGACTATTGTGACCTGAAGGGCGTCATGGTGGTTCACAGCAAGATGGTCGTTGGTTCGAAGCTCGGCTGGGTCAGTTGGCATTTCTGTGTGGAGTTCTCATGTTCTCCCTGTGATTGCGTGGGTTTACTCTGGGGCTCCGGTTTCCCCACAAAAGTCCTAAAAACATGCGGTATAGGTCAATTGGGTGAGCAAATTTTGTCCATAGAGTATGAGTGTGTGTGAATGTTTCCCAGTTGCAGCTGGAAGGGTGTCCGCCGCATTAAAACATATGCCAGTAGAGTTGGCGCTGTGGTGACCTCGAAAGGGAAAAAGCAAACAAGATAATGAATGGATATTCTGACCTGCATCAACACTTATCACCTGAAATCTAACATGTTTTTCAAATATTCCAACCTGTAATATTACAGTAATTTTGTGTTTAACACAATTGGGCATCTCTTGTGGATCTACTGTCTAACGTTTCAGTTCTAATGCTCACATTGCATGTGAAACTAGTGATTTTCCCCTCCTCCAAATCTATAACTATTTCTGACATATACTTTCTGATTAAAATGCCCTTACTGATTAAAAAAAAGATAAAAACACTTATTTATGTATATGTACTTATCATCAGTGATGGGAATAATGGCACTATCAAAAACCGTTACCGCTATTGTCCATAAAACACACCTTGCTACAGCAGCTGATATTAAAGAACACTACATTGGTTTTGACCAGAGCGGCTATCAGTGATGTGAGAGTGTGTTCAGGGCAGGATACATCCTGATTATAGGTGCATCTGTGAACAAGGTGTACCTGAAAGAACGAGATGATTGGCTGACGTAAGTCAATAGTTAGCCAATCAGAGGCAGAGTAGGGTGAGTCTTTTTTCACAAACACATGACAGGGATGTCATTCGCGTTCATCAAGACCTCGAGGCGAAACCATGGCAAGTCCAATAGTTTGAAAGTTTCAAACGAGGTTAATCATCAATTAACCTAAGTTTGGGTGGAGCTTAGCTCCTAAATAACCATCCAATCATAAGGCCCTGCCTTTGCATATTTCTAGTATATAAGACATGACCTATGTGCAAGCTATCCCTCCTTCCAACCCTTCGACATTTGGGGGCTTCCCGCTCTGGTAATCTTGGCCAATCCCTCTGTGCATCATGATCTCACCTTCCAGTTGGAATCCTCTACAATCACCTCTTCTCCTTCAGTCAGGAATCTTGGCGTGATTTCGGATGAACAGCTGTCCTTCAAAGACTACATCACAAAGACAACTCGAGCGTGTAGATTTGCACTGCACACCGTTCGAAAGATCAGGCCCTTCTTAACTGAGCATGCAACTCAACTCCTGGTTCAGGCTCTGGTCCTCTCGCATCTGGACTACTGCAACGCTCTCCTAGTAGGACTTTCAACAAACCTGCAGATGATCCAGAACTGAACCGAAGCGAGCTCATGTTACTCCCCTCTTCATCACTATTCGCTGGCTCCCCATGTGCAGCTTGAAATCACTGATGCTGGCGTACAAAACCATCTCCAGATCAGCCCCTGTCTACCTCCATGAGCTCATACACTCCTACATGCCCTCCAGAAGTCTGCGCTCAGAGAAGGCAGAAGATCTCTCAGCAGAACCTTCTCTCTCACTGTCCCTGGCTGGTGGAACAAACTCCTGATCCAGTCAGGAGAGCAGCAACACTAACAGCTTTCAAAGAGCAACTCAAAACTCTTCTCTTCAGGTAACACCTACTATATAAAAAAACCTTTCATTTTTCCTCCTCTGTCTTTTTCTTCTTGCTATAGTTTATTGATCAGTTGATACAATTTCTGTTATGAGCAAGCTGAGATAGACTTTGACAGTGTAACAAATTGTATATTGTTTCTCCCCTACTGTAACTCGCTGTGGACAAAAGCGTCTGCCAAATGCATAATGTGAATGTAAATGCTTCCTCCAGGCCTAGGATCCTCTTTTGGTACCGGACTCCTCACTTGGACAGCTCGCCTAGTACGCTTCTCTACTGCTCACCAACCACGCTTGCGATCTTTCTGCGTTGGTGAGCTCAAAGTAGCTCAAATCTAAAGAAGCAACGAACATTGTTAGACACTTCCACCATCAGGGTTAAGAATGCAGGAGGAGATGAAGCCACGAAACCAGAGCGAGTAAAATTTTATTTTTCTCCTCAAAAGACTCTTTTAATGCAGGGAGAATTAAACAAAGTAGCAGTTTACTATTTGTAGTTATCATTTGGTTGTTTTTGGTAAATTTCTTAAGTAGGATTGTTTGTTTTTAGACAAAATTATCCACAAGTTATGATCTGTGACATAAATCTTGAAAGTTCTAAAGCAGTTATTGTGTTTTGTTGTTCTTCTAATGATACTAAATATAATGTTATGTTGAATTTGACAGTTTTTTTTTATCATGTTAGATTACTGTGGAATTGTGTAGATTTATTGTATTTAACAAATTTAAGTAACGCAATAGTTACTTTCCTGTTAATTAGTTACTTTTATAATGATGTAACTCAGTTACTATTTCTGAAAAGTAACTAGAACTATAAATTATTACTTTTTTAAAGGCACATTTTCAACACTGCTCATTACATGAACAGTAACAAAAATAATATTTTTTACATTTGTAACATTTATAAATTACAAGAAGTGATTATTATTTGTGGCTTTTTTTCCTCGCGGTGCATGATGCTCTCGTGTGGAAGTACGAGTCGGACCTCACTTCGGCTGCAGCGGTGTACACTCCTTCAGTAAGCCCAAACCCTTAGTTTAGAAGACAACTGGGACCCACCCGAACACACAGAACGGAGGGTTAGTGGTAAGGGGTAGGGCCAACACAAACAGATCTCTTTCTGGTCTGATTCTGGAGATTATCAGAGACCGGAGGGGATCTGGGTCAGGGTTTATGATAATGAGGGGGAGGGATCAGAACGAGGTTCTCGCGTGAATAAACCACAATTCCATCCAAACACTTAGAAGAGTCTGAGGCTTCAGAGAGTTTCATTCAAAAGATTATTGAGTTTCCTTTTGAACCGGAGCGTTGGATTTAGTTGAGAACATTAAAGAGCTAAATATTATTCCCCAGGAGTGTTTCCTCATTCAGCGTTTGTTTTCTGCTCAAGGAAAGATCTGCAGAAGTGCTCCACTGAGAGATCCAGAGCAGGAGATGCCCTGAGGAGAGAAGTTCCTCTTTCTATCTTTGGCATGTTTATTTAGATTCTTGTCCTGAAGCTGTTCACTGTAACGATTGGTGAAGGATTGATGGCTGCTCTGCTCTGAAACTCTGCGCTCACAAAACAGCAATTTAATAATGAGCGCTTGGTCTCCAGCTGCTCCGGAGCGCCCCTGCTGCTCTTAGTGGAGAGCTATTGATTCACCATTCATTATGAGCTGCGTGCTCGTTTGTGCTCCGGCTCTCTGAATATGCATCTATCTGCTTCCAAACACACGCACACACACACACACACACACTCCCTCACAGCTGCTGGACCTCCATTCCCTGAGGAGAAGCCTCCTCCAGCAGATCGAGTGAGGTACTGAGTGGAGCGGCTCGGCTGAAGCTGATCTTCTGTTCTGTTTCTCGTGCTGGAGAGTAAGGGAGCCTCTGGTTAACACTGTGCTGAGCACGAGCAGCCAACAGGGGGCGAATCAATACTCTTTTCTCCTGATTGACAATTTATTTTAAGCTCAAGTATCCTTATTATCATCAATTTATTTGAATTTTTGAAATTGTTCTTGTTCTCCTCTTCATCTTCCTCCTTATATTTTTGTCTATTCATCTTCCTCCTGCTCTTTATCTCCTCTCCTCCCCTATTGTCTCTTCTCACTCTCTTCTCCTCTATTCTCTCTCTCTTTCTTGCCTTCTCCTTCTGTCTGTCTTTCTCTTTCTTGCCTTATCTTCCTCCTCTTCTCTCTCTCTTCCCCCCTCTCTCACTCTCTTCTCTCTCTCCACTCCTTCTCTTTTGCTCTCTCTTCTCTCACTCCTCTTTCTTACCTCTGTTCCTCTTTCCCTCTCTTCTCTTTTTCTCTTTTCTTTTTTTCTACTCTTCTCTATGTCTTCCCCCTCACTCTCTTCTCTCTCTCGTCCTCTCTCTCTTGCTCTCTCTTCTCTTTCTCTTTCCTTCTATTCGTTCTCTTCTCTCTCTCACTCTCTTCTCTCTCTCGCTCTCTTTCTCTTCCCCTCTCTGTCTCTCTTTCTCTCTCTCTCTCTCTTCCCCTCTCTCTCTCGTCCGCTCTGCTCTCTCTCTTGCTCTTTCTCTTCTCTTCTTTTTTCTCCTTCTCTCCACTCAGAATCTCTAAGAGTAAAGACAGATGTAAGGTAGTTAAAGTGTTTGTCAGGGCTGAACGTAGTGGTAAGCTCTGACGCCCTTGAGTGAAGGTGAGCAGGGTTTGCAAACATATGAAGAAAAAAAACAATGACTTCAATTGATTGGAATGATGGGATGACATACAAGAGCCGTTTGGATCAATAGCTTGAACTGAAACCGGTTTCATCCAACAAACAATGCTGAACTGACTCTAGGACACCAGACATCTCCTACAGGACCATCCCCGCTGGAAGCTCCTGACTGATCTGAGAGCAACTTTTATTCCTGAAGAGTTCCTTCTGAGCTCGTCCTCACTGCGCTCTCCTCAATGGCCCCTGAGAGAGCAGCCTGAGGATTAATAAAGAACCGTGGATCAATAGAGGAGGCAGCACTCCTCTCCATCCCCGATTCAGACAACCCTCCTCAATGGAGGAGTCAGGGTGAATGGGGCATTCTGACAGACTGAGACTTTTACACCCACAAAATAAAAATGACCCTTGAACCCTAGAAACTCAGTTAGATTCCCTTTTTCTTTCCATTCCTCTCTCATCCCTTTTACTCTCTGTCTGCTATCCATCCATCCTTTCTATCTTCTAAAGACTTGGTTTGAAGATCCTTTGTTCTTATCTCTGTTTATATGCAGTCGTTCCAGTTCTCCACTCATTTACTCATCAGCTTCTCTCTATCTGTTATTATTATTTTATTTATTCCAAGTGTCCAAAGTAAATAAAAATCTATAAAATAATAAAAGCAGAAAAAGACAGAGAAACAAAAGAATCTCTTTTTGTCTATCTAGCGCAGAGCTGAAGCACTGATGAGAGTAAGTCCCCCTCGCTGAGGGCCCGCAGGGTCACGAGGACCACCTGGAGAATAGTTCATCCTGACCTCGATTACAGAGATCATCCAGCACATTACTCTTGTTTTCCTTATCTCGTAGCCATGAATGCTGCCCAGCGTCTCCGAGCAGCAGATAAGCTTTGACATTGAGAGGTGTAGAGCTCTGTGGATCGATACGGAGTGCAGCATCAGAACTTCAGGAGACGCAGAGCCTCAGAGAGCTGCTTTCTCTGCTAGCAGGGTTTGGATACGCCTCTGTGTGGAGCTCATGCACAGCGCTGCCATGCTTCCTTCCAGATAATAACTTACCTAGATCTTTAGATTCGATTCATAAAAGCACTTCCACTGCACCAAGCTAAAGCTTTGAAGCTGAGCATGAGGAGCTTCTGATGAGTAGATTCAAAGGAGGTTCAGAGGAAGATCTGATGTTCAGATGAGGTTCTGAGGAGATTCAAATGAGGTTCAAGTGAGGTTCTGCGGCAGTTTAGATGGGGTTTTGAGGAGGCCATGCTGTTAGACGCTCGTGAAGTTGTTGTGATTCCTGCTGAAACAAACCGATAGACGATATCTAATATTCTACAAAAGGCACATTCATCATGGCCGTATCAAGGAGAACGCTCTTGGTCTTCAGGAGCTGAACTCCTCTAAAGCCCTGCAAGAGCGAGACACAAGTGTCCCAGTGTGATTAAAGCAGACTGCTGAAAAAAGCTAGCTTCATGTCTACGCAGCACTGGATTTGTCAGCCTCAGAGTTAATAAAGTGATGAAAGTCTGAAGATCCGGGTGGATCTGCGCTTCCAGCATTATTCATGAAGCTGGCAGAGGAGATGGAGAAAGGTTCAGTTATTGATCAATGCGGAAGCCTGCAGAAGCAGTGTCCTCTCTGTGGAGGCTTTTCCAGTGTTTTAAGCTTTATGTATGAAGAACGGTTAAATCCTCTGGAGGTGCTGGACACTATTTGTAAGCATAGAGAACATTGTCAAAGCTGTTGCCTAATTAAATGGTTTATTCCAGACTCAAACCTTCAGCAGCTTCCGAGAGGACAAATGCTCCTGAATGTTCTCCTGAGAGATCACCAGCGAGAGGATCAGAGGTGAAGCCTCACCGCTGAGGAATGGAGTGATCGTAGACGGCAGGGGTTTTAATTCGAAAATAAAGATCTACATTTCTGGCTCTCTGTAGTGCCTCTCTCTCTATATCATGTAAGAGAGGAAATCAGGGCAGGGGCTCTCTGCTGGTCTATCCAGGATTAGACTGAGACGGGTTCAGAAACTGCTGTAGATCTGGGAGTGGTTCCTGATTGTGTGTGTAGATCACGTTCGGTTTGGCAGGTTGTTTTTCCGAGCGGCGCTGAGCATGAGTGGCACACTCCAGCAGATGGAGAGATCTCGTCTGGAGGGGAGCGCAGAGCTTCAGGGTCAGATTGCACTGACCGCTGCGTCCTACCAGCTCAATGGTTTCATGTGGAGCCAGACATTCTGCTGTCTGACTGCAGATCACCATATCTATGAACACACATACACACACACGCACACACACACACACACTTTGCTTACTATAAAGTACAGGGTAATTGTAGTGTAAACATGCATGGTTGCAGTGTTCTAGAGGACTACAGTGAAAATCATAGTATGAGGAATAATATTTTGTTTTGGAAGTAAATTGAAATGAAGAAATTGTTCTAAACTTGATGGTACTATTCAAGAGAAGACATTCTCAGAATTGAATGCAGTTGTGTTGAAACAAGCTTTCGTTGAGGCGGATGTGACTGTTAACATTTTCAGATCATTATTTATTTTGTTCATAGATGTTGGAAATCTTTTAATCTAAGGTAATGTTACAATGTAAGGTAATGATTTTGAAGAATCAGCCACAGAGAACATTGTTCAGAAGAAAAACAGATTATCTTTTACATGCTAAACTTAGTTTTCTGCATTTCTTCCCTAACTAGCACATATAAATATTTTAAATGTTTTGTTTTAATGTTATTTATGCTACAAGCTAGTTAAACTTGTTCTGCTTGGGTTCTCATCTTCTTAGAGACACAACACTTGCACAGCCGTTCACGCAGGAACTAGAGCAGTCTGCAATCCCTGCTCCAGCCTACAGAGGCAGCGCTGGAGGAGCCAGAAATAATGTCCCCTGTAGACCAAGACTGGAATAACTTCTCCAGAGCTCATTTCACATGATTTTAATAAGATTTAATAAGCGCCAGCTCAGCCAGACCGTCGAAGGAGCACAGGAGATCTTGAAGCAGCAGCTCCTCCTTGATCTCAGCACGGAGTCCATCAAGGAAGCGAGCGATGAGGGCTGGGTCGTTCCACCCGCTTGACGCCGCCAGGGTCTGGAACTCTATGGCATAATACGTGACCGAGCGACGCCAGGGACCAGGTGATCTCAAACCCCGAGAACATGCGGTCGAATACTCGTACCATCTCCCCCTTAAAGGCTCAAACGAGAGACAGCAGTCAGCCTTGGCACGCCACTGCGCAGTTCCCCAGTTTCGAGCCGGACCAGACAGGATATATAGAACAAAAGCCACCCTGGACTTTTGCAAACTGTAGGCGCTTGGCTGAAGGGAAAAGAGAATCTTTACTGCTTGAGAAACGCCTTACAGTGCTCGGGTTCACCAGAATACACTGGAGGGTTGTTTACCCGAGGCTCAGGAGAGTGGTTGACGCTGCCCTGTGTGACTGAGCTGAGGTCGCTCACTGTGAGTCGATCACCCTACAAGAGTCCGAGATTTCGGACTCGTGCCGTCCGAGCACAGTCCCTGGATGCTGTAGGGCATTCTGGACAGTCGAAGCCACTGCTGGGTCCATTGTGACTGGTGAATCCTGTTAGGCAGAGGCAGATGCGGACCCAAGTGGAGAGGTAGATTTATTTATTCTTCTTCTCAAAAATCGCACAAACTCAGTTCTCTGGGAGGAACGAGAAGGAACATAGACTCTTGCTCACTGAATACAAAAATGATTCACCAGTAACGAGAACGGAAAGAGAACAGAATAAATAAGGAGACTAACGAGGAAAATTAGGAACACGTGAGCTAAATGAGGAGCAGGTGTAACATCACCAAACCCCTCTGGAGCTGGAGAAGCTTGCGTGAAGGGGGTGTGGCCGGTCACTAGGTGCAGATTGATGTTAAACTTGTCTGTTGTTACGAAATTAATTATGACTTGTTATCCGCACGATTCGAGCGATTTACATCATGAGCGCTGGCTTTGAGTTTTAGAAAGCTCATGTTATTTATGGAACCCAAAGCGGCGCACTACTGATCTCGAGCTCTCCTTTCACAATGATTCTTATTTCGCTGAGAGCAGACAGATTTTAGAGGTCAGGCAGCTAGCGTGTTTGATTGGCAAGCGTCTGTGTTTAATGATGTTTCATTAGTGGATGTGAGTGGCTCTTAAAGTGTTCCGTGAGGCTGTTTGATGGATCCAAGCATGCACCGATTTGTTTATCCTCGCCTCATTACTCAGTGTTTGCAAATAAGGCCCATGCAGATCCATAAAGCAGTGTTTAATGCCGGCGCCAAGGCTCTTTATGATGGACCCGTTCCTCTTAATGAGCCGACGAGCGCTTCTGCCTCTCTGTGTCTGAGACTGCTGCTTCTCCGTCTCACTGGAGACACGCGAGGATCTCAGGAACACTCGGTTTAAATGCTACTAAGAGCATAAATCCCTCCTGGACAGAAGAGTGGAGGAGTTCAAGCACTGTTCAAGATTTTCTGAGACTTAGTCCTGCCTCTCGTTTAACTCGATCCTCAAATTCTTCAAAATACAAGAATTAAACAGAGAAAGAACAATAGATTCTGAAGATCAAAGCAGCTCCTTCATTTTCAGAAGAGCTTCGAAGAAGTCCTTAACTCTGTCGATTTCTTTCTCCTCTCTCTCTTTCCTCCCTCTCTCCTCCTTTGCTCTTCCCTTTCTATCTCTCTCCTCTCTCTCTCCTGCCCTCTCTTCCCTCTCTCCCACCTTCTCTCTCCCCATCTCTCTCTCCTCCTCCTCCTTCTCTCTCCCCTCCCTGTCCCCCACCCTCTCTCTCTCCTCTCCCCATCTCTCTCTCCTCCTCTCTCTTCTCTCCCGATCTCTCTCCTCCTCCTCCTCCCACTCTTCTCTCTCTCTCTCTCTCTCTTCTTCCTTCCTATCTCTTTCTCAGAGACAGACCAAGAGGCTCCTCCTCCTTTCCCGGTTGAAGCTCGATAAGAAGTGACTGAACTGCAGTTACCTGATCGGCCTCTTGAGGCTGACTCCAAAACAGAGCAGGTTTTCATTAACTCCAATGTTAAAACTGGCCAACTTTGGGGCTAAATAAAACATGTTTCCACCCCTGGCTCCATCAGGTTTGTTGATTCAGATCGCTAGTTTTGATCTTCATGAACACTCTGAGGGAGGTGAATTATTTTTACATTTTTTTTGTTTAAGATATATAAAATGTAAACCTTAAAGCCAATCAGATGCCTTCACTATGGCCATGTGAACGACATGTTGTTAGGCTTCACCCATTCTGAGCTTCTTTTGACTTTGCCAGAACAGTCTGTCTCTTCACATTTGTTCTCACCCGAGGGGGGCGCCCCAGAACCAGATGGACCCCCAAAATCACCAGGTATGATGTCTGGTGTTCTGACAGGCGGTTAGCATCAGCACTCTTGTGCTGCTTAGCCGACACTTTCTGCTCTACCCAGAGAGAGAGACAGTCTCTGTTTATGGCATCGATCCCCCAGACAGGAGGTGTTTTCTGTCTCTCTTCTCTCTCTTCTCTCTCTTCTCTCTCTCTCTCTCTCTGAGACTAAATTCATCAGCAGTCGTCTATCTTTATCTGGAGCTCAGCGATGTTTGGGGCGAGCGGAAGTTTAGCACACAAATGACTTTCAAAGACATCTTTAAACTCTTCTCCTGCACTCTCCAGCCTTGTTGGCAGTATTATTTACTGTTATTATTACTATCATAATGCTAATTTAGCGATCATCCTGCTAATTTATGTTACCATAATGCTAATTTATGCTACCACAATGCAAATATTTGCTACAATAATGCTAATTTATGCTGCCACAATGTAAATTTTTGCTACCATAATGTTCATTTATGCTATCATAATGTTTATTTATGCTACCACAATGTTAATTTATGATACAATAATGCTAATTTATGGTACCACAATGCTAATTTATGCCACTATAATGCTAATTTATGGTACCACAATGTTAATTTATGCCACCATAATGTTAGATTTTGCTGTCAGATGATATCAGATGCTGTAGGGAGAACCGAGTGGAGTATTTGGAAGCAAAGACTGCACACTTCACTAAATTAGTACAGCTCCCGACCCTGTTCATTCACACCAGCACAGAATAACTCTCTCTCTCACAGCACAGAGGAACATGCCGGTCGCCCAGGGCTTCCTCTGGTCTCATAAAAGACTGCTTAATAATTTAAACCAATAAAAGAGAATAGGGAGGAGTTTAGAAGGTCAGCTGCTGTTTCTTTAATTCAGGTTATGTTTCTCATCGCTTTTAATCAGAGATGGAAATTATTATTAGTTGAGAGAGAGAGATAGAGTTAAAATAGAGAGAAGGGAGAGGGAGGGAAAGAGGGGAGGGGAAAAGAAAGCTTGAGAGGGATTCTC
Organism: Danionella dracula; assembly: GCA_900490495.1. Classification (NCBI taxonomy): domain Eukaryota; kingdom Metazoa; phylum Chordata; class Actinopteri; order Cypriniformes; family Danionidae; genus Danionella; species Danionella dracula. Next base: position 1,123,722 of record UELW01000156.1, read on the forward strand.
AGATGTCCACTTTTTTATTTCCAATCGAATTCTGCCTCTGAGATGGCACTATAAAACTCAGAGTCCCCCAGCGATGCAAAAGATGGATGGCTTGATGCGAGCAAAGGTTTTTTTGGCGCCTGTCAGGAGCTCCAAGTGTTAAATAATGAGCTGCAGTTCAACAACACACAGTTAAAACACGTTCTGCTCTCCTTAATTCGCCAGCTCTTCCTAGAGTGGAGAACAAAGAACACTTTAAGATCCATCACTTCTGTTTTAAATTTTATTCTGTTCATTTCTTTTTAGTTGGATTTACTCCTTTTTAGTTTGGTTGTTTTTTTTTGTTGCTCCACACGGCTCCTCACTCCACCATATTTATATTCAGAAATGTTCTTCACAGAAATGCAATGCATTTGATCTAAAGCAGTCGCTTGAGGTCAGGTTAGAAAGAGAGAAAGAGGGGGGAGAAATAGAGAAAAAGAGAGCGAAAGAGTGAGAGAAAGAGAGAGACATGAAATATATATATTGAGAGAGAGAGAGAGAAATAGAGTGGGATAAAGGGAGAGAAACAGAGAGAAAGAGGAAGAGAGAGATAGAGAGAAAAAAGAGATAGACAAAGAAAAAGAGCAATAGAAAAAGAGAATGAGGGAGAGGGTTGGAGAAAGGAAGAAAGAGAGAAATAGAGAGAGAGTGAAAGAGAGAAACTGAGAAAGAGAGGAAAAATAAAAACAGAGATAGAGAGAGAGAGCGCTCAGTGCTGGCCATAAATTGCTAGTTTACGGTGTTCATGAAAAAACAATGACATGGCCTCAGTGACGAGCGCAAACAAATCATTGCTCCGCTGCATTATTGATGCACTGCAGGCCGGCATGGCTGGCTTCTGGCTGAGCACAGGGTTACGAGGGCTGGATGAGCAGCAGGCTGAGATCTGGCTGGACGCAAGCACCTGAGGAGTGTTGCCAGATGTGAGTTCAGTGGTGAGGCGTGCGGGTGCTGGAGAAAGAGATAGTTCTTCGAGTGTTTATCGTGGAGCTCTGGGGGCGCGGCTGAGAGTCGGCTGTCAGAGAAACAGCTGGCTGAGCTGCTTTGTTCTGGGATGAGCTGCTGAGAGGGTTTCTGGAGGACAGAAGCATGTGTTTAACCCTCCTCTGTTCTGCAGGCTTTGCTCCTCTAGGCTCCTGAGAGTCTTGGTGATGCTAAAGACGTGAGCGCTCACTGTTGAAATCTGTTTTGTAACCGTTTGCTGCGAAAAACCCTTTATTAGAAGAATGATTCGATTCCAGAGCTGCAATCTAATAAATCTGCTCCTCGAGGCCTTTTCTGAGATCCTGAAGGTGCTCTCTGGTGTTTAGCAGGTGCTAGCACCAATACAGAGAGATTAGCATAACTCACTCAAGCTGCATTTGTTCTTCTGGGCAGCACTTCATTAGCGTAGCTTCTCTATGGAGCTTCAGGAGGACACAGAGAGACTGATTGGGTTCTTCTCGAGGTGTTTCTCTGCTGACAGAGCATGTTCTTAGAGAGGAGCAGATGTGTGCTGCTGCAGTGCGGCGGGCTGCCGGCGCGCTGGCTCTCATCAATCGCGCGAGGGTTGTGTGTTCATACCAGCGCGGAAGCAGCAAAGCTCCTCTACCCCCCTTTTTGTCTCCCTCTCTCTCTCTCTCTCTCTCTCTCTCTCTCTCCTCTATCTCCTCTCTTTCTCTCTCTCCTGTGTAAATGCGGTGACGATAAAACAACACTATCTCTCTCTCACCCGATCGTTGTCACGCAGCCCCCGGGCAACTGTCTGCCTGTTGCCATGGAGATGCCATAGTTTTCCTTCCTTTAATGTGATATCTCTTATCAGCTGGAGAAAAGATGTTATTTAATGCGTCAGGGAAGGTTTTCGATCAGAGGGAGCGGAGCAGCAGCGCACACACACTATTCCTCAGTTCTTCAGAGCTAGACGCTCACACAGCTTTAACGAAACACTGTTAAACTGTTCCTTCCCTTCGCTGCACCGTCCGTTCTGTCTAAGCATGCAGCACCCACTGCAGCATCAACCAAACACGCTCAGTGTTCAAGTTTAGTTTAAAGAAATAAAATCCAGGGGTCGTTACGGGTTAAAGTGTTCAGTGAGGACAGGTGATCTGATGCACCTCCAGATCTCTCCACCAACGAACGCCGCGCCTCCTAGAACTCGACACCATCGCGTTCATCAAGGAGAGAACAGGTTCTGATGAACTATGAGCTGTAAAGAGAAGACTGGAGTGTTCCGTGGGGCAAGCGTCTTCGGGCGGCTCCTAGAGCGGGGACAGCTGGAACCCTCCCCCTGCTGGTGATTGATGATGCTGCGCCGCTGCAAGAGCTGGGAGCGTGAGCTCTGCCTCATCGCTGCGCTCGTGTTCTCTGTGTTTCAGCTCTCTGGAAGAGTACATATGTTAGTATAATGAACCAAACGCAGCGCCGCTGAAGACTGCAGTCACAGCTGTGCCCAGGCTCAGGGGGGGAGGGGGGCTTCCAGCTCACTTCCTGTTGGGGCAGACAGGAAGTGGAGTGTATTGTGTGGAGAGAGCAGTGTTTGGGAGGCTGCACAATGCTTTACACTGCTGTTACATCAGCTGAGGAACAGCAGAGGGTGAGATTCTGATGTTTGAGGAAAGATCTGTTGATTTTGAATACGCTGGATTCTGATTGGTATCTCTATATCACTCTCTCTCTCTCTCTCTCTCTCATTTTGTCTCTCACTCTCTCTGTTGCTCTTCTCTGTCTCTCACTCTCTCTTTCTTTCCATCTCCTCTCTCTCTTATCTTTCTATTTCCCTCTATCTATTTGGGCTTATTTCAGCTCTTGAGGGCCCTTCACTGAGTGTTTTTGGCTCTTATGGGCCCTTCGCTGAGGGTTTTTGGCTCTCGAAGGCCCTTCACTTGTTGTTTTTGCCTCTTGAGCGTCCTTCAATGGGTGTTTTTGGCTCTTGAGGGCCCTTTACTGAGGGTAATTTTGGCTCTCGAGGGCCTTTCACTGGGGGTGTTTTGGCTCTCGAGGGCCTTTCACTGGGGGTGTTTTGGCTCTTGAGGGCCCTTCACTAGGGGTGTTTTGGCTCTTGAGGGCCCTTCACTGGGGGTGTTTTGGCTCTCGAGGGCCCTTCACGGGGTATTTTTGCTCTCTGGGGGCCCTTCACTGGGGGTGTTTTGGCTCTTGAGGGCCCTTGACTGGGGGTGTTTTGGCTATTGAGGGCCCTTCACTGGGTATTTTGGCTCTCGGGGGCCCTTCACTGGGTATTTTGGCTCTTGAGGACCCTTCACTGGGGGTGTTTTGGCTCTCGAGGGCCCTTCACTGGGGGTGTTTTGGCTCTTGAGGGCCCTTCACTGGGTATTTTGGCTCTCGGGGGCCCTTCACTAGGTATTTTGGCTCTCGGGGGCCCTTCACTGGGGGTGTTTTGGCTCTCGAGGGCCCTTCACTGGGGGTGTTTTGGCTCTTGAGGACCCTTCACTGGGGGTGTTTTGGCTCTTGAGGACCCTTCACTGGGGGTGTTTTGGCTCTTGAGGACCCTTCACTGGAGGTGTTTTGGCTCTTGAGGACCCTTCACTGGGGGTGTTTTGGCTCTCGAGGGCCCTTCACGGGGTATTTTTGCTCTCGGGGGCCCTTCACTGGGGGTGTTTTGGCTCTTGAGGACCCTTCACTGGGGGTGTCGGTTCATGGGGAGATGAATTTCTGTGATTATGAAGTAATCGAGAAGTGTTTTCACACACATTGTGTGAATTCTTTTCTCTGTTAACTCTCTCACTCCTCAGATCATGTGATTTTATGATCATCAGAGCTTCCTGTAGATGCTGTAGAGCGCAAATAGCTGTGATATTCCTCCTGTGAGTCCATTACAGGAACGAGTCTCTGGCTGATGTTGATGAAGAGCTGTAAGAGCTCCTCTGAGCGGTTCCTCACACAGCTCACAGACGGCTGGAGATATGCTGCAGGTGTGTGTGCAGCTGACGGTTCATCACCCACCTGCCTCGTTGCTCACTTCCTGTCTCGCTGCAGAAGCTTTCTGCTCACTTAGACCATCAAGATCGCTCCATCTCAATCAGAGACGAGTAGCCCCCACCCCCGTCTCCAGGAGTGTTGCCGCAGGGCTCTGGTGATGGCTACAGCGTGAGACCCCCGCTGAGATCTAATAAATAACTCCGGACTCGAGCAGAGATGTGCTGCTGGAGCCCCGAGAGGGTAAGAGCTGCTAAACGAGCTGAGCGCTAGCTCTCACCGGTCGAAGAGACCGCTCGGTGGCTTCACTCCTTGCCTTCTCAACGACTGATTGATCCTGAAAATCTGTGTCTTTGATAATAAAGGGGTTATAAACTGAACTATTATAATCCTGACCCCTGTTAGCCGCTCTGCTAATGTTCTCCTCTGGCAGCCCTCGCCCTGCTGTTACTTTGCTGTAAACCTGAACTAGACAAGAACCCGGCTCAATCAAGACCTTGCTCCTCTCTCTTTCTTGTTTTTAGCATAGTGTGTCATGTTTGACACACCCAGTCCCTGAATCTCTAGAGTCTATGAACACTTAACCCTTAGGAACCCTTATCTCCCCGTAATCTGTTACCTGCACCGGGACTCTGGTCCCTGGTCTGGTGTCATCTCCTTACGTTTTACACTTAAGCACACCACACTTTATAGACTTTGTTCAACTGTTAACATTTCATCAATCCTTCATTCTACCTCATAGCCTTCTGTTAATTGCTTGTTGTGTTGCACTTTAGTGGTTTGTATTGTGGTTTATATTGCACTTATGTTGTTTGCATTGAAGGCTCCATTGTACCAAAGGAAATTCCTTGTGTGCACACTCACACACAATAAAGGTGATTCTGATCTCCTGCTGTTAAAAATGTTTTATGGTGTGCCACAGTCCATTGCACTTGCTGCATCTCCTCGTTGACATCTGGACCGTTCTAAGGTTGTGTTAGCTTGTTTTAGGATCCTGTGCTGTGTTTAACACCAAGTCCCTGATTCTCCTGCTATTGAATATGTTTGGTGGTTCGACAGTCTATCGATTGCATCTGCTGCATTGAGAATCTCCTTGTTGACATCTGGACCGTTCTAAGGTTGTGTTAGCTTGTTTTAGGATCCTGTGCTGTGTTTAACACCAAGTCCCTGATTCTCCTGCTATTGAATATGTTTGGTGGTTCGACAGTCTATCGATTGCATCTGCTGCATTGAGAATCTCCTTGTTGACATCTGGACCGTTCTAAGGTTGTGTGAGCTTGTTTTAGGATCCTGTGCTGTGTTTAACACCCAGTCCCTGATTCTCCTGCTATTGAAAATGTTTGGTGGTTCGACATTCTATCGATTGCATCTGCTGCATTGAGAATCTCCTTGTTGACATCTGGACCGTTCTAAGGTTGTGTTAGCTTGTTTTAGGATCCTGTGCTGTGTTTAACACCCAGTCCCTGATTCTCCTGCTATTGAAAATGTTTGGTGGTTCGACATTCTATCGATTGCATCTGCTGCATTGAGAATCTCCTTGTTGACATCTGGACCGTTCTAAGGTTGTGTGAGCTTGTTTTAGGATCCTGTGCTGTGTTTAACACCAAGTCCCTGATTCTCCTGCTATTGAATATGTTTGGTGGTTCGACAGTCTATCGATTGCATCTGCTGCATTGAGAATCTCCTTGTTGACATCTGGACCGTTCTAAGGTTGTGTGAGCTTGTTTTAGGATCCTGTGCTGTGTTTAACACCAAGTCCCTGATTCTCCTGCTATTGAATATGTTTGGTGGTTCGACAGTCTATCGATTGCATCTGCTGCATTGAGAATCTCCTTGTTGACATCTGGACCGTTCTAAGGTTGTGTTAGCTTGTTTTAGGATCCTGTGCTGTGTTTAACACCCAGTCCCTGATTCTCCTGCTATTGAATATGTTTGGTGGTTCGACAGTCTATCGATTGCATCTGCTGCACTGACAATCTCCTTGTTGACATCTGGACCGTTCTAAGGTTGTGTGAGCTTGTTTTAGGATCCTGTGCTGTGTTTAACACCCAGTCCCTGATTCTCCTGCTATTGAATATGTTTGGTGGTTCGACATTCTATCGATTGCATCTGCTGCACTGACAATCTCCTTGTTGACATCTGGACCGTTCTAAGGTTGTGTGAGCTTGTTTTAGGATCCTGTGCTGTGTTTAACACCCAGTCCATAATTCTCCTGCTATTGAATATGTTTGGTGGTTCGACATTCTATCGATTGCATCTGCTGCACTGACAATCTCCTTGTTGACTTCTGGACCGTTCTAAGGTTGTGTGAGCTTGTTTTAGGATCCTGTGCTGTGTTTGACACAACCAGACCCCAAATCTCCTGCTATTGAAGCTGTTTAGTGGTTTTGAAGTCCAGCAAATGAGTGTAGTGTTTTTCAGGATGTAACAAAATATAAGTCTATAATTTGAAGTCCGAACCCTGAAAAGATGGCTTTATGTGCTCAGATCGGTCCAAATCAATGTTTTTGCTGTTTCAGTTCATGACTGCTTTAAGTAGTGTTTATATTATTGTTCTTTATAACAGAGAAGCCTTTAAAAAACACACAAAAGAAAAAAATTCTCCTGTGGCCTTATACGTGTGAGCCATTCTCTGTTGAGTTAAATCATTTTTAACAAAGAATGTAGTAGGAATTAAAGGGTTCTGCAGCAGTTATTTGCAGCCTTGAGTAGACTCCCTCTGGTTCTCATCTTTCAGCTGCTGACTCTCAGATGAACTTCCTGTTCTGGCTGCTCCCCACGGCCCTCCACATTCCTGTCCGCCTCGTTCCTCTCGCAGGAGGCCCTGCAGAAACATCTCTGCAGAACATCTTCACCTCAGCTGCTGCTCTGCTGCATGCAGCTCAGATACGAGTGGCGCCGGCGGGGGACGAGTGTGTGAGGCTTTAGAAGCGCTTTCACAGCTAACCTTGAGGAGAAACAGCCTCTTCACAGCTCTAGAATGAGTTACACAGGCACAAATATCTCTCGCTCCACCCGCGGAGTGGCACAAACAAGAAAGAGAGAATGAGAGAACGAGAGATAGAGAGCGGGAGAGAGAGAGGGGCAAGAGGTAGAGAGAAAGGGGTGAGAGACCGAGAGAAATGAAGAGGGACAAGAGAGCGAGGGAGAGATGGAGAAAGAGATGCAAGAGCCAGAGAGAAAGAGGGAGGTGGGGGAGAGATAGAGAGGGACAGAGATAGGGGACGAGAAAGGGAGAGAGACAGGGGCAAGAGAAGATAGAGAAGGACGAGAGAGAAAGAGCGATACGGGCAAGAGGTAGAGAGAGAGCAAGGGAGAGAGTGATAGAGAGGGCGAGTCAGAAAGTGAGAGGGGCAAGATACCGAGGAAGAGAGAGAGATGGGGGATAGATAGAGAGAGAGAGGAGCTCCTGCTGCAGCGGGGGCTCGTGGACCCGGCTCTCCTCAGATTCTCTCTTCTCTGATCCCGGAGGAATGTTCCAGTGCTGCTGAACTCTGCGCTTGTGCTTACGGAACGCTTTCAGAGGAAGAGTGACCTACTTTCCTGCGCTCAGCAAGCACGAGTGTGAGAGCGAGTCCTGCACTACTCTCCTCTTGACCTTGTGTTTGCAGCGCGAGGATCGAACCCGAGCTGTGATGGAGCGTCTCAGTTATTAACCCTGCAGGCGCTCGGTAGGTGTAAAAGAGAGGAAGCGCTGAATAAACCGCTGCGGAAGATGTCCAGCGCTTATAGAGACGCATTCTGAGCATCTCAAATAGCGCACGATTCAGTCTGCAGCATTCACAGGCGCTGCGCTGTTCCTCATCTAATGACTGGACTGATTGCTATCGATGAACATGTGAGCGCACGGACGCGCGCTGCGTTCAGATCAGGGACTGCTGTTCGTTAGCATGCATGCTCGTTCCTGAAAGCATTTCCAGCTGATGAGGAGGAAACAGCGCTGTGTTCAGAGAGCAGCTCAGCA
>UELW01000156.1:1131646-1169252 GCA_900490495.1 Danionella dracula
CTGTTGATCCCCCCTCTTTGTTTTCCTGTTCTTGAATGCCTTTAAGGCCCCTGAAAGGCAAAATGAAGAGCAACTGAAGGTGTTTATTACAGGACTCCTGATTTTAGCGCTTGAGCATGCTGCAGATTCAGCTGAAAGGCTTTAAATAAAAAGATCTGCGGGAGTTGTGGGTTCTGGAGCTCTGGGAGCTTCATCAGCAGCCAGCCGTGAGACCTTCTGTCCTGAATTAATCTGAAGCGAATGGCACTTGAAGCGGATTGGCTGCCGGCTGGCTGTCAGTGTGCAGTGGGCGGAGCCTCTGTGTTATTGATGACTGAGCTACACAGAGTGACCTGCCAGAGCATCAATGGAGCTGAACTGTGTTTCAGTCGTTACTCTTAGACTCCGCTGTTCTCTGAAAGGTTCTCTTTCTCTCCTCGAGAGCACAAACGTGAGGCTGGACACGAAAGGCAGCAGGCTCAGCATCTGATGTTCTTTCGTTGCTGGAGCAGCACGGCCCGTGCTCTCATGGAATCTTCTAGTTTGTTTCCTGTAACACGCAAACCTCTCAATGTCTCGCGCTCTATCGATTCATTTCTGTCTGGCTCCCAGATGGGGTGATTTCGCTCACTGCACAAAAACCTGTTGTTTGATATTGAGCTCTGAGAGGAACGTGAGCCAGAGCAGGAGTTCAGAACAGGTGGAATGTGCTGCTGTTTTCTGGTTCCAGTGAGAAGCTTTCTGTGCAGCGCTGGAGCCGGTGAAGGCAGGGTTCCTTCAGAGAGGCATCAGCAGGAGCGAATAAAAGCATAAATTGCTTTCTCCAGATCGCTACGATTTATAAAAGGTTTAACTCCAGAAAGAAGCGGAAGCTGGAAGAAGCTGAAGGGAGTCTCAGCACAGCCAGGGGGCGCCTCATGGCAGGTGGAACAGGCCAAACCAGGGTTTCCGTGAGGTCTAAATGTCTACATTTTAAAGGTCCGATTATTAGGTCTTAAAAAGACCTAAATTCACCTAATTCGTCTGAAATTATTTTCTCTATTTTTCTGATGTTCATGTGAAACTCTTCTTATGTGTGTTGTTGTTGTTGTTGTTGTTGCTGTGGGTTGCCAGAGTTTGAGAAATTACTCCTAAATGCTTAAATGTATCATGTAAAAATGATGGTTACTTTTGTGCATAAATGCTCAAACACATTATGGTTAAGGATGCCAGCGTTTGAGAAAACATTTAGAAATCTTCAAAAAAACAAAAGTGATGGTTAGCGGTGTAAACATGCAAACATGAACTTTTGTAACTCCTCAAAAGCATAAAAGTTAGGGTTGCCAGATATTGACAGAACCTTTGTAAATCCTCAAAATCATAAAACTTATGGTTGCCAGATATTGAGAGAACCTTTGTAAATCCTCAAAAGCATAAAATTTAGGGTTGCCAGAGGGTAAAAGTGATTGATAGGGTTGCCAGAGTTGTAGAAAATGTTCGCGAACACTCATAAATACTCAAAATTTTAAAACTGATTGTTAGGGTTGCCAGATATTGACCTAAGCTTCATAAATGTAAAATTGATGGTTAGGGTTACCAGAGTTTGAGAAAACCTTCGTAAAGCCTCAAAAAGTGTGGAAAAGTGATGATTTGGGTTTCTAACAAAGTAATTTAAGGAAACGGTTTATAATGAAAAAAGTTTAGTCTGTGTTACTGATGTTATAATTTAGGTCTTAAATTTGATTCACAATGCTCTTAAAAAGTCTTCATTTGCCCTGCCGAAACCCTGAGAACACAATGAATGTTTTGATTCAGTGTTTGTTTATCTGGAGCTGGGTTCTGGAGTTTGAACCAATCGGCTGATTCTGATGTAAATCGTCGGTGGTCAGAGGGTTAGGGAGAGCTGATGAGTGCCCCGGAGGAGTCGAGTGGGATAGAGCACTCAGGGATAGAGCATCAGTGGACCTTTGTGCTGGTCTTTTGGCTTGGTCGAGATCTCTCTGTTAGTGATGATCAATTCCTCCTCCGCGATCAACTCCAGCAGGTTTTGGTAAGAATGAAAGAGGTTGGTTCTGGTGTAATCGCGGTTGGCCAGCAGCATAATTCCATTAGCTCCGGCTCTAACGAGGGTCTGTGATCTCTGCGTGGCGTCAGCATTCAGAAACACTGTCATGAACCCTGAATTTTCTGATTCCATCAGCGCTTGTCAGCTGAGCTCTGGAGAGGATCTTCAGTAGAACAGACTGAGTTCAGCTGGCTCTCTGAAGCTTAGACAAGCGTTGAAACGTCCATTCATGTTTCTAGAGGTGAGGTTTAGAGTTTGAGGGTTGGAGCACAGAAGGCTGACACAGAAGTGACTGAGCTGCAGTTCCTCAACTGAACTCTAGAGGAGCAGCTGTGGCTCTCTAGCTACTTCCCAATCTGAACATATCTTCTGCACCCTTAAAGTAGAACTCTGTGAACTGTGCTCCTCTGAAATCCAGCTTTTTCTTCCCATGTTTGACTCTGTGACGCTGGCTCCCTGCAGAAACCACTTGAATGCTCCGGTGAGGAGCTCCTCTGGAGAAACGTTACTCTGCTCTAAACGAACCAGGAAGTGATGTCAGGATGTTCGTGGTGGACAAGCTAAAAATCTGAGACACTTTAGCGTGTTGATGCTAAAATTTAAATATAAAAATTAACTGCTGTGAGGGCGTCCGCACCTGTTTGGATCAGTGCCCCCTAGAGATCGGGAGGTATTGGAAAGGACTATTATGGCTGAAAACCGCTGATCTAAAATCATCTACATGTTTGTACTCTTGAGAAGAGTTTTAATGCTCTCTGGTGGTCTGGAGGAGCGCTGAACCTTTTAGAAACGTTTTCACAAAAGCTGGCTTGCATATTTACTGATATTTTCTGTGCGTAACCAAAAGAAATCGATGTATAAAGTGTTCTTGTGTAATGGTTACAAGTTTGAGCAGCCCTCGAGGAGGGGTGGATTGTTGAGAGTTATGGAGAGGAAGCAGTGCAGCTCTTAGCTCATGCGGATCATGAGCAGAAGTACTTTACATTGTTAGAATTGAACAAATCTAAAGGTCATGCCTCTTTCTGATGGATGTCAAATCTCTGAAATGAGACTTTCATGTCAGAAAGCAAAGCAAGAAGTCTGATAATAAATGTGAAAGAAAGTATTTCAGCTGCTCTCGTGTTCACTCATGTGTTTCTCTCCGAGCGGCGGACAGAAAGCGAGAGAGAGAAGGTTTCCTGAAGGGCGTTGGAGAGCAGGAATGTTTGCGCTCTTAACCTTGACGCTCCATGTGTTCTCCGGCGGAACAGGAAGAGACTGAGTGAGAGAGAGGATCGCCAGATCGAGCGATAGAGGAAACACTGTGTTCAGAGCGCAACATTTTAAGTTAAATTGGCCTTAACCGATGAACTTGGAGCCCTGATCTAGCTTCAGAGGAGCTTCATCAGTGTGATCAGGTGTGTTTCATGCTTGAACTAAAATCATGCGGAGATCCTGACCTCCAGGAGCAGATCTGATGATCCCTGGTTTATAGAACGCATCGAGACTTCGACGAACTCTGAGACTCTTTTAATCTGTGATAAATGATGAGAATAGGTTAGAGAGGAACATTGAACCACATTTTTTTGCAACAGTTTGTATGTTTATAGCGCTCAGACACCAGACCTGTTTGGACAAATTCCAGGAGCCAATTATTGGAACACAAGATTAAACAGATACGTTTTTAATTTAGTTTTGAACTGAGCGTAGCTGAGCTCCGGTTTGTTCCAGAGCTTCGGACTGCGCTCTTCCCCCTCTGGTGGATTTGCTGATCGTCGCAATAACAGACAGACAGAGAGAGAGAGAGAGAGAGAGAGAGAGAGGGTGGTGGAGAGAGAGAGAGGGGGGAGAAAGATAGGGGGAAGACTGAGAGAGAGGGTGATGGGAAGAGAGGAAGAGGTGTAATATATGTTTCCTGGATAATTTTAGCTAAATGTAAACTTGGCAAATTTGCTAAAAGACCTGTTATATTTGGTTTCAACTTGATTTAAGAGCTTAGCCCTGTTCCATCACTCTCTTGTGATGCTCTCTGCTCTTCAACTCTCAATCCAGCAGATTAGCGTTAAAACGTCCCTCTCAGTTCATGATGATCGTAAAGCCAGATTATTTGAAGGGGAAACCCTCTTTCAGCTCCTGGTTTCTTTTTTAAAAGGAAAGTTTAGTAAAAATTCTTTTTTTTTTTTTTTTTTTTTTTTCAAACAAGCTAATGACACTGAGAGCACTGCAGAATATCGACTCGACTCTGGTGTTTGCTGGTTTCAGCTGGTGTTTGCTGGTTTCAGCTGGTGTTTGCTGGTTTTCGAGCTGTGAGTAATCTAAGTCGAGCTCTGTGATGCAGTCTTAGATGAGGTTTAACACTCACGCTGTTTTTTTAATGTGTAACAGTTCTCAGATTGTGCTTTCACATGCTGCAGATCCTTCTCAAACTGAACCTTGGATATGTCGCTTTGGGTGTGAAGCAGATTAGTGGAGGCCAGCTCTCTGAGACCTCACAGCCTGCACTAATGTAATTGTATTCAATTCCCAACACCTACTGTACCCATAATGCCCCACTGCACATGTCACTTCCTGCCGCGTGAGGAGAACTCATCCATTTAGATGTTCTACACTTCTCCGTGAACATGTGAATCACACTATTTCTACCCGCGAACGTCACAAGATGCTTCCACAGCCTGAAGTATCTCTCTCTCTCTCTCTCTCTCTCTCTCTCTCTCTCTCTCTCTCTCCCTCTCTGTGAATGAGGAGGGGGAGGGGGTGCTGATATGACAGGCAAATCTCAAGAAAATCTCTTCCAGTTTGAGTTATTTACCAGCTAGAGGAGTGTAAAGGGGAAGGAACATGATTTGTTTGTGTATTCTCATTGATCAAATAAACTATAGTAAAATGAAACTAAACTCCCCTCACTCTCTCTCCTCTCTCGCTCTCGCTCTTTCTCTCTCTCTCTCTCTCTCTCTCTCTCTCCCTCTCTCTCCCTCTCCCCCCTCTCTCTATATAAGGGGATGGTATGTCAGGTTAAGATCAGCATTCTAACAGTATCGGAGTGCTGAGCTCAGCATCAGTCTCCTCTAGCTCGTCTTCTCCTGCTCAGTCTCCACCGGCTCTTCTCCTCCAGCACAATCTCAGTCTGCTCCAACTCGTCTCCTCCAGCACAGTCTCCCCCGGCTCAGTCTCCACCGGCTCTTCTCCTCCAGCACAATCTCAGTCTGCTCCAACTCGTCTCCTCCAGCACAGTCTCCCCCGGCTCAGTCTCCACCGGCTCTTCTCCTCCAGCACAATCTCAGTCTGCTCCAACTCGTCTCCTCCAGCACAGTCTACCCCGGCTCAGTCTCCACCGGCTCTTCTCCTCCAGCACAATCTCAGTCTGCTCCAACTCGTCTCCTCCAGCACAGTCTCCCCCGGCTCAGTCTCCACCGGCTCTTCTCCTCCAGCACAATCTCAGTCTGCCTCAACTCGTCTCCTCCAGCACAGTCTACCCCGGCTCAGTCTCCACCGGCTCTTCTCCTCCAGCACAATCTCAGTCTGCTCCAACTCGTCTCCTCCAGTACAGTCTACCCCGGCTCAGTCTCCACCGGCTCTTCTCCTCCAGCACAATCTCAGTCTGCTCCAACTCGTCTCCTCCAGTACAGTCTACCCCGGCTCAGTCTCCACCGGCTCTTCTCCTCCAGCACAATCTCAGTTTGCTCCAACTCGTCTCCTCCAGTACAGTCTACCCCGGCTCAGTCTCCACCGGCTCTTCTCCTCCAGCACAATCTCAGTCTGCTCCAACTCGTCTCCTCCAGCACAGTCTCCCCCGGCTCAGTCTCCACCGGCTCTTCTCCTCCAGCACAATCTCAGTTTGCTCCAACTCGTCTCCTCCAGCACAGTCTACCCCGGCTCAGTCTCCACCGGCTCTTCTCCTCCAGCACAATCTCAGTTTGCTCCAACTCGTCTCCTCCAGTACAGTCTCCCCCGGCTCAGTCTCCTCTGGCTTAAACTCCTCTGCCTCGACACCTCTGGCTCAGTCTCCTCCGGCTCAGTCTCCTCCGGCCGTGACCGGAACGCCTTCGCTCTGAGAAGCTATTTTAAAGGGAGCGGTTATGATGAAGCAGCCGCGAAGAGAGCAGTGGAGCCTGATGAGAGCTTGCTCAGGTCTTTGAGGCTCTGGTTCACGTTCACTGGTGCACCATATGCCGCTCTCTCCCGGGGCGCAGCCCGGCGCCGGCGGCGTGTTAGTTTGAGTCCGTGAGCAGACGGTTGTGTTTGCTGATGCCAGGTGTTTGTAATCAAGCCAAATTAGTACAAAGCTTGATACTGAGGAATGTTTTCATCCTCCATCTGTACGAGTCTGTCCCTCTTATATCGTTTCAGCCTTTGAGCGTCCTAGCCCCGCCAATCAGGAGAGAGCAGGTCTGCCGCCAACGTGTTCATGATGCTAACACTGATCAGATCAAGCTCAGCAAAGTAACTGAAGAGTTGTTTTGTTATTGAGGCCTGTTTTGACTTAAAATACTCGATAATCACAAATTAACTGCTGCTATTACTTGGGTGTAACGCAAAGAGAGGAGGGAAGCTGGTCTCTCCTCAGCCACAACAACCAGACAGAAGCGTGAGTTTATCAGAGATTGCATTTTTTCCAGCCTCAATGAGCATCTGATTTTGAAGGCAACTCAGCCGTCCTCGAGTGTAACAAACTCTTCAAACCCTCCTTGATGGATCGTGTGTGCTCAACCTCTGCTGAACATCTGGCTCCGGAGGTGAAGCTTCTGCGTTCTTCACATAGCTGTAGAGCTGGATAATAGAGCAGAGGTACGCCCTCTGTTGGCAGGATGAGTTATTTCTGTTGAAAGAGTCTGTGTTCTGTTCTAGATCATTCGATAGATTCAGAACGTTTTTGTCAGTATTGACAAAAACTAATGCTTATGAGAATTTCCAAAAAAAATTCTACTTTTGATCACATTTGAATGTTTACGCCATTCAAAAACTGGGTTGCATTTCAAGATGAAGGTAAAAGCAGAACTTTCATGCCTCTGTTTTTCTCAGTCTTGTGGTTTTGAAAAGCATGCTTAACACTTATTAGTCCTATTTATATTGAGACTTCATTACATCTTGAACATTTTTTTTGTAGTCAAGCTTGTGATTTAAAGCTCTTTTGTGTTCTCAGAGTTAAAGCTCCTCTCGGATATTCTTGAGGGATCATGCTTCCAGGACTTAGTGCTCCTCCGCTGTGATGCTCTGATAAATTCACATGACTGCTCGCTCGTTCTCCTCGCTGTCAGAACCAGGCTTAAACTCATCATGTGCTGGTGCGTTTAAGAGAGCTGGTTTACTCCTGAGCTCCCAACAGAGCTGTGCCTCGCACTAAGCTCCTGTTTGGATCTCCGGCTGAACCTCGCTGACATTTAAAATAACTGGAGAAGATGACGTGAGCGCCTGCTAAATGTCAGCGTAATACTGCTGATTTCCCTCGAGCCCCACACCTGCGCTCAGCTCCACAGCTCCTCTCTCAGACGCTCAGATGCGCACTGTGTGGACCAGGAGTCTCTGAGAGGAGAACTGTTTGTTTAGCTCTGAGAGAGTGATGGAGAGCGCTCGCTAGGATGCGCTCTGAGTCAGGGGACCGTGTCGTCAGCTCAGCTGTAAATGGAGGCTGCGCGCGTGTCTGGACCTGCTTCAGACTCCTCTCCGGCTGTGCTGGGGTCGTTCTCCCAGAATCCTTCAGCACTGATGCCCCGTCCCAGTTTCTACTGTAATGTAGAGCAGAGCCGGTTTCTCAGAGGTTTTAAATGAGAATGAGTTCACCGAGGCGAATTCGACACACACACACTGCTTTTAAAAGTTTAAGTTACAGTTAACCCAGAAATCAAGCTCCTGTAATCAATCACTCCAGATAATAAGCTCTGGATTTATCATCGTTTTATCAACCGTAGAATTGAGGAAGATATGATTAGCTCTTCTGTAGAAAACGCACACAGTCCTTCTGGAGCTGTAAACCGTTTCCAAGGCTGCGTTCTCATTCCATTTTTTCCTCAGTGCCTCCCTTTCCTCTGCACTCTTCTCGTTCATCTCGGCTAGATGCAGGAGCGCTGGCAACTCTATGATTCAACCTGTCCTGGAGCACTGGAGACAAGCCCTAAATATAACAGACTGCTGCGATTCGAGGAGTTTCAAACATCTCACAGGTTCAGCATCTGATGAGTAACATCTAGTCGTTAACCAATCAAAATGAATCTGAACCTTTTCAGCCACATTTTACACTGCTTTCATTTTCTATTTAATTAAACTTAATAAAAAAATGGGAGAAGGGTTTGTGCTGACATTAGGTGGTGCTGTTGCTCGAGGGGAGTGTGGAAATCAGAGGGAAAAGAAATATTTGCAAGACAAAGTTATTCGCCTAGATGGAACTTAGAACTGCATCTTTGGTCTATTGGTGGCGCTAGAGCTCCATTTAAGCTGCTCTGAACTGCAGTTCCTCGACTGGCTGCTGGGGACAGAAGTGAGCACATTTTCGCTCATTCCCATGTAAAAAAAAATCTAAATTACTCACAACCTATGCACTGTAGAACCCAAAAACACTTTTCCCCCCTGCTGCAACGTTTTTAAATTCAGATAGTGTTGAGCTCCATCACGAGTGAGGGGAGACTTTCAGATCGAGTGCCTTCTGAAGGACTCAGAGCACCGCTGAGAACCGGAGGAGCAGCTAGAACCAAACACCTGAAAAACACTGCAAACTAAACGATCATGAACAGTCGAAACAAAAAAAAAAACGTAGGTATGAACTTGTCGTCATGAAGATAAAAATGAACATGCGTTTGTGAGGAAATTGAGCCTATACATCAAGAACAGGTGCACAGAATGATCGCTAAAGGTATGACACAAGCAAACAATCCCCAACCGTGTGAGCATAAAGAGCATGTGACTGATGGAATAAAGAAAAAGAAGATCAAAAGCAAACTGAGACCACTCACAGGTGATGGTGAGAGAAAACATAGATGAAGCAGACCGAGAGAGAAAACTCAACTCAAAGCAGAGCCAGCGGAAGAGAAACATGCCCCCTGGGGGCAGAGCCCTTCACTCTCAGAGTTAACCCTTTTCCGCTCTGAGGCGTTATCCAATCACATGAGTTCTTATCTCTGAGCTTCTCTGTAAAGCATTCTGAATTGCTAATCTGTGTAATAAAAAAGAAATCAAATCTTTAGATGGAGCTTTAGAGAGAACTGCAGCGATGATGATTCTGTAAATAATTTTGAAATTGAATCTTCGCTGGAGGGCTAATGGAGATTTCTAGGCGTGAGGAGTTAAAGCTTCGATCGGGTTCGAGCATCTCTTGTTTCCTCTCTCTGCTGCGGCTCAAGGGACCTGCGCCGTCGGAGAGCTTCTCTTTCATGCTGTCCAAGCTCAGATGTGTAAAGGCCAGGCAGGGACCGGTTAAGTGAGTCGGTTTGCGGGGTCCCGTGGCCTTTGAAATGCAGGTGCAGGAGTTCAGAGCGCAGCTGTGAGCCTCAAACACTTCTGCCGCCATTGACTCTTCTCTGCTCATCTCTGCTCTGGGTGAGCGCCAGCAGCACAGTGGCTTAGGGGCCAGTGAGGGGCCTCTCTGAAGCAGACGGCATGTTCCGTTCATTCAGAGTGCTATCAAGAAGAGTTCCTTCGATTTGTCAGATCAGTGACTAGTCGCTTTTTCAGGCTGGGGTTCAATTTAAATGTAAAAATGTTGTATTAAACCACAGCAACGACTTAAACGGTCCAAAAATAGTCTTTATTTTCAGTTGAATTAATGATAAAATGACCCAAAGCACTTAAAACACTTAAAGTAACCGAAATATAACTTCAAAATCTGACGAGATGACTGGCAGGCTCGTAGCTAGGCGACCGGGGGAGGTTTATAGTCCTGCTTCACCACCTCAGAGCAGCTCGCCTCAGGGTCAGAGTTTCAGCAGCGTTGTCAGGAACCAACACTTCTTTTACAGACTGAGAACGAAAGGTTTTTCTATCTTGTCTACCTACTGGTTTCTTTTGCAATCCTCCAAAAAGAAGTTCCATGTATTTCCTCGTTGTATTGTGTTGTTAAGTGATTTATAGTAAAGACAAGCTAATTTCTCCTCGTGTGTGCGTGCCTCAGTTTTCACATCGAGAGTCCTTGAGCTTGCAGTGCTCTGCTGTGACTCCAGAGCATTTGTCGGCGTCTGAGTCAGCAGGCCTCTCGAAGCAGCGTCTGCGGCTGCAGTAAATAACAGACAAGGAGCGCAGAGCCACCGCAGGATACGTCCGTCAGGAGGCCAGGTAAACAGATCAGAGCAGTTCCCATGGTGCCTAGACTCCACGGCTCCTCCGTCCACCAGTGCATGTTGGAGCTTCATTAAGAGCCGCCTCATTAAAGCAGCGCCGACCACCCCAGCCACATCAGTGAAAGCACAATGGCTGTAATGAGAGGTCTCTCTCTGGGTCTGTGGGGAAGGGTGGAGTCCCAGAGACTCGGAAAGGAAAGCCCCTGGAAGCATGGGAACCAGAGCTTCTGTAATGTTGATTCCTCAGGGTTACACTGAGAACTTCACCGCCTGTGGATCTTCTCCATCCATCAGGAACTCCTCATGAGCTGTTCCCTGACTGGCTTTCCATCCATCAGGAACTTTTTATGACCTGTGCTCTGACTGGCTCTCCCTCTATCCACCAGAAGCTCATCGTGAGCTGAGCTCTGACTGGCTCTCCCTCCATCCACCAGGAGCTCCTCGTGAGCTGAGCTCTGACTGGCTCTCCCTCCATCCACCAGGAGCTCCTCGTGAGCTGAGCTCTGACTGGCTCTCCCTCCATCC
This sequence comes from Danionella dracula, assembly GCA_900490495.1. NCBI lineage: Eukaryota > Metazoa > Chordata > Actinopteri > Cypriniformes > Danionidae > Danionella > Danionella dracula. The sequence continues at coordinate 1,142,438 of UELW01000156.1, forward strand.
ACCAGGAGCTCCTCGTGAGCTGAGCTCTGACTGGCTCTCCCTCCATCCACCAGGAGCTCCTCGTGAGCTGAGCTCTGACTGGCTCTCCCTCCATCCATCAGGAACTCCTCATGAGCTGTTCCCTGACTGGCTTTCCATCCATCAGGAACTTTTTATGACCTGTGCTCTGACTGGCTCTCCCTCTATCCACCAGAAGCTCCTCGTGAGCTGAGCTCTGACTGGCTCTCCCTCCATCCACCAGGAGCTCCTCGTGAGCTGAGCTCTGACTGGCTCTCCCTCTATCCACCAGGAGCTCCTCGTGAGCTGTGCTCTGATTGACTCTCCATCCACGAGGAGCTCCTCGTGAGCTGAGCTCTGACTGGCTCTCCCTCCATCCACCAGGAGCTCCTCGTGAGCTGAGCTCTGACTGGCTCTCCCTCCATCCATCAGGAACTCCTCATGAGCTGTTCCCTGACTGGCTTTCCATCCATCAGGAACTTTTTATGACCTGTGCTCTGACTGGCTCTCCCTCTATCCACCAGAAGCTCCTCGTGAGCTGAGCTCTGACTGGCTCTCCCTCCATCCACCAGGAGCTCCTCGTGAGCTGAGCTCTGACTGGCTCTCCCTCTATCCACCAGGAGCTCCTCGTGAGCTGTGCTCTGATTGACTCTCCATCCACGAGGAGCTCCTCGTGAGCTGAGCTCTGACTGGCTCTCCCTCCATCCACCAGGAGCTCCTCGTGAGCTGAGCTCTGACTGGCTCTCCCTCCATCCACCAGGAGCTCCTGGTGAGGTGTGCTCTGATTGACTCTCCATCCACGAGGAGCTCCTCGTGAGCTGAGCTCTGACTGGCTCTCCCTCCATCCACCAGGAGCTCCTGGTGAGGTGTGCTCTGATTGGCTCTCATCCAGCCTGTGCTGGGTGACCAGAAGAGGTTCTCTCAGGTGTTTAACTCTTTGTAAAGCCACGATCCCTTGCCTCCTCCCACGTGTTAGCATGCTATTGCTTGTTTGAGGGTGCTTAAGTCTTTTGTTCAGGAGTTTGACTGCTGGCCTCCTTCTGGAATTGATGTTTAATTATCGAGCAGATAGAAGAATGGCGGATGAGAGGGTTTAGCAACGGTGGTGACCCTTTGATGGGTTTGAAGAGAGAGCGTGTCACTCTGGTATCATTACGCTCGAGGGACGCGGAGGCTGTGCTCTGAATGCCGATGACAATCACAATCTTTTAGCAAAGAAAAAACACAGAATGTGTTTATGGAGAGCAAAAGCCATAAAACCACAGGTGAATGAGAAGATATTAGCGATATTATTATGGGATATTAACTGCCTCCGCTCCTTCGGGTGGTGCTGTGATCACAGGGATTACATATTAAAGTGTTATGGTGTCCACACACCTCTGCAGCAGTGGGCTTCATCAGCTTGCTGTGTAAGTCCTCTCTGGGTCAGAAACAAGTGTGCAGACTCTCTCCTGAACACTAGATGGCACCTTGGTGAATGCAGGTCACTCCAAACTTTTCAGAAACATGCTTTTCAGTTTTTTGTTCTTATCATTAAGAGAAAAACTGCATAATTTCTAGACGTTTTCCTGTAAAGAAAGTGAAGGGCCTCCCTGAGCAAATCTAGCTGCTGATGGAGCCAGAGCGCTGCAGAGGCTTTATCCTCTCAGAGATCAACCGCTGGTACTCTTGAGTTACGTTCAAAGCTCTCCTTTCTGTAAAAGATGTTTCTTTCTCATTTAATGAAAGACAAAAACATATAAAAGGAGAACAAGACACAAACTCAAACAAGACAATAACCAAAGAGGAAAAGAACATGGGCCCCAAGGGCCCCGAGTGGCAAAATAATAGAGACTCAGAGCTTCTCCTCTTCAACAAAATGCATACTTTATTCATCTCTGCTCAGGTTTCTTAAAGACCCAGAAGCAGCACAAACACTATCAGTGAGAGGAGAGACTGAGAAGAGGAGAGAGATAGAGAGGGAGATACTGGAAGAGACCGGAGAGGGGGACAGAGAGGGAGATAGATAGAGAGAGAGAGGAAGAGGAGGACAGAGAGGGAGATAGAGGGTGAGGAGAGAGGGCGAAAGAGTGAGAAGGAGACAGGGATAGAGAGGGAGAGGGGGGTAGAGAGAGAGAGGGAGAGAAAGAGATAATTTTGAGAAAGAGGGACGAGGGGGAGAGAGGACTATATTTAGGAAGAGGATTGCAGTCATTCCTACTCTCTGGGGGAGCGATGCCTTCCTCTCTGACTCGGAGACGGTGAGCAGGGCCCCTCGAGAGTTGCTAGCATAGAAGAGGAGGAAGGTCTCCCTGACATATAAGGTCACCCCACTAATAAGTGATTAAATTACACTAATTTGGCATGAATAAAAATACAATTTGATTACGAATCTATTTCAGGTATGCCGCGTCCTCTCTGTCACGCTGTTGAATAAACGGAAAGAGAAAACTCTTTATAAGAATGATGTTTAAGCTGAGTCCACTGCTGTGGAGTTTAGAACCGGCTTGTTAAAGAAGAGTTCATTCTCACTGGTGCTTCTGAAGAGTGTTTGGTTCGAGGACTGCAGCAGTTGATTACTGCTGATTGGCAGAGAGAGAGAGAGAAAGAAAAATCAGGTCAAGGACGAGGAGAGCGAGAGACAGGAAACAGGAAGTCTGACATAGTTCTTTCTCTTGTGTTTTCATTCTCTGGAAACACATCACGTTCGGGAATCAGGGTAGGATTAGATGCCGGGGAGGCATCTGATTGCTCCAGCTATGGATAAACGCTGCTCCCCGCGGGGGACGGAGCGTTTGAGGGATGAAACCCCCTCAGAGCAAGCAGAGACGAAGAAATACTACTGCTTTTCTTCTGCTAAACTCACTCACAGCGAGAGGGGGAGAATAAGGGGAGAGAGGACAAAAGAGAGATATCAGAGAGGGGTTTATATGTATGTATGTATATATATATATATATATATATATATATATATATATATATATATATATATATATATATATATAGATAGATAGATAGATAGATAGATAGATAGATAGATAGATAGATAGATAGATAGATAGATAGATAGATAGATAGATAGATAGATAGATAGATAGATGTATTTTGACCTGTAAGCCTGATTTATGCTTCGGTGTCAACTCTACGAATTATGAAATAATGCTTCCTTTGTTATATTTGCTGAGTTTTAAATCAGTTTAGAGACAGAGCTTCCACAGCAGCAGCGGATGTTTGTATGAACTTACATTGAAACGATTTATGGTAAGGTAAATAAAACCTGTTTTTTGTTTGTATCTGTGTTGTGTTTTGGTTGGCTAGCAGTTATCAAACCAGCATTGATCAGTGCGTAGGCATCGCAGACGGAGCGCACAACTATAAATGCTTTGTTTACATATGGGTGCGTGCGAAGCTTCCGCAGAGAGAAAATCATCAAGTTGACTCAGAAGTATAAATCAGGCTTTACTACTTATAACACCCACACAGCAGGGGGCGCTGTCTGAAACAGAGATACTCTGGAGTGCAACTGTGAGGTTAGCTGGGTCTCCGGCTCTGCAGCTTGATGTTAACGCATCATCTTTTACAATCCTGCGATTAATTCCTGAAAAAATATATAATTTATATTAAGTATAGTTCTTTCTATCCAGAGCTAGCTGCAACAGAGCATCAGCCATGTTCCTCTCCTTGTGTGTGCTCAGGCTTTCTTCTCTTAAGCAGTCAAAAAGCCATCTCGGAAATGATGTCAGGGACTCCTCTAGCCAATGAGGGACGAGGATATCCTGTCACATGACTTCAAGTGGTTAAGATTGGCTAGTGTGGATCAGAGAGGTGTAAAGCGCAGAGTTCCAGCTTTTTGAGACTCTGGAGGTGTGAGCGTGCTATTCTCCAAGCTGTACTCTGATCACGTGATCTTGTTCTCTTCCTGTCTCGGAGAGCTCCATCTACAGCTTTCTAACTCAGCTTCAGTTTAGACGGATTAAGCGTGATCTCTGCTGCAAATTGTGATGCCATGCTCATTGTCCTCCTGTTAGGGTTCAATTTGAGCAGCAGAGACGCTTTAAGTGCTGATTTTATTGAGGGATTAAAGGGAGGGAGTCTCTGTAATGGAGGGCTTTAGAGAGACGTGTAGCTGCTCGAGGGTTTGTAAGAGCGCTGGTCTCCAGATCTTGAGGTCTCTGCGCTCTCGTTTATCAGTGAAGCTGAAGGCTGAAGCGCCCCCTTGAGCTGCTCTGGCCTTCTCGTGTCTGCTGAGAAGAGCTGCAGCGGCATGTGGAGAAGCTCTTCTCCTGCTCCACACGCACCCAGGGAACGCAAAATAAAAGTCTTGTGGTCCCCCAGGCTTCTGATGAATTGTAATGAGGATTTATGAGGTGGAGATTCAACCAAACACCTCCATCTGCACATTGGATTTCATTTAAAATAACATTTATTTGAACTTAAATTCATAAGTCTTATTTTTATGGTAATGTTTTTTACTTTTACCTATTTCTTAACTATTTTATTTTTAACTAATAATTTTATTTGTATAATTTTTTTATTTTCATGTTTAATTATTAGAATTACTAAGTAATTAATATTAAGTACGTTTTTTTTAAAGCTATCTAATTTAGTTTTATTTGATATTGTAGTATGTTACATTTACTTTTTTAAACTAGTATAATTAATAGTATTTTATTGTTTTCATTTTTAATCGTTTAGTTTAATCATCTCTCTACTTTAAGTCAATTTTAACCTTTATTTTATTTTTATTCCATTTTACTTTCTTTTAGTTGATTTGTATTTTATATATTTTTTTATTTTGGTAGGTAATATTCCCCATCTCTGAGTGTGCCAGTGCAGCAGATTTAAAGCATCCTGACTCTGCATTTGGAGAGTAACTCATTATTAATCTTTTACGTGCTTGAAGTATTTATTTGATGCAGAACTCTTTTTATTTGTTTATTTGATGAAGAAACAACGAATATTGCGGAAAAACTGCATTTCTACTGATGTGCTGGACACAATCTCCAAAAGGAAGCACTTTGTTTGATGTGGAACGATCGCATCTCATTGGCTAGAGCTACATTTTATTTTATTGTTCTTCAGCGTCTGTCGTTCAGAGATCATTAATAATTTATGATGTCTGTGCAGTGGTGCCTGTTAGGGGGGTGAACCCGACGGAATGAATTATTAACTATAACAAATGACTTATCACAGTGTGTCTGTGTGTCGAGAGCCCTGTGTGCTGTGACGCTAAACCTCAGGGGCCATAGATGAATCTGGAGGCTCTGGGGCCGATCTTGGACCTGCTGAAGGATCTACAAACTGTTCTAGTTTCAGGCGAGAGCTCAGCTCAGCCGTATGCAGGGCCATGCAGGCATGAGGTTTATAAGCTTAGATTTATAAAAACTTTACTGATATTTACCATTTTTACGAACCTAATTAATAAGTGTAATAAACAAAATAATGGTGCCACGAACAGGATTTAAACCTGTGCAAGGAAACCCAAATGAATTTCAACATGATGATTCTATTGCTTCAGGGACCTCCATCTGAAAGCTCTCTGCTGATTGGTTGTGTATATCATGTGAGACTATGGGCTGTCCAATCAGGAACTTTACGTTCTCAGACTCCCAACATACCCAATAACAATCAGCATCTAGCCTCTAGAACTCTTTTTTTTTATTATTATTTTTTTTTATCGTTGACTTTGTTTTCATGTTGACCTCAGAAGAGTCTGTCTTCAGGGTTGGGTGCGATCTGGATGTGTGGGTGTCTGCAGAGAGCATTCAAGGCTTTGAGCACGTCTGGTCACTTTTCATTCACAAATCTTGTGAAAGCAGGCTGTTAATGCGTTTAATATTAATCTTAAAGTAACGAGGGCCGCTTTGGCTTTCTCTCACTATGCGTAACAGAAAGAGAATGGGATGTCCCTGAGAAGGTTGTAGATCCAGCAGGTGATCAGGGGCAGAGGACCTGAGACTGGTGCAGCCATCGGTGGTTTTCTGCAGGAATGTTAATGGGTTTGTCTCTCAGCAGACGCTTCCTTTCCAGGCTCCTGTCAGCAAACAGAGCGTAGAGATGGGATATTTAGACTAACGCAGCTTTGGTTACATAGATTAAAAAGATTAGTTTTATACAAGTGTTAGATCTTGAGGACTTGTGTGAATCTGCTCATAAGTTATCTCTGAGTCAAAGGAGCGCTCTGTCAGCAGGTCCTCATCGATTCCTCAAATCGATTTAAGATACATTGGATACAAATATATCACTGTGAGCCAAAATAAAAAAAATAACAGCAGATATTCATCTTCTTTATATTCGCTCATATTGACCGCTAGGAGAGCTCCGGACTACCCTAAACCAATCAGATCCACTCATGCTGGTTGTTCCACACCGATCTAATCCAGTGGAATGTAAAGTAAGAACCACAATGTGTTTGATCAAGAACAGAAAGCGTTTTTAATAAAGACACATCGCATCTGAGGAGCTAGAGTGGATGTTCTGCAGCTCTCTGCTGGATCCATTTGATGACAAACTGCAACACTTCAGTGATTAAAATGAGTGGAATCTCCTCTATCTCGTCCTCCAGCAGAGATCTGCTACTAATGATGGCAGTTAACATTCCTTTCCTCTGCGCGGAGCTCCAAGAGGCTCTAGCACTGAGGAAGAGAGAGAGTGAGCGTGCGAGCATGGGGATAATGAAGCTCACTCCTCCGGCAGATCGTTAAATGCACCACTGTTTAAACACTTCGTTGTGGAGTCGTGTGTTTGTACTGTGGACAGACCACACACGCCTGTGCTGCAGCAGGAGAGGCACGCTCTTGTCATCCGGAGCCTTCCACACTCGTGTTTCTGATCGAGTTAATCACCTGTTAAACAGTTCCATCCGTTCAGCTCATTATCCCCCGGGGCCCTTCACCGAGGCTTCATGAGAGATTGCGCTGCAGCGAGAGTCTGATCCACACGCTGCTCTTCAAGCCTCAATAAGAACTTCTCTCCTCAAAGCTCTCCTCCTCTGCTTGCACAGATGATCTACAGCAGCCTGTAGAGCTGCTACTTTCTCTAACCCAGCTGCCTCCAGTTATACTCGACCATGAAGAGCGAGAGCGGATGAGTGCGCTGTCGAATAGAAATGTGTCCGAATTTCTTTCAAACTTTGTCTATTAAAAGATCATCAGTAACTTGCTGTATTCTCACTCGCTAGCACCAAACGTCGTAGTTGTGCTAGCAGGAGAGAGATTCGTGAGGTTGATTCGAGCGCCCCGTTACGATCTCTGATCAGGAATCTCCACCAAAAGAGCTCCGGAGATGCTGTTTCAGCTTAATGCATTCATCAAAATCAGATCGAGGAGAACGCTGGAGAACACCAGACGAGCAGGTCGAACTCTAATCAGACGAACAGGTGAGACTAAACAAGGCCCGGAGCCGGAGTAGAAACAGAGCTCCAAAGGGAGCAGCCAAAGGAACTAATCACCAAAAGGAGCAGAAAATTATTAACCCTTGTGTGGCCTTCGGGTCAATTTGACCCATTTATAATTTTTACAAGAATAAAAATGTTACAAGTGTATATTATTTTCTAGTAGGGACTGGTTGCAATATTTCAAGATATGTTCTCTATATTGTTTGAATTTGAGATAAGTCATGTATGTTTTAATTGCTTTTAAAATGGGAATAAACCACAAAGGTTAATAAAACATTACAACCTAAATGAACGAACCCTGAACATAACAGCATGCGAAACAAAACATGGCTGAAAACACAGGAAGCCAAAAAGTGTGCTAAACAGGAGAACCAATGGCAGAACAGAACATCGAACATGTAAAACTGGAAGCAAACATGTCTTTTAGACTGGCATCTGTATTTGGTTTCCAAAAACAGGTGGCTCTAGTAACGGTTCATTGTAGCGCGTGTGTAAGCAATTCTTTTGTTTCTATGAAGCGTTTCTGAAAGCGCTTCCAGAGGTAGTCTCTGAAACAGTTCACGCGGTCTAATGGAGATATGGGCAGGACATGTGGATCAGAAGAGGAAGTTGTCTGATCTCGACGTGACGTAAAAACTCCTCGACTCATTTGCTGTTTATATGCAGAGCAAAAGGATGGAGAAGGTTATTTGTGGAGGAATGAGGAAATCCAATGTTTGATCGAAGTTTGGGCAGACGAGAGCCTCCAGTCTCTCAGCTCGACAGGATGCACAAAAACTCTGAGGTGACCAACGTTATAATGTACAGACGATCGTATATTTCGGTGAGCAGTCACAGGCTGATGATGCGAAAACTTACATCTTTTCTTCTTCCACCATCCAAGCTACGTGTTTCCAGTGACGTATGTATGTAAGCATGTCCGAAACAGATCGGAAAAATAGCATGCGTACATAAAACTGTGGGGCATCAACGAGTCCTTAACGAATGACTGTGGGATATTGAGGGGCCTTTCAGATTGGGATCGTCTAGAATGTTCAATCCCCAACAACGTTCACCCCCCCCCTCTTCAATCTCCCACAGTTTTATGTATACACGCTATTTTTCCGATTACTCCCTTATTTGTATCTCGACTCATCAGCGCTCCAGTTCTTTCATTCTGAACCTTTGTTTCAGCTCACTCTGAGTGTACAGCAGAGTGGCGCAGGCTTTAGGACCCAGCTTCCTCCTCAGACGTGGTTTGGTTGCCTGGTTACATGCCTGTCAATCATTTCTTTAAGTTCTAAAAAAAACCTGTTGCCTCTGTGTTCGCTGTCGCAGGCCAGCGAGTCGCTCTCAGAAAATCGTGTGTGAATGTGATTCTGGAGCGAGGATCTCTTTAGTTTCTGTAATCTGGGTCACTCTAACTCTCTCTCTCTCTCTCTCCTCCTCCTCATCTGTGTTTGGGTGGCACTAGAGTCTCTCTGCGGTCAGCAGGATAAAGCAGGCTGACGAGTGAGAGGAGATTTAGCTTGTGCAAATGTGTTTTGTATGTTTCTGTGGCTCTCTGAGTGAGAACTCGCTCCTGGCAGAGCGGGTTGCTTTTATTAATCTCTTGTAACCAAATAAAGCGTGCACAGACTCCTCTCAGCTCTCTCTTCGGGTCATTACTAAGCTCTCTCGCCCCGGCTCTCCGTCTCCAGTGAAGCCCTGTGTTCTTCAGCCGCTCTGTGCTCCTGCCTCTCCGCTGCTTATCGCGGGCTTGCAGATGTGCTGCGACGCTGGGCCGGCTCTATAACTACGACGAGTGCAGAACAGCGCCTGATCTTGCTGCATTCATCGTCCTCCTGCTGCTGCTGCGAGAGAGAAACTGCTGATAGGAAACACAGCCAATCAGGAAGCACTTCCAATTCTTCACAAGCAGCTGAGCTTGTCCTGTTCCCAATCTCAGCTCCACAGAAGCACGAGTGATGCGTCTCACACCAGGCGGCTCCAGATGAAAGCGATCATGTGAGGGCCTGCACCTTTTAATCTCTGCTTTCTGAGCGGATTCCTGCTTCTTTGGTTGCAGACGCGAACGCTCTTCTTCAGAGGCTCCTTGGCTCTTCGGAGAGCTTCTTGTGAAGCTTCTCATCAGTCGAGGTGTTTAGAAGAAACACACTGAGATTGTGTTACTTTACGAATCCCAAAACTTTAACATTTACATTGAAAAGGCATTCCCCCAAACAATCTTTTAAACATGCTTTAAAATAACTTTTAGTGCAGATGTGCCAAATAAACAACCCCTGGGCCACATCCGGCCCACTACAGGGCTCGATCTGGCCCGCAGAACTATTTCAGGGAAGCATTTTTTACAAGCTCCGAATCTAAGATGGTCCACCAGTTGCCGAAGTCACTTTTAAACTGACAAAAAATTTAAATTTTCTAGTAGCTTTTCTAGTAATATGGAGCTCACTTATTCACACACCGAGATTTTAGATAGATCTGTGTACGGTCTGCAACTGCATCGGAGCACAAACCGCCTGGACCATCCTTGAGAAAGGAGCTGAGGAGAGGGACGAGCGATCCGGTTTCACTCGAAACCGAGATCTGAACATGACCTCATATTAGGCAAGGCAAGGCAAGTTTATTTGTATAGCACATTTCGTACACAGGGTAATTCAAAGTGCTTTACATTGGAAATAAAGAGTAAAAAGAAAGTGCATACATTAAAATCAAGCATAAAAAAGTCATATAAATCAAACAGATTTAAAACACTGAAATTTAAAACATCGATTAAAACAAAGATTAAAATTTGAAGTACAGAGGTAAAATAGTTGTTCGGACGTTGGTGCTCAGTCGACAAAAGCGCAACTAAACAGGAGAGTCTTTAGCCTGGATTTAAACGTGACTAAAGTGTTGGCACCCTTGATCTCCTCTGGAAGCTGGTTCATCTGTGGGCCGCAGGGTAACTAAACAAGTATTTACCCTGTTTGAAATTTACCCGGGGTAGATCTCATTTATTTGATCGGAGGGATCTCAGCTCTCTGTTTGGTGTGTATTCACTGATCATCTCTGTTAGGTATTTAGGTGCTAAGTTATGTTTGGACTTATATACAAGCAGCAAAACTTTAAAATCTATTCTGAAGGAGACCGGCAGCCAATGTGGAGACTTAAGAACTGGAGAGATGTGTTCTGACTTTCTAGTTTTGGTTAGAATTCGAGCCGTTGCGTTCTGAGCGAGCTGGAGCTGTTTATTGGTGTTTTTGGGAAGAGCGGTGAGAAGAGCGTTACAGGAGTCCAGCTGCTGGAGATGAAAGCAGACATCAGTTTCTCTAAATCTTGTCTGGGAAAAAAGCATCTGATTCTTGTAATGTTTCTAAGATGGTAATAAGCGGATTTTGTCATTGATTTTATGTGGCTATTTAGACTAAGATCAGAGTCCAGAATCACTCCAAGATTCCTGACCTGATTTGTAGTTGTTAGGCCCTTTGCATTGAGATACGTGTTAACCTTAACAACCTCGCTTTTGCTTCCAAATGCAATGACTTCAGTTTTGTCCTTGTTTAATTGAAGAAAGTTGTTTTCCATCCAGTTTTTAATCTCATCAAGACATTGGCAGAGAGAGTTTATGGGGTTGTAGTTATTTGGGGAGATAGCTAGATAAATCTGTGTGTCATCAGCATAACTGTGATAGGATATCTGGTTCCTTCTCATAATTTGGCCCAGTGCAAGCATGTACAGGTTAAATAGTAAAGGAGCAAGGATTGAACCTTGAGGGACTCCACACGACACTGCAGTCCACTTCGACATGTAATCACCTATGTTTACATAGAAACCTCTTCCTTCTAAGTATGATCTGAACCATTTTATCACAGTTCCTGAAAGACCAACATAGTTTTCTAGTCTATCGAGAAGGATTTTGTGATCAACTGTGTCGAAGGCAGCGCTCAGATCGAGGAGAACCAGGACAGTCACTTTTCCTGAATCGGTGTTTAACCGGATGTCATTGACTATCTTCAGTAGAGCTGTCTCTGTCCTGTGATGAGCTCTGAAACCCGACTGATAACAATCCATGTATTCATTTAGGGTCAGGAATTCAATCAGTTGTTTTGCCACAATCTTTTCCATAATTTTACTAATAAAAGGGAGATTTGAGATGGGCCTGTAGTTGCTCAGTACAGTATTATCTAAGTTTGTCTTTTTCAGTAGTGGCTTTACAACTGCGGTTTTAAGGGATTTGGGGAAAAAGCCGGAGCACAAGGAGCTGTTTATAATTTCTAAGAGGTCCTTTTCTAGACTCTTAAGAATCATTTTAAAAAAGACTGTTGGTAGAGTGTCAAGACTGCATGTTGATGTTCTAAGGCTCTGAACCGTTTCTATTAAATGTTTTGCTATCGATTAGATTAAAGGTGCACATTGAGAGTGGAGGCTGAGGAGGTCTATCCCCAGCCCTGCAGGGGGAAGCACTAATACCTTTTCTGATGTTAATGATTTTATTGATGAAAAATGAAGCAAACTCATTGCTTAATAATAATAATAATTATTATTATTCTCAAGGTCACTATACACACTTGCATAAGCAAGAAGTAACACTCAAAGAAAATAGTTAATAAAACAGTTTGAGCAATGAATAGGAGCGCTGGTCTCATAAAAAAAATTAAGTACAACACAAATACAGATCATCTCACTGTAACAGAGTAACTACTAGAACCTCACAAAGTTATTTGCCTTTCTAAAAGAAAAGAAAGGTTTTAAGGTTGGCTGTTACTCTGGAAGCTTGTTACAGAGCATAGGGGCCATGGAACAGAAGTCCCCTGTTAAGGGTTTTGGGGGGTCGTGGAGGTTTCAAACCTAACCGACCAACCAACCAAAGTCTGAGTGGTGTGAGGGGGAAGGTGTACGGACTGAGATCAGGTCACAAAAGTATGAGGGTGCCAGGTGCAAGGGTTTCTATATCACGAGTAGAGCTTTAAAATCAATCTGATCACTGGAAGCCGGTGCAGGTGAAGTTCAGGAGATAACTCTAGCAGCAGCGTCCTGGAGTTTCTGCACAGCCGTTGCTGGTAGGCCACAATAGAGTGTGTTTCAATAGTCTCATTTGCTTGTAACAAGAGCATGCACTATGGTAGAGGCTGATGTCAAAGAGACGGATGGAGCAATAGAATCTGTAAGCTCTCCTGACGGCCCTCGTCAGTGAAGCCAGCCCCTCTATTAGTGAGAAGATCAGTGAGAGCCATCGCCTTCGCTTTTAGAGTTTCAAAACTGAGCGGACTTCAACATTATAAACCAATGTTTACCTGTGGATTATTGCTATCTTACATTTGTTTCTAAGAGATGACTGCGAGGAGCTGCAGAGCACTTTGAGCTCCAAGAGGAGAAGAATCTCTCTGAAAGCAGCGAACAAAGCTTGGAAAGCATGTGTGCGCATCGATCTCCTGAAGATAATCGCTCTCTGGAACTGATACAGTTACTCGAGGCCTGGAGCAACAACTGGAATCATATGAAAACATAGTTATCAGCTGCTTAGGAGAGGCCACATCTGAGCAGCTTCAAATTGAGATGAGGGTGAGCGCAGGAAGCATGCAGGAGCCGACGGTTCGCACAGAGCGGTGCTAAACCGGTTTGTGGGAGGATGCTATCTCTGATGGATGAAGCTTATTGTTTCTGGTTGGTTCATCAGGCATAGAATGGCCGCTGACGCTGCTCCTGGAGTGCATGGTTCTACTCGGGAGTGAGGTCAACTGTTGAGGAAACAGAGAGCTGCAGGGATTGAGGGCGTAGCTCTGGAGGAGGTGGCTCCCGGCGCAGACATTGTTTCTGTGTTTTGTTGCTGGAGACACTCCTGACTCCCATCTACAGCAGAGCTCCAGAGAACGCTGTGGGCTTCCTGCAGCTTCTTCTTGCTGAGAGTGCTGCAGAGACTTCATTTTCTGCACCATAGAGGTGGAGAGCGCTGATTAGCTCTATGTGAGGTGGAGCTCTGGGATCTGTGTTTCCTGGAGCTTTGTCGAGTCCATTGCTGACTGGAGAATCTCTCACGAGTTGTGACCACTGTGTGCCAGATAAAGCTTGTGGAGGTAAACGGGCTGATCCAGAGATGGTTTTGTAAGCCAGCATCAGTGATTTGAACTGAAAATGAGTGTTCCTCTGTGCTACACACACACCATACACACACACTCGTACGTGGGATTTAAAGGCTTCTTAGAGACCTGTGTGCTGTTTTGGACAGGTTAAAGGAACTACAAAAATTCAATGTACACATTTGCTCTCAGACTCCACCTACAGGGAAGGGGTGTGTGTGACTCTTAAACAGTACTTCTGCTCAGAATCGTCCTCTTTTCACAATGAGCTAGAGAAAGGAAGTTCCAACAGTTTCATTTGACAGACTGTACTCTCTCTAAGAGTTAAAGCTAGCTCCTGATTGGTTCTTGCCCTGATTAGATGAAGTCGATGCGTCTGTCCAGTCCAGAATCCTCATGTATTGTTATGTACTTAAAATCATCACGTTCGTACAGATGATCTCGTTCTTTGCTACCTCAGAGATGACAAGAAAGGCTTGGATGGAGCAGAGTATATCTGGAGCTCAGATGGATATGAGGAGCAGCTGTGTGTGTGCAGGAGGCCAATGGCACACTGTCTGTTCCTCAAACAATTCCTCCCTTCCTCCCTCCATCCGTCCTGAGCTTCTGCCTCTTCACAGAGCTGTCTGTTCGCTCGGGGTCTATTCAGCACAGATCTGCTCTATTAAATCAGCACACAGAGCGGTGGCTCCTCTGAAAGGCTCGAGAGCGGCACACTGTCACGGATGGGCTGAGGAGCTTAGAGCCTGGATCTGTGAGGAGGGGGCCAGAGAGAGACGGGCTGCAGGATTCGAGCTCTCTGATCTCAGATCTGTAGAAGCTTTGCTGAGTCTCCCTCGGTGTGTTCAGCTTCAGAAAACAAGTTTCAGTAGAACCAGTCTGCTGCGGCCTCCTGAAGACCGCTGGAGCTTCTCACCCACTGCTCTGCAGCGCTCCTCAGACGAGGGCTTGCTCTGAACGCTCGTGAGCTGAACAGGATTTATTAAAAAAAACTGACTGAGACCGTTCACATACCAGTCAGATTCATTTATAAGTGCAGTTTCTTGCTGAATTTGTAAATTATATGTAATGATAATTTTTTCATTTGCATTTTCATTTAAACTAAATGTAATTGTTATTTTAAATTATCATCGTATCAACTTAAAATTGTATTTTATTTTAAATACAATGTTATGTTATTGTATTTTTAATTTGAATTTACATTTTTTTTTAAATTTTTTTTTATGTAAGTGGTGTGGTTAGGCTTTTACTCCGGGTTCTAAGTGTTTTAAGTGTCTTGGTCGCTTTATTTCTCTCCCAAAACCGGTTTATGTAGCAGTATATGATGGTTCTATTTTCATAGGATTATCAAACAGGAGCTCCAATTATAGCCATCTTCATCCACACCTGTGCTGCGTCCCAATCTGAACACTTCTTCTGCTCCCTTAACATAGACACTCGCGTTCAGAAGGAAGTGTAGATATTTTTTAGTGTGTGAGACGAGACTGAGCTCGATCTGGGACGCTCTAAAATGTCACGTAGCTGAAGGAGTTGTGATCACACTGGACGTGTGCGAGAACTTAACTCCTCCTTTCTCATTCCTTCATTCAAAATATTTTAATAATAGATATAACTCTATAACTCTATATTGATATCATTATTTCTGAGCTTCTTCTTCTGTCGTATTACAGAGAGAGCTTATTTGGGTCCCAGAGAAAACTCCTTCCACCCGATTGTGGGGAATATCAGTGGTTCAAAGTTCATCCATCTGCTCTTCAGAATTTAACTGGACTTATTTTAATGTACACTATAGTTGGCGATACACTAATTCTCCTTTCGCAGCCATAAAAGTAGGAAAAGTGTGCGTATTGGGATGCACGATACGACTTTTTGAAGCTACTGCTAAAATAACGCTGTATAAAAAACATTTAGATTGACTGTTTGTATTCTCTTTTCTTTCATTTTAATATTGAGCCAGTCGGTTTCCCTCGATTCTTTCATGTAGAGCAGATGCTATTTATTATTATTCTTTAATCGATCAGGGCTTTAGTGTTGATTCATTTCTTTCTGTAATTCGTGTGCGACTGAGAGCAGTCCTCTCAGCGCCTCGGGAGCAGAGTGTTGCAGTTATTTATTTAATAAACGTGGTATTTGCTAATCCTGTTTTGTTAGGTTCTCTTTCTGGCTGAAAAGCCTCACGCCGAGCGGAGCCTTCGATTACGGAGGACCTGCTGCCTGTCCTCTTTTATTCATGATCCTCCGTTGCTGAAGACTCACACAGCGATAGATCCGGTTTGATCTGGAAACTCTTCGGCTGCTCTGCTGTTAGGAGCCAGGTTTCTCTCTTTGGACTCAGACGCAGTGAAAGCTCGAGTTCTTGAGTGAGGAGATAATCAGTGCTCATTAAAGGTGAAAGGGAAGGTGTGTGCTCGCCCCCTGGAGCCCTGCAGAGACAGCCCTGCTTTGAGAAGGACTTGAAACGGCGGGGACCCGAGCGTCCCCGAGGGCAGGGACTCATTAACACTCCAACTCAGCTCCTGCCGCTCTCTGATGCTGAAGATGCTGCTCGGCCCCTGGCCTCTCTCTCCTCGAGGGAGAGAGAGAGAGAGAGAGAGAGAGAGAGAGAGAGAGAGCGAAGAGGTGCGAGGAAACCTTCTGCTTTCAGGTGTTGTGGAGTCAGTGAGGAGGGGCGCTCAGAAGCTCAGAAGAACTTTCCTGCTGTTTCCTTCTTGTAAACACAAAGCAAGGGTTTCCAGGGTTTTGTAGAGCTCACAGAGGCTTGGTAACATCTGATTGGTCGCTCTGTGGATAGGTTTCTGCTGAGATGGAGAAGATAAGAACATTGAAGCTGACCTTCAGCTAGGAGCACTCTAAACAAACGCTCGCTCCTCCCCCACGGGGAACCTTTATAAAAGCTTTGATTGGCAGCTTAATTACCCGAAAAAGAGCTGGGAGCTCAGAGACGGACAAACGGGATGCAGGAGGTGTGTTCGTCCTCTTGCTGTCAGGAGCCCCAGCGCTGCGAAGGCCTGAGGTGATGAGAGCGAGGGATGCTTTCACGCAGATCTCTGAAGCAGATCACTGGGTTCCAAAGGCATTGCTGGGGTTCATCGGACTGTTTGTTTGTGACACGTTTGAATGATTTTAACCCTCATGTGAAGCTGAAGGGCCCCTAGCCATCCTCCTATCCTCCTACAGTCAAGCAATAGCGCCTGCTTGAGGTCAGGAGATCAGGAGGTGCTTCTCAGGGAAATGAGTCAGCTAATTTACAGCTAACCACCGCCCTCTTCAGACATTTACATTTTTTTGGCAGTGGGTTATCGCGGCTGGTTCCTCGCTGAGCTCGAGGGTGACCAGCAGGTTCTCCACCACACGGACCTTCTTTAGTCAGTGCCCAAGGTGAATTGACCTCGTACATAACGTTATTGAGTTTGGTGAAGATATCGCAGTCCTTTAAGGAGTAAATTGGCTCTGCCCACTTCTAAAACCTTTGCTTTTCATTTACATTTACATTAATGCATTTGGCAGACGCTTTTGTCCAAAGCGACTTACATTAGGGAGAGACAATATGCAATTTGTTACACCGTCAAAGTCTATCTCAACTTCTCACAATAGAAATTGTATCAACTGATCAAAAATCCAAAGCAGTAGGGGAAGAAGATAAAGACAGAGGAGGGAAAAAGAAGGTAGTAGTTTTTTTGTTTTGTTTTTTTTTTTATAGTAGGTGTTCTCTGAAGAGAAGAGTTTTCAGTTGCTTTTTTTCAGACTTTACTCTGTTCGACAGAAGGCCAGGGACTAGCTTCTGAAGGTTCCTTGTAGGTTCTTCTGAAAGGTTCCTTGAATGGAAGCGATTAGCCAGTATAATGATAATAAAATCAGGTTTGAAGCGAGATCCTCACAGTTCTGCTCAGAGGATCTTGAGTGGAGGCTTCAGGAGCAGAGAGCTCCTGCTCTAAAGCTCCAGCATTGATCGAATCGAGACTGGGCTGTGACGAGCTGCTCACCTTCACCGGGTAGATTGAAGGGGACGAGGATCGGTCTCTGCTGCAATTGCTCCAGAGCTAGCGCTTGCTCGCTAAATACAGCAGGCAAGAGTCGTCCCTGAGCAGTGCAGAGAGGCTTACAAAAAGGTTTATATTGTTTCCAGCTGAAGCAGACACTGTTGTTTCTGCTCCAGTCAGGATTGAATAAAGTTCTGAATAAAGATTAAGAAACTAATCCATTTTTCATTAATTCCTCAGCTAGCATCGAGCAGAGCAGCTCTTCTCCCTCTTCCTGCTGTTGCTGTTCACCGTGCGCTGATGTAGCTTTACGCTAGCTATTTACACATCCTGAAAAATAGCGCTCAACTAATAAAAAAAATTGTTTTTAATCAGAACTGTACGTATCTAGCCCTCGCAGACAATTTTTACAAAGTTTGTGTTTTACCAGCTGAACAAGCTTATGTAAAGCTCGTCGCTCGCAGGCTTGAAATATTCTGATAAAATCTCTCACAAACTCTGCTAACCAGACCCAAACCCACAGGAGCGATTGAATTCGAGATGCAGAGGTGGTTTGTTTTGGTACTTTTTAATGCCAGCACTGGCTTGGAGAAATGGCATGCAGCACATTAAAATCCGGAGGGAGTCCCAGAGGAGAGCTGGACTGGATTCTGAATGAAAGGGTGATGTTCCCGTTCCGCGGCTGGGTTTACTCGACGTTAATGTCTCCCCGGGGACATTAAACATTCCGTTTCTCTCTGTGTTTTTGTTCGCGCTGCAGAGGTCGAGGCGTTCGTCTGGAGGCAAATTGGCTAATTGTGTGATGCTTGTCTGACATTTGGCTCAGGTTCAGTCGGCTCCTCTAATTGCTGTAAACTCCTCTCTTCTGGCTGAAGCGCGGCTGTCAGAGAGGCGTCTGCACCTCTGCGCGTGGACCTCGATGGTTGGCTCCTCGTGCGTGCTGGTAATGAGTGTCTCGTTGCTAATCAGAGCTCTCTGTGTGTTCGGCGAGCTCTGGAATGAAGCTCAAGAGCCCTGTGGAGCGCCAGGACGCGTGGAGAGTGTTCCAGGCTGCTCGCGGTGCTGCTGTCATCCTGATGAGCAGCATCCTGGTGAACGTGTTCAGATCAGGGACGAAGAAAGGTCACATCTTCCACCTGAGACTCCTAAGACTGATCAGAGCTGAAGCGTGTTCACAGCTCTGCCTTTCTTCCTCTGCTCTGCTCTTCCCTCCCTCCTCTCCCTCTCTTTCTCTCCTCTCTCCTCTCTTTCTTTCCTCTCTCTCCTCCATTTCTCTCTCTCTCCCTCTGTTTCTCTCCTCCATCTCTTTCTCTCCTCTCTCTCCATCTCTCTTTTCTCTCTCTCCTCCATCTCTTTCTCTCCTCTCTCTCCATCTCTCTTTTCTCTCTCTCCTCCATCTCTTTCCCTCCATCTCTTTCTCTCTTCCTCTCTTTCTCTCCTCTCTCCTCCATCTCTCTCTTCTCTCCCTCTGTCTCCTCCATCTCTTTCTTTCTCTCCTCTCTTTCTCTCCTCTCTCTCTGTTTCTATCCTCTCTCCTCCATCTCTTTCTTCTCTCTCTCTCCCTCTGTTTCTCTCCTCCATCTCTTTCTCTCCTCCATCTCTCTCTTTTCTCTCTCTCCTCCATCTCTTTCTCTCCCTCTCTCTCCTCTCTCCTCCATCTCTCTCTTCTCTCCCTCTGTCTCTTTCTCTCCTCTCTCCTCCATCTCTCTCCTCTCTCCTCCATCACTCTCTTCTCTCCCTCTGTCTCTTTCTCTCCTCTCTCCTCTCTCTCTCTCTCTTTCTCTCTTTAAAAGACTTGTGAAAGCCAGGATTGTAACTGATTTTAATTTTTATGAAGAGATGAAAAATGTTGAGGATTTGAAATATATGTGGTGTGTGGAAAATGTTTTATGTTGTATACATGAGGAGACAGCTATTTTTATGTTAGAGCTGATTGAGTAGCTCTAAAACATTGTACAAAACTGATGTGACTGTTAAAATAAAAGAAGTGTAAGAGTCAAAAGTCTCTTACTCTCCTCTTTCTCCTCCACCCCTCTCCTCTGCCCTTCTCAGAAGTAAAGTAACAGTATTTTAATCACGGGACTTTTATTGGGACTGATGTGTTTTTCTTAAAGAGGCGCTCACTGGAAAAAGCACTGTGTGAGGAACAGCTTGTTTGTGGGTTCGTAGCATCATTAATACTCTGTTGATCAGCTGTTAATGGTTCGTATATACAGGACTCCTGTTCAGATGAGATACCTCTTCTGTCTGAGAGCCGTCTCCGTGTCCGGCGCCGGTCAGGAGACATCAAGCGTCACCGCTCACCCTGAGCTATAAACATTCCTCTCTGAACGTGTCTCTCTCTCTCTCTCTCTCTCTCTCTTTACATCTCGCGCTCTCCATCACGAGGGCTCTCCTAATGAAGCGTTAGAGCTCCAGAACTCTCCCCACTCACCAAGAACTGCAGCTAATCAGAACACAGGGATCGTCCGTAGGTCAGAGGGTCACCGCGGTATATATATTTTTTTTTCCGATGACTAAGTTTGCCGGGGTAAGTTCACTTGGGTTAGAAGAAGAGAGGGTCAGGTGGTTCAGGAGCTCCCCCGCTACATCAGAGTAAGCACTCTGAAAGGATCACGAAACCCTTGAGGTAATCATTGTTACAAGTCAGAGATTTATGTCTCCTGGCTGGTTTATTTCCTCGTTCTGTTTAAATGGAACTGATGACTGAGATGTTACTGAACTCCTGTTCTTACGATGCTGTCGTATCTCACTATCAAGTTCTCTCATCCAATGAAAAGGTGAGCTCCCCTCATGGCTGTCTCGCCCTGACTGTAACCCTGACCCTGACCCTGACCTCCATGCTACTTAAAAGATTGAAAAACTGATAAACAGCAGTGCCGTATCCCAGCGGAGTGGTCTCTGATGCATTTGAATGAACAGAGCTGAACGGTGAGCGGTTTAGAGCTCTCCTGGATTGGCTCCGGAACCTCTCTGTGCTTCAGGAGAAGATGGTGAGATCAGAGGTGCTTTAACGAGGAGCTCTCTCTATCACCAGCGGATTTCTCTCAGCTCAGCTTTTCCTCCTAGTGCTGGCTGGCACACTCTAATGAGAGAGGTTCTGTCTGCTCCTGCGCCGTGTTTGAAGCTCTAAAAGCTCGGGTTCGCCGGTGATCTCCCATCAGCGCTCCCGGAGGATGCTTGATTACAATTAGAGAGCCGCCGTTATCCACCTCCAGCTCTCAATAATTATCATCGTAGCTCAGAAGCTGCAGCTTTCATCAGCGTGGCAGGGGGATCACTGACTGCTGTTTCAGCAGAGCGCTTGCTTTTTTTGTGTAGCTTCCTGTCGGCTCGAGCGTTCTGGAGATCTTCTGCCTCATCCTCAGATCTGCCCCCACTTTCTCTTCTTCAGAGATTTGGAGCTGCTTTCTCTGAGGACCTGAGGCTGAATTTTTTATTCTGGCAACTGATTAACAATCCCTATGTTCTGTAGCTGTCTTTTATAAGGAACAAAAACCCTGAATCTGGCAAATAAATAACTCCATCTGGCATCTAAATCATTAGAAGCAAAAGTCAGTCTGTTGCATGGCAAAATCGTTGGATCTGGCAAGAAAATTACAATATAAGGACAATGAAATAATAGAGTATATAATAATAAGAAGAAGAATAATGGGAAATTACTATTAATAGATTCACTATGGGGGTTCTGTTTGTTGAAAGGAAAGTTCTTGAAAGTTCTGTTTTTTCATAAGATCATTCAGGGTGAGCTTAGCCGCTGACAGAGGGGTTCAGCTAACTATAAAGCTGTAAAGAACTGGCAGCATCCATCGCTTCTCTGGAGCAGCTGAGATCTGTCCTGGACGAGAGCGCTCTGAGTGTCTCTGATAGCTCTCGAGTACCTGAGATGTTCTCCTGCGGTGGATGGAGATGGAGAACGCTCTGGGTGGCTCTTCTAGCTCTCATGCAGCTGAGATGTTCTCCTGCGGTGGACGAGAGTGCTCTGGGTGGCTCTTCTAGCTCTCATGCAGCTGAGATGTTTCTCCTGTGGGTCTTCTAACTCTCGTGCAGCTAAGATGTTCTCTTGTGGGTCTTCTAACTCTCGTGCAGCTAAGATGTTCTCTTGTGGTGGACGAGAGCCCTCTTGGTGGTTCTGATAGCTCTCCAGTAGCTGAATTGTTCTCCTGTGGTGGAGGGAGAGTGCTCTGGGTGGCTCTGACGGCTCTCACGCAGCTGAGATATTCTGTGGTAGACGAGAGCGCTCTGGGTGGCTCTGCTAGCTCTCACATAGCTGCTGACCTTCATTAACAGTCTGTCACTTGGCTTCAGCATGTTTCACCAGGCGCTGTCCCCACACCTCTGCTCTTTCAGCATCCTTCACGCCGCACATTTAATGGCGCTTAAGCGGCTGTCCTGGAGCAAGGGAGACAGCAGCAGGAACTCCAGCTGTGTCGCTGTAACTCTCAACTCTCGTCCCTGCTGTGAGGGGGAGGCGCGGAGAAGAGCTTTTATGCTCTTGATGAACTTCTAAACCTGGATTTCTGCATATAAACCTCCCTGTGTGAGTGCGGCTGATGTCAGTGTTGGTGCGACTGATTCAGGCCCTTCACAGGCTGCAAAGTTTGGCACAGGTGCGGCACATCTGGCAAGCCAAAATTAGTGAGAGCTGGTGTTGTTATCAATGAGGAGCAGAAGACATGGGCCTGATGCTACACTCGGATCACACTCGGCCCAGCTATGGCCCATGCGTGGTCCGTGTCAGGATTCCAGATTGGCCTCAGAGATGTGCAGAACACTGAGGTGCTCTTTTCTGGGTCTCTTTCGCTCTGGGAGTTTAGTTTCTCATGCTGGAGCCTCCTCACCATCATCGATCGTGTCTCACTCCTCCTCTTGTTGAACTCGATAAAGTTCAGCTCAGAAGGTTGCGTTCTTCTGAGAGCGCTGGCTGCTGAGATGAGTTTGTTTCAGATTATAGAGTTCAATCCTGAACTCTATCAGGGTTTGAAACATCTCAACTGTCTTTTATTTGATGAGAAGCACTGAAAGAAAAGCTTTTTGCTGCGTCCTCCTCTGGGACTGAGATCCTCGGCTCTCATCTCAGCTAAGCTTCTGTGTTTGTTCTCGAAGTTGTTCGGCTCATAACTCACGCTGACGTTAGCCTCATTTCGCTCTGAGAGGCACCTCAGAGCTGCGGACGGATTCTCCAGGGCTCTATGTATCTCTGATTGCTGAAGCGCAGGAGAGCCCCAGATCTTCAGAAGGGCTCTTCAGATTCAAAATCAGGATTTAGAACATCTCTTGTACATTTATCAGAAGTAAACATAGTCTGATTCAAAGCTGTCTCCTCATTGATGATTGACAGGTGCCCTCGAGTGTTTTTCTGCTCCGTGAGCGAGGAGCGATTATTCAAGATCTGAACTCTGTTTTTAGTGACATCACATCCTGTCAGGATGAGGGAGAGAGAGAAGCTGAGAGAGGGAGAGGTAAGAGAAAGAGGGAGAGAGAAAGAGAGAAGCTGAGAGAAAGAGGGAGAGAGAGAGAAGTAAGTGAAAAGCTTGGTGTCCTCGAGGAGCCTCACACTCTGAACGAGTGTCTGGAGCAGATGTGAGTGAGAGAGAGAGAGAGAGAGAGAGGGGATAGATTGAAAGAGTGACAGAGGGAGGATGAGAAAGACACACACAAGCCAGAGAGAGACAGACATAGAGAGCGAGAGAGAAGGAAATTGAGAGCTTGGTGTCTGTCCGCTCCCAGGTGAGATCCTGAAAGCAGCTGAGTGTCCGTGGCTCTCCGGCCCGCGGCTGGCTGCACACCGGTGGGTGATTAATCACTTTTAATAAAGCAAACACAGTCGCTTCGTGTCCAGATCAGTCTTTCTCCGTTGCCATGCCAGCCGCTGTCACGAGTAATTGCCTGAAGCTCTGGTCGTGTGAAATAGAGCTGTTTGGGAAGAAATCTGAACTCGCCGCGGCCTCAATTTCCTCCTCCAGTGCTTTTTGTGCTGCCACGGGTCCGCCGGGGCCGAGCACTCAGATGCTGTCCCTGCAATCTTTTTGAGGCCTGAGGTACCACCGGAGGTCTTACACGCTGCTGCTCTGCTCTCTGAGGAGCTGAGGATGGTCTGAGAGCTGTTAAAGAGGACATAAACAGAGAGATCTGGGTTTATAGGAGAAGCGCATTGATGCTAGTGATGGTCACGAGAGCTTCTGATCAGAGTCATTAACATTAAGAGCTGCTTCGAGATCAAGTCTGGTCACGCTTATATACAAAATGTTTATATTATTACAAAAGAAATACATGTAATACAAGTCATGAGGATTGAAATGGTTAATAAAATACAGAGAAGGATGCTGAAACGACTCAGAAGAGTGTGAGAGAGAGATGTGTCTCAGGGAGCTTCTCTTCTAAACCCAGAAACAGCGCTTTAGTGATGATGTGGCAGGAAGTGACTTCCGGAAACAGGAACAGGAAGTGATGTCATCGAATAGTAAAACACTACTAACAAAGAATATGTATAGTGGGGAAGTCAAGTGGGGAAGTCAAGTTGGCATTCGCCTGTGCGGTCATGTTTTGAACGATGTCGCTAAAATTTTAGAGAACTAAATGAAACTACGTCTGAAAATCCTGAAACATACACTGATATGCAGTTAAAGATATCTTCTTTGATACAAAAATGAGCAAAAAGAGAGGAATTAAGGAACAGATTAAAAACACGTCAATGGCGTCGGAGAAAAACAGCTTTGAAGTGCTAATGGAAGATGAAGCAGAGGACCCATCACCTCCATGAACCCCATCGAAAAGTTCACCGGGGAAGAAGGGGAAAAAGATGATTTCCTTATCATTGCTGTCACTGAGCTTACTTCAAAATGGGATGGGTCTTTTCAAAGAGTCGAATCAGAGAAGGTCTTGGAAAACAAGGCGGCATCAATCCACACTTTATCCAATACCATAAGTGAACTGAGTAATGAGAATAAATCCCACAAAGAGAAGACTGGAAAGCTAGAAAAGAAAGCTGAGTTGCTACTGCAAGAAAACAAACAGATGAAAGAAGCGTTAAATGAGGAACGATGCTGTAAAAGAAGGTGGGATCTTAGGGTCTGTGGAGTAAAGGAAAGCACTCCAAACGTTGACGGTATCAGCATGGCTAATTGTGAAAGAAGCTCGTGAAGAAGGAAAAACGGCAGGCAATCGAGGACATTTTGCTTTCGTAGAGGGAAAGTGTATCTGAAGAAATCACCGGGCTTTTCGGGGACAATGACAAATGAGAAAATCAAAAATAAATGAGAATATCACAATTAGCGGATGACACGGCAATATTTCTGAAAAATAAAACTCAAGTAAAGAATGCTATTCATCTCAAATCACTCAAATCTTGTGCTAAATATTAAGAAATGTGAAATTCTTCCTTTACATCGTTCTCCGGATAAGTCAATATTAAATATACCAGTAAAAGAATGCGTTAAATATTTGGGAATTTTTGTCAAAAAAATTTTGACCAATAGACAACAGCTGAATTTTATTTTTCTAAAATAAAAATGACCAAAATGATTTTTGATAACTGACTATGAAGGGATTCGTCAATTGTAGGTAGAATTCTACTAATAAAGGTAGAAGGTTTATCTAGATTATTTTTCCCACTCTTTCTTTATCTGTCTATGATTCGACCTGTGAGGAAATCAACAGACTTTTGGTTCATTTCTACTGGAAACACAAACCTCATCAGCTAAAAAATATTATCTTGGCTGAAAAGAAATCTGACGAGGATTTGAGTTACTAGACTATGTAGATATGAATAATACTTTCAAAACCAATTGGATTAAAAAATGTGCAGCAAACGTTTTTTTATTCCCTAGAATATTGTTAGACCGGTAAAGGTGACCTTGACTTTCTCCTCACATGTAACTGCGCACCATTAAAACTTCCGATTAAATTGTCCAAATTTCATGAACAAGCGTTGCTGGCCTGGAAACTATGTTTTGTGCATAACAACTCTATTGGAATAAATATGGAATAATGAATTATTAACAATAAAGGGAAAGTCTATTTTTTGAGAACTGGAAAAGTTATGGATGTGTTTTTTTGAGTGACCTCTTCTAAAAAAAAAT
Organism: Danionella dracula; assembly: GCA_900490495.1. NCBI lineage: Eukaryota > Metazoa > Chordata > Actinopteri > Cypriniformes > Danionidae > Danionella > Danionella dracula. The sequence continues at coordinate 1,167,909 of UELW01000156.1, forward strand.
TCCTGATGCCTTTTTATCCAAATTGATTTGCCAATTAAATTTTAAGAATTCTCCACAGTAGTTAAAGCCATCCCTTCTGGACTTAATGTTGTGGGAAACTAAAAAAAAAAAAAAGAATATTTCTAGTATGACCACTAGGGGCCGTAACAGAGCATACTTTTAAGCCTTGTAGTCCAGAAGGTAGATTGGTTCTTACTGTGAACCGTGCGCTGAGGAGTTCAGAGTTCTGCGGTCACTTTCTCTTCCTGTTCTGGTTCCCACATTAGTGATGCTTCAACGGTTTCATACCTCCAAACCACCAGGGGGAGCCGAGTGCTTATGTCATTGATTAGTTATTGATTTGGGACACACCCCGCATGGACCCGTTCTGTGGTTATGTTATTGATTAGTTATTGATTTGGGACACACCCCACATGGACCCGTTCTGTGGTTATGTTATTGATTAGTTATTGTTTAGGCCCACACCTGGGTTTGATGCCCCCTAGAGGCTGCGGTTCTGGCTCCAGTGGGTGGAGGCGCTCTCCAGCTGGCGTGTAAACACTTGTTTGTCGTCTCTGAGTCACGCGCTTGGAGCGGATTAATGGTGTTTGATTAGCGTCCCGCAGGAAGCCAGATTTATATTCATACAGATCTGCCAGTTATTTTGGGCGGCAGCTTCATGCTATGAACAGTTGGTGCTGGCACTTTCAATTAACGACGCTGTTTGCTTTGTGTGTCTTAATCTCACTGCAGGTGGACCCTGAAAACGGGCACCAGCACTAACAAGATCAGAAGGCTGGAGGCCACAATGTGTTCAGGAAAACTAGAAATACAGAATGAGATCACAACTTAATATAACTGCTGACGGGAGAAGAAGAAGAAGAGGTGTACTTCCTGATTACAGGAGCTCCTGAGATAGCAGTACATTTCTACTCCATAGAATTCTGTATAACGTACATATCCCCTCAACTCTCTCAGATCATGTGTTTATAAGAGAGGGCATGCAGAAGCTCAACACAACGAGTTTCCTGTTTCCCGGTGTCACTCCAATTCTGTTATTGTTCTGTGTTTGTACTTATCTCTCCAGGGCCTCGGCCGGCCGTGCGCTTGAGTTTAGAGCTCCATATTTGTAGAGAGGGAGAGTGCTTGATCTGTGCTTGAGTTCTATTTTTAGAAAGCAAACCTCTACAGTGCTGAGTGTTGGTTAGCCTGAAGAAGAAGGAGTTCATCAGAGTGCTCCGGATTAAATTCGTGAACAGTGGAATCAAGTGACGGTGTTAGCTGCAGCTTCGCTCGCAGGGATCGAGTCGCTCCGCGTCATGTTTAGGTGTGTGACAGTTGCTCTCCATGTTTTATCGGTTCTTT
>UELW01000063.1:0-45974 GCA_900490495.1 Danionella dracula
CTCATCCACCCACCATCCCTACACTCTCCTCAACACACCTCACCCGTCACACACTCATCAAACACCCCCGTCACACATATCCATCAACCCAACCCCCCCAGTCACACACCACATCCATCAACCACACCACGCACCCCACTCACACATACCTCCATCCAACACACCCCCACCAGCCACTCACAATCCCTCAAACCACCCTCACCCAGTCACACACATCCCTCAACCACCCCACCATTCCACACACTCCACCAAACACCCCCCACAGTCACATTCATCACCACACCACAACACACCCCACCAGTCACAACACATATCCACCAAACACACCCCACCAGTCATACACAATCCCTCAAACCCCACCCCACCAGTCACACACTCCATCAAACACACCCCACCCTCAACATCATCCATCAAACACCACCACCCCACCATCACAACACATCCATCAAACACACACCCCACACTCCCACTCCCATCCAATCAAACACACCCCACCAGTCACACACATCCATAACAACACCCCCCACCACCACTCACCATCCTGCAAACAACACCCCACCCCAGTCACCTACATCCATCACACTACACCTCACCATCAACACACATCCCTCACCCAGCACCCCACCCATCCACAAACCAACCTCCCACAAACACACCTGCCACCAGTTCCACATACCTTCCATCCAACACGAGAACTGAAAACAGACTCTAAAGGTAGCAAGAGAACAAGCGCGAGATTAGTGCCGGTCGCATCACCCTCCCGGCTCCCCTGGACTAACGGGCCGCTGAAATAGTAATCGGGGGGGGTCTAAGGACGGCCATCAACTGGATATCGACGGGCGACCCCCGGTGACCGCAACCCTGCTTCCCACGGCCTCCCTTTCCGGGGCCACGAAGCGCCCTCCCTGTCGAACACTCCCCCCCCTCTATTCACCTGCGAACCTCACCAGTCCCCACATCCATCAAACACACCTCCCAGTCACACACCTCCATCAACCCACACCCCCCAGTCACACACTCCATCAACGACACCCCACCAGTCACACCATCCATCAAACCCATCTCACCCAGTACAACACACATCATCCATCAAACACGACCACCCAGTCACACACATCCATCAAACCACCTCACCAGTCACACCATCCATCAAACCACCTCCACCAGTCACACACATCATTTCACACCAACCCCACCAGTCACACACTCCACAACACCCCCACCAGTCAACACACATCCACCAAACACACCACCATTAAACATACTCCATCAACCCCCCACCAGTCCTCAAAAACACATCCATCAAACAGCCCCACCAGTCATCACACATCCTCAAACACACCCACCATCACACACAAATCCCATCAAAACAACCCCACCAGTCACACACATTATCAACACCCCTCACATTCACACACATCCATCAAACACACCTCACCTCACACCATCCATCAAACACACCCCACCAGTGCACACCATCCTCAAACACACCCACCAGTCACACCATCCACCAAACACACCCCCACCAGTAACATCATCCATCAACACCCCACCGTCCATACACATCCATCAAACATACCCCACCATTCATCACATCCATCAAACACATCACACCAGGGTCACACACATCATCAGAACCACCCCACCATTCACACACATCCTCAAACACACACCTCACCAGTCACACACACATCCACCACACCCTCACCAGTCACACTCATCCACCAAACACCCCCTCACCCATTCACAGCACATCCACCCAACACAACCCCACCAGTCACACACAGATCCACCAAACACACCCCACCAGTCACACCCACTCCATCCAAACCCAGTCGCACACCCCACCATTAGCTACAACCAATCCATCAACACGACCCCACCCTTCACACACATCCACCACACCACACCCCCCCGCGGTCCCATACCTCCATCAAACCACACCCCCACCATTCCACACCTCTCCATCAACCACCTCACCGATTCGCAGCACATCCTGCGCGCAAACACAACCTCCCAGGCCCTTCACTCACAATCCCACTCAACCCCCCCCACAAACGTCACATACCCACCAAAACAATACCCCCCCCAGTCCCACACATCATCAAAAACACACCTCACCCGTCACACACATCCACCAAACCACACTCACCAGTCACACACAATCCACCAACACACCCCACCATAACATACATCCATCAAACCACACCCCACCAGTACACACATCACCAAACACACATCCCCACCCGTCACATACCATCCATCAAACACACCCCACCAGTCATACCCATCCATCAAACCCACTCACCCGTCACACACATCCATAACCACAGACCCCACCATTCACACAACATCACCCAACACACCTCACCAGTCACACAAATCTATCAAACACAACCTCAACCGTCCTACATCCTCAAACACACCCCCCAGTCACACACAGTCGCGTAGCTCAAGGACGTAAACCCCACCAGTCACACTGGGCGCTGCCAGCAGGGCAATAAAAGACCACAACTCAACCAGTCACACACCTGAAGCACATACAGACACAAACCCCCCAGCCACCACATCCACCAAACACACCTCACCAGTCGCACACATCCATCAAAAAACTACACCTCACCATTCATCACATCCACCAAACACCCCACCATTCCTCACAATCCACGATCCCCCAAACACCCCCCCCCATTCACACACATCCACCAAACACAACCTCACCAGTCACTCACATTCCATCAAACACACCCCACCAGTCACACACATCCACCAAACACACCCTCACCCCATCTCACATCCACCAAACACACCTCACCCTTCCCGTCGGGCCCTCCACCAAACACACAGAGCCCACCCCACACGTCACTCACATATCACACCCACCCACCCCCCCGATTCACACACATCCCCTCAAACAAACACCTCCCACAGTCCAAATACTCCTCCTACACCACCCCACCATTTCCCACACCTCTCCCCACCACCACCCACCCCACCACTTCCACCACCTCCATCAAAGCACACCCCACCATTCCCACACATCCACCAACCACCCCCCACCCCACCAATATCACCCACACCTCCTCCCCACACCGCCCCCCCCCGCCCTCTACACACTCATCCCCCATACACCCCCCCCCCCCACCCTTCACACACCACTCTTAAGTGACAATGCCCCCCACCCCCCCACACCTTCACATACATCCATCAAACACACCTCCACCATTCACATACATCCTCAAACCCCTCAACCAGTCATACACATCCATCAACACACCCACCCGTCACACACAATCCATCAAAACACACCCCACCAGTCACACACATCCACCTACACAACTCACCAGTCACAAGCACAAAATCCACCAACACACACACCCCTCCCATTCACTCTGCACCTCACATCCACCAAACCCACCTCCCACCATTCCACACACATATCTCCCACCCTTCAAGCACACCCCACCATTCACATACCTCCATCAACCCACACCTCACCATTCCATACATCCATCAAACACACCTCACCAGTCCCCTCACAATCCACCAAACACCCCCTACCCCCCACCATCACACAACATCCATCAAACACAAACCCCACCAGTCACACACCTCACCCAAACACACCCCACTAGTCCCACGCATCCACCAACAACCCCCCACCAGTCCCACATTCTTCCACCAAACACCCCCCACCAGTCACACACATCCCCAAACACCCCACCAGTCACCACATCCCCAACACCCCCCACCAGTCCATTCTCCACCAAACACCCCCCACCAGTCACACACACGTCCACCAAACACACCCCACCAGTCACATACACATCCTTCAAAAACACACTCACCATCACATACAATCCACCAAACAAACACCCCCCACCAGTCATACACATCCATCAAACACATCCCCACAATTCACACACTCATCCATCAACACACCCCACGCAGTCCATACACATCCATCAAACACAACCCCACCATCAACACATCCATCACAACACCCCACCATTCACACACATCCATCAACACACCCCACCATTCACGCACATCCACCACACAAACCTCACCAGTCACACACATCCATCAAACACACCCCAAACCAGTCACACACATCCACCAAACACACCCCACCAGTCCCATACATCCATCAAACCACCTCACCAGGTCACATAACATCCTCAACACACCACCACCAGTCACACATCAGCCACCAACACACCCCCCACCCAAAAAAGTCGCCTCACAATCCACCAAACACTCCCCCACCAATCATCACACATTCTCCACCTAACACACACCCTACATTCCACACCATCCATCAAACACACCTCACCAGTACCACACCCATCCTCACAGGCACCCCACCGTCACACACATCCATTCCCCAAAAAACACACCCCACCATTCACTCACATCCCCCAAACACAACCTCACCAGTCACACACATCCATCAAACACACCCCACCATCACACACACATCCACCAAACACACCCACCAGTCACATAAACAATCATCAAAACACCCCTCACCATTCCCATACCTCCACAACACAATATCCCCACCAGTCCACACACATCCACCAAACACAACGCCAGCAGAAAATCACTCAAATCCACCTAACACACCTCACCATCACCCACCTCCTCAAACACACCCCACCGCCACTCACAATCCACCCCAACACATCCCCACCAGTCACTCACTTCCACCAAACACACCCCACCTAGTCACACTCATCCACCAAACACCTCCCACCAGTCACACCAAACATCCACCAAACACACCCCACTAGTCACACTCATCCATACAGGGCAATGTGGGTGAAGTGGCTTGTCGAGGGCCCCTACAGCAGAATTGCTAACCTTCCTTCTACAGGACGACCAACTCCACCACTGCACCATCTTTCTGCCCCTTTTTAAATGCAGTTTAAGACCATTTTGAAAGAGAGAACTTGTTTATAGAGATATTTCTATGTCATTATAACCCAAAAATAATACAATGAAGCAGTAATAAGTACACAACAAAAATAATGTAATAGATATGCATTTAATTAAAGATAATGTTTGGAAATTTTTTCACTAAATGAGTTCTTACTCTAAATGACAATCCTTATATTCCATTCAAAAACAGGTGTACATACTTACCAAACTTTTTGATATTTGCATTCACAAATGTTCATTTTTCAACCTAACTGCAGTCTGTAACATAAAAAAAATTATTGTGATTTACAACATTCAGGAACAAACATTTGCAGATACTCCTATGTGAAGATGTAGCATTATTGTTGATTTCCAGTTTAAAGTGCTTTTCTGTGCTGATCCTCATCTTCCAGAGATCTCAGGTGTACTAGTGCCAGGTGTACCCAAGAGTGGGTTATGTTTATTAGTCAGATAAATTTCAGCTGACTTCCAAAACCTGTCTCTTACTGATGCCCGTGTAATGAAGTTTCAACTCAAAACATTTTGAGTTGCCCTCAAAATAAAAAGGCATTCTAATTACTCAAACTTTCACATAAAATAAAATACACACAGCATCAAAATACAAGACAAATACTTTTTCATTTTTATTGTATTGATCAAAAAAACGTATCTGATAGTATTTGATAAAATAATTTAACAACATTCAAAAATGATGATTAAAAAGGTTTCGGAGACTAATTATTTGAAACCATTTTTAAATTGCCCTCAAAGTTGAGAAAAAGTGTCATTTTCACACCATAAACTATACAACATTTTTAATTTTTTTTATATTAACCTGCAAAGAGGAGAAGAGAAAAAAAACTGAATGTTGAAATACATACATACATTTTATAATTGCCTTCCCTTTATGGAGTCAAATTCTATAATAAATGCGTTCATGATCTATGAATGAATGTAAAATGGTCTGAACCACCAAACCTAGTCATATATAGCAAACAATGTCGCATGACAATGTTGACAATTTGAATCATCAAAAATGTTGTCCTATTTTGAAAGCTCCTGCAGCTACAATTTATTTGTTATCTGGAGGATGTTTTGTAAAAATCGGGCTCTTAAGTGTCTTCTTGCTCTCACTTTTGCATTGTTTTGTCTAGGTTGTACTGAACTGTGCCCTGGTGAGAGGGATGAAGTACAACCAGGCGTCTCCTACATTCCACCAGTGGAGGGATGCAAGGCAGGTGTGGGGTCTGAACTTTAGCAGCAAAGAGGATGCGGCCGAGTTTGCCAGTGGGATGATGCAAGCTCTGGAGATGCTCAACCAACAGTCTGACTCTGGTACAACCTTCACACAGTACCTCACTCCCGCTAGCATTTGTTGTGCAGAGCCATAATGAGTGCATTTGTGTGTTCTCCTCAAGTGCCCCAAAATGGCCCGAGCGCTCAAGAGATGGAGCTTAAGAGGAAGTATGAACTCTTTTTTTTTTCACTACATTGAGTTTACGAGGCTCTGTTCAGGGTTAACATAACTGTGCGTGCGTGCGTGCGTGTGCGTGCAGACAGGAGCAGCAGGAGCGAGAGAGACTGGAGCAGGAGCGTGTGGAGCGAGAGAAAACATTAGCATCTCTGCCTCCTTCCCCACCAAGTCCTCCACTCGCAGGCCGAGGACCTCCACCTCCTGGACCCCACCCCCCCCACCTGCTCCGGGACCACCCCCACCGCCACCACCACCTCCTCCACCTCCGTCAGGAGGAGGAGCTCCACCTGCTCCTCCCCCTCCCTCTGGAGGAGGAGGAGGAGGGGATGGAGGGCTCGCCCGCTGCCCTCGCAGGAGCAAAACTCCGTAAGGCAGCAAAGGTCTGTTTGTTCACTCGACTTGGAATGTTTGTGTGGAATTTAATTTGTGTTACAAAAACGAAAGCAATTTGAGCTCTCTAAATTGACTTTCTTCATTTTTAATTGCGATTCTGAAAGTTTTTGATAGTCGTTCTTGCACATTCACCACATTTCACATGTTTTGAGGAAGACTACATTTTTATGTTGATTATTTTTGTGTTCGGTGTGTTTGTTTTTTTCTGTTATGGCAATTTATTTTTCTTGGTTTTAGCTGAAATGACTTTAGTTTTAGTGGCACAAATGTATTGTTTCTATTGTTTGTGGGGACTGTTAGATTCACGAGAGTGGCTTTTTTTATATTATAGTTTTTTCTGCATAAGAGAAGGTTTAACGACCCTAAAACATTAATAAGCGCCCTTAGCAAATCGCCGTCTTTATTACAGCATCATTGTCCACAGACATTAGAATTCCTCTCTCCGTGCAGATGAGCACAAATGCCCTCATTTTTCTTCTGGGTCGAAGTTGTCATGAGCTCTCGAGCTGTATTTATTGACTTTTTAATAAATAATGGTGGTTTGCAGGTTTAACAGCTCGCCTCATCCGCTTCATCATAGTTTGTCTAAACGTCCTGAGATAAATGTTAGTAACTGGTAGAATATATGAACGGATGACTTCAGATAACCATGGCTGTCTTTGTTTCTCCAGGAAGAAAATGACGCACCATCGGCTCCAGCGATGAGCAGCACCTCAGGAGGAGGAGGAGGAGGAGGACTGATGGGAGAGATGAGTGCTATTCTGGCTCGAAGGTGATCAATAAATATTCTACTGTGTGTAAGCTACCCACAGAACATGGCAATAGTCTTGATTGAGTTAAAAATGGCATGTTAAGTTCCTTTTAAATCATGTATAATAAAGATTTTTCCTCTATAGACAATCACTGCGCCTGTATTTACTTTCAGAAGTCAGTATTTATCCTAAACAATGTCAAAACAATTCGTAAACCCCCTGTTTCCTCGTAATGCTCCCACCACGCCCCCTTGTTGTGTTTTTCTTGTCGGCACACAGAAAAACCATCCATTTCTGATGAATGTTGAATTTCGGTATGCCAAAAACACTTTTGGTCCGGGACGTCCTTTTTCTTTTCATTGTTTATTGACACGGTTCTGCTACGGTTCTCTTCTGGGTCAGTCAGCGCGTACGTTCTTTATTGAGATGAGCTGCATCAGCCCTTCATCTGATTGGTTAGTGGCCAGTGCTTTGGCCAATGGGCATGGCTACAGCCATCAAGTCGATTTGCGCTTCCAGAAAAAGAAAATAGTATTTCTCACAAACTTGAACCGATCCAAATATTACTCTAGTCATGTCTTTGATGAGGGAACAACACTAAAGCATGCAATAAATGTCATGTAAATATAAAGAATGTAAACATTGATGGTGGTCAAACTGGAAAGGATCAAACTGTTCTATTTCAGAACGGAAGCTTGTCACAAGATGCCGTGCGAGTACCTCATGGAGGAGCATCCCCTGTTAGTGTTTTCAACTTCCTGTCTTTTTAGACACCCTAGTGATTTTAGTTTTAATCTAGCAACTAGGAAAAAGTCTTGCTTCCACCTTTTTTTGACTTTCTGGCTCTTTTCACAGAGCAGCCAGGGCAGTTCACGAGAATAGCCTCTCCCCCTCCCAAAAGCTTCAACGTTGTTGTGTCTAAGACGAAAAAAAATTGAATATCAGATTGAACCTGTTCGTGCCAGAGAGCAGCTCTAGGGTTTTGTTATCAAAACCTCTTGGTGTGTGTGTGTGTGTGTGTTCCAGAAGAAAAACTGCGGATCCTCCGGTGGTGAAGAGGGAGGACATGAGTGATCCTGTGAGCAGCGATTCCAGAGGTGCAGGTTTGAACCCTCCTGAGGTTTCATCGGTTTATGTGACGTGATGAACAGTGTTGTTTTCACACTGAACAGAGAAAGCAGAGGTACAGAAGAAGCCTTTTGAGAAGCCCTCCTCCGTGACACGGTGAGGCCTGCAGATCACTCAGTAATAATGCTCTGTTACAGTACTTAAGTATGTTTTTGATGACTTAGTACTTTGAGTATTCATGTTTGCTTCTACTTTTACTTTTACTTACCCTATATTTTTAAAGAAAATTTGTACTTTTACTCTGCTTACGCCGAATCACAAAGGGAGTTTTCACAATTGTTTGTTTGCTGGGGGACAGGGGGGGGCCTCATTTTAAAGAATCAGCAGTCTTGTTCTTGATTCCCTTCGTTTGCGCATGCCCAACCTGTTTTAATGTGGTGGGGCAGTAAGGAAGTAAATGTAGTTGGTTCCTGTACTAAAGTATCTTTTTCATGTGTCTGTACTTTACTGAAGTATTTTAATTTGGGGAGACCGTTTTACTTTCCTTCACATTCAGGTCAAATGACCCCACCCCCCCCCCTCTTACTTTTTACCTCAACTACATTTTGAGAAACCCGTCATTCCTTTTCATTTATGAGTTGATAAAAAAAATTAATTGGGTTTGATCATGCCGATCCACAATCAGGGCCATTCGAAAGCCCACCAATCATGGACCAGTGCGAGCCACCAATCAGGGTACAGCGCAAGCCACCAATCAGGGAACAGGGCGAGCAACTAATCATGGATTTGTCTTTTTTCTTGTGTGGTTCAAAAAACAGATTTTGGGTTGAAAGTGTCATTTTCCCACATGGGCGGGACTGACATACTTTCTTATTTCTGATTGGTTCAGCTGCTCTGTCGACATCTTTAGCATCACACATGGTTTTAACAATAAAAGTCCTGAAGCAGGAAAAGTATGTGTTTAATGCAATTAATGCAGTCTCTGGGAATTAATCATACATTTTCATTCAGCTCGTCATAGTTTAAGATAAATATTGCGATAATAAATGCTTTAGGCTTAAGTTTAAAAAGTCTTTTAACATATTGTTTAAGCTAGAATCATGACAAAAATTATAATGGTGTATTATAGCCATAATAAAGTACTTTGGATACTTGAGTACATTAAAAGGCAAATACTTTTGTACTTTTTCTCTAGTGAATTTCTGAAGGGAGTGATTATATTTTACCTCGTGTTTCTCTACTTTAGCTCAAGTACTTGATTTGTGTACTTTGTCCACCACTGGAAATGATTGTAACCATACAATGAAACGATGAAAATACTGCTTCTTTTGATGCTTCAAATGAACAGAATATAATTTCAAAAAGGCAAATGTCTTTTTGGTGAAGTCAAAACAATCGTACATATTAATATAAACTTTTCTTGGCAGATAATTTTACTTCCATCTTACTTTCCTTACTTTATCCATTTACTTCCAATTACTTTCAATTAGTACACAACAAGTCCTGAATTTTTTTCTTCTACTTGAGCAGAATTCTTTGCAAGTACTTTCACTTTTGCTCAAGTAATTTTTCAGTAAAGCAACTGTACTTTTACTTAAGTTCTAGTAATTTGTACAACACGGTGCTGGATTTTTTGCTTCAGGTTTGCATGCATTTTGTCATTTGAAACTTCTTTTCAAAGGTTAATTTGACATTGATTTTGAATCAGGGTGAATTCTGGCTCGAAGGAGAAGTGTGGTAGCTCTCCCAGCTCCACGGCTCTTCTGAGCAGGTGCGTGGAGCTTTGTTCATGGGGTTGAGACCGTATTTGCTGCTGCATGTTCTGATCGCGTGTGTGCGTGCGTTTGTGCGTGTGTGCAGGACGAGGCCCGCCAGCAGCTCTACCGAGTCTGGATCCAGAGATACTTCAGAAATAGAGAAGCTCAAACAGGTCTGTGTTTGTTTGAATGTTTTCAGAATTATGGACCAAACGTTTCCTACACAACCGACTTGAAACACAATAAAGTAAGTTGTATCCTGAGATATAAATCGGTGTGGTTTTATTAACAATTAAAAATTTATTAGTCATCTAATCCGAGTTTTATTATTGCACATTTTGGGTGATCAAGTTACTTACTTTCTTTTTGCAGTTTCGATCATACGATGCATCTTGGTTAATGAAATGACACTGTTTAAGCCGTCAGTAAAGCGTGCATGCTTCTGTGTAACAGGAGATCCTGGAGGAGATGCGCAAAGAGCTGCAGAACATCAAGGATGAGATTATCAGCGGTTAGTCATCTCTCTCTCTCTCTCTCTCCTCTTCTCCTCTCCTCTTGTCCGTATCCCTCTTTTTTCTCTCCATCTTTCTGCCTTTCTCCCTCTCTTTTCTCTCTTGCTCTTTCTTTCCCTCTCTTATCTCTGCATCCTTTTCATTCTCTCCCCCTCCCTATTACTTTTCCTCTTTCTTCTCTCTCTGTCTTTTTTTCTCTCTCTCTCCCTCCCCACCAAGGCAGGCAAGGGAAGGCAAGTTTGTCTAGGCACATTTGTACACAGGGGGTAATTCAAAGTGCTTTACAAACCTGGAAACAAGATAAAAAAGAAGTACATTTAATAAAATCAAGCATTAAAGAGAGTCTCACCTATCTCTCTACTCCCTCTGTGTGTCACTCTATCTTTTTCTCTTTCATCTCTCCCACTTTCCAGTCGCTCGTTCTTTTCTCTCTTGGTGGTCCGTTTAACTGGAAGGTTTTGCGGTTTCATGGATGTGTGTGCAATGGTGAGGTGTGTTTGGCGAATGAGTGTGACTGATGAGTGTGTTTGGTGGCTGTGTGTGACTGGTGGGGGTGTTTTGTGATGTGGTGCTGGTGGAGTGTGTTTTTTTGCGGGTGGTGTGAGTGACTGGTGGGGGTGTTTGGTGGATGTGTGTGACTGGTGGGGGGTGTTGGGGATGTGGTGATTGTTGGGGGGTTTTTGGTGGATGCAGTGCTGGTGGGGTGTTTGGTGGATGAATGTGACTGGTGGGGGGTGTTTGGTGATTGTGTGACTGGTGGAGGATGTTTTTGCAGTGGGTGGGTGGTGAGTGATGGTGGGTGTGTTTGGTGGATGTGTGTGACTGGTGGGGGGTGTTTGGTGGATGTGAGTGTACTGGTGGGGTGTGTTTGGTGTATGTGTGAGACTGGTGGGGGTGTGTTGGTGGATGAGTGTGACTGGTGGGGGTGTTTGGTGGATGTAGTGTGACTGGTGGGGGTGTGTTGGTGTGGATGAGTGTGACTGGTGGGGTGGTGTTTTGGTGGATGTGCGTGACTGGTGGGGTGTGTTTGGGTGGATTGAGTGTGACTGTTGGGGGTTTGGTGGATGGTGTGGACTTGTGGGGGGTTTTGGGGATGGTGTGACTGTGGTGAGTGTTTGGGTGGATGTGGTGACTGGTGGAGGGTGTTTGTGGATAGTGTGACTGGTGGTGTGTTGGTGGATGAGATGGAACTGGTGGGGGGTGTTTGGTGGATGGAGTGTGACTGGGAGGGGTGTTGGTGGATGTGTGTGACTGGTGGCGTGGCTGGTTTGGTAGATGATGTTGACTGTGGTGGTGTGTGGTGATGAGTTGTGACTGGTGGGAGGGTGGGGGATGTGTGGGGATGTGGGGGGTGAGTGAGGGACCTGGTGGTGGTGTTTGTGGATGAGTGTGACTGGTGGGGGGGTGTTTGGTGATGTGGTGACTGGTGGGGGGTGTTTGGTGGAATGGTGTGACTGTGGGGGTGTTGGGTGGATGTGTGGGGATGGGGGTTGCCTGTGGCTTGTGTGGTGGACTGGAGTGACTGGTGGGGGTGTTTGGTGGTGTGTTTGAGCTGGTGGGGGGGTGTTTGGTGGATGGTGAAGTTGTGATGGTGGAGTGTGTTTGGTTGGTGTGAGTGACTGGTGGGGGTGTTTTGGTAGATGAGTGTGAACTGGTGAGGTGTTTGGTGCTTGGTGTGAGGTGACTGGTGGGGTGTGGTTTGGTGTAGGTGAGTGTGGTGGACTGGTGAGGGAGGTGGTGTTGGTGGATGAGTGTGACTGGTTGGGGTGTGTTTTGGTGGATGAGTGTGACTGGGTGGGGGTTTGTTTGGTGGATGTAGTGACTGGTGGGTTGCTGGTTTAATGGATTTGTGTGGAGCTGGTGGGGTGTGTTTGGTGGATGAGTGGTACTGGTGGGGGTGTGTTTTGGTGGATGAGTGTGACGGTGGGGTGTGTTTGGTAGATGTATGTGACTGGTGGGTGTGTTTAATGGATGTGTCTGGCTGGTGGGGTGTGTTTGGTGGATGTATGTGACTGGTGGGGTGTGTTTGGTGGATGTGTGTAACTGGTGGATGTGTGTTTGGGGGATGTGTGTAACTGGTGGTGTGTATTTAATGGATGTGTGTGACTGGTGGGGTGTGTTTGGTGGATGTGTGTAACTGGTGGATGTGTGTAACTGGTGGATGTGTGTTTGGGGGATGTGTGTAACTGGTGGGGTGTATTTAATGGATGTGTGACTGGTGGGGTGTGTTTAATGGATGTTAGTGACTGGTGGGGTGTGTTTAATGGATGTGAGTGACTGGTGGGGGGTGTTTGATGGATGTGTTGTGACTGGTGGGTGGTCGTGGTTGGTGGCTGAATAGTGACTGTGGGGTTGGTGGTTTGGTGGAGTGTGAGTGACTGGTGGGGGGTTTTTGGTGTGATGGGTGACTGGTGGGGGGTGTTTGGTGGATGAGTGTGACTGGTGGAGGGTGTTTGGTGGATGTGTGTGACTGGTTGTCAGTCCGGGTTAGAAGTAGGACTCAAATGCAGAGCTTGTAGCACACAGTCCAGAAGTCCGCGGGTAGAATGAATCTCTCATCAACTAGAGGGCAACAGAACAGGAACAGGATGAGACAACAAACAACAAACAGGAAGGAACACGAGGTATAAATAGGTGTCTGAGAATTGCCTGATGAGAAATGATTAGGGAAAAGGCGTTGAAAATAATATGAATCACCTGGAGGTGATCGTGAGCTGATCGGTAAATAAACGGGAGAGAGAAGATGAAGAGAGAAGGAAAAGAAAGTCAAAAAATGAAAAAAACAACAACCATATAACAAGGGATAAAAATAAATACATATAAGAAAAGGAACGATCTGAGCCAGATTACCTGACTGGGAGTCATGACACTGGTGGGGGGTGTTTGGTGGATGTGAGTGACTGGTGGGGGGTGTTTGGTGTATGTGAAGTGACTTTTGGGGAGTGTTTGGTGGATGTGAAGTGACTGGTGGGGTGTGTTTGGTGGATGTGAGTGACTGGTGGAGGTGTTTGGTGGATGTGTGTGACTGGTGGGGGGTGTGTTTGGTGGTGGTCAGGAGGCCGTAGGTGCAGAATGGCAGCCATATCCTGTCAGACTGCCCCAGGGCAGCGAGGGCTACCATGGTAGCTTATCTCCACCAGAGTGAGAATGTGGGGTGAATGAATAATGCTCTGATAATTGTAAAAACGTCTTTACGTGTCTAGAAATGCATTATATGTATTGAAGGCACTATATATATTTATGACCCTTTGATTGCAAAGCTGCTTGGGATTTTTTTTTCCTGGAATGGTTGATTAATGCAGTGCATCTCCAATATCCAATACAGTAGAATACAATGCAATACTGGTTTATGTGTTTATCACATTTTTTACATGAAAATCGGCAATGAAAAAATTTGTATTCAACACCAGTAAAGCAGTGAAAAAGGGTGAAATAAGGGTAAAAAAGCAATAATTGAGAAAGCATTAGAAAGCATTGAGAGTCTTTAAACTCTGACTTACTGTGTTTGTTTGTTCCTCAGCTCTGATCAAGGAGCTGCAGAAGAACAGAGAAGAGTAGCTGCTTCTCCTGCACGGACAGCACCACACACTTCCTCCTCACACCTTCATGACTCTTCACATCTCTCTCTCTCTCTCTGTCTCTCTCACCCATTTGGTTTATGCTAAATAAGATACATCTATACATGATGTTTTTGATGTGCAAAAAAAACAGAGACGTTTCTGTTCTAGTTTGAAGCAGTAATTCTTAACCAATGGAGGTGTGAACCTTGAGCGCCAACAAGTGGAACCCCAAAAAGTTCTGCTCCTGCAAGAGCTCTAACCTTCATAGTGGCCAAATTTAACAGAAACGTTAAACCAATGTTTTAACTTGCTCTTTATTTTCATTTAATTTTTTATTTAAAAAGTATTTATTTTGTTATCACAGAGTTGTTATTTACCTTAATTTCTGTACTGTCATTTCATATACATATATATTTTTGGAATTGGTAAAAGGAGCTAGCTTTTTTGTTGTTATTTGCCCAGGTTTCCATGGAAAATAAAAATTTGGAGATTAGCACATTTGCAGTTATTGTATGTGTTTTTGCTTGTTAAACTTAATATATATATAGTCAACAGGTATAATAATAATATATAATAATAGTAATAATAGTAGTATAGTAATAGATATTTTATGTTTTATTTTTTTTTTTAAACATAATAAATATCTAGCTAATTAATTTATAAGTGGCTTGCTGCGACTGGAAGGTGTAGCTGAGAGACAACTAAAGACAGACAATTGAATCGTCCACTCTGACATGAAATTAAAAATGTTTTTGTTTCTATTGCCAGAAGAGCATTGGTACACTTCTTAAGCAACAAGGTTCATGAGGTTGAACTCCATAACTAAATGATACCTACTGGCATGTGCAAAATGCACTCACCCATGTATGACGATTGGAGAGAACATTCACAACTCTCCCCAAGAGGGGTCTCCTTCAAACACACTCAAAGTTCCCAACCACTGAAGTCAAAACCTTTTTTACTGAAATAACATTATTCTGCTAATTATTTTCAACCACAAAGTCTATATATTTGAATGTTTTTAATATTTTCTATACTGTGGGTATTTTATGTCAAAGCTATTGGTATTTATGTGAAGCATAAATATATTTTTAACATCTGTGACATGTTGAAATATGCCACACCTACTGCTTTCACATGCTTAGAATTCTATCACACTGCTCAGATCGCTTAATACGTTTCACATATATGCAGATAAAAATGTGCTGTTTTTCTTTCAACTTTGGTCCTTTTTCGTAATTTTAGCTGCATATTTAAATACCGTGCGTCTGTGTTAAAAAATGCAGTTCTT
The DNA here is from genome assembly GCA_900490495.1 of Danionella dracula. Classification (NCBI taxonomy): domain Eukaryota; kingdom Metazoa; phylum Chordata; class Actinopteri; order Cypriniformes; family Danionidae; genus Danionella; species Danionella dracula. The sequence goes on from UELW01000063.1 coordinate 15,731, forward strand.
TAACTTGTTTTGTGAAAAAGTTTTATTTACTTTCATCTTTGATGCTAAATTGTGTTCCAATCAACCATAAAGTTTAACAAGTTCAACAAATAATACAATAAAAATTATGTCTTTATTCTAAAAAAGCAACGAACAAAGCTTGCCCAAATGTGTTATGCAAGTAAAAGTGTGTTTGTTAAAAATTATTTAAGTTATGGAATGAAATGTATTTCGTGTTTACTAACAAGAATCTAGTATGACATATTAACCTTGTTTTTTTTATCAGAAATGACAATTTATTATATTTATAATAATAATAATAATAGTTGTAATTATAACAATAGTAGTAGTAACAATGATAATAATAATAATACTAATAATGATAAATTATGTCTTAAATTATATTTTGGGATAATTTTGCAAGATAAAGGTAGCACGTGATTGCCTTGCTGTCACCCTGAACCAATAGGAGAAGAGGTTGTGGTCATGTGGTCACAACAGGAAGTACAGCTCCGCTGGGTTTCTGCTAATGATCGATCATAATCGATCTCTATGAGAAAACGCGGTTTTTGTTGTTTTATTGTTGTCACCATGGCTGTCCTCCTCGTCGTTTTCTTAATGTTTAGCGTCTTCAGCTCTCAGGTGACTCACGTTTGGAATGAGAAACTCATTTATTGATTAATCTGCTCATGATTTCATCGAGTCAGTTGCTGCTAGCGTGAGCTGATTTCATCCTGATTGTGTTCAATAATAATACCGTTATAAAATGTTTGATCCGCTGTAACAATAATTTGCTGACGTTAAATAACGTTTTTATATTAATTTTTGTGTTCAGGTGGCCAAAGGAGTAAATGTGTGTACTATAATAAATGCACTTTGCAAGATTAAGTATCAATCAAAATATGAATTATGTACATGATGTAAAAAAAATGTTGCCTATAAAATCAGTGCATCTAGCAAAAACTTGTAAATAAGGTGAGTTTTAATGAAATGTTAATGTTTTTAGTGTGTTTAACGTTTAGTGTATTAAATCTGCTCCTGTCAGAACACTTCATCGGTTCATGCAAGATGGTCAATAAGCAAATTAAGTTGTTGTTGTTCTTCTTTCACATTTCCTGACTGACCAAGGTTTCCTTAATAATGCAATTCGCATAATCTAAAATGTAAAAATAAATATGTGATAAATATATAAACAGAACATTATAATTGGTATATCTCTTCTGGGGGTGTAGCTCAGTGGTAGAGCGTATGCTGTGCATGTTTGAGGTCCTGGGATCAATCCCCAGCATCTCAACATCCAAGGGGCATTTCCCCTTTTGTAAATCGCTTTGGACAAAAGCGTCTGCCAAATGCATAAGTGTAAATGTAAAAAAAAATTTTGCCACTGCCTCTGCACTTTTGTGATCGATAAAGAAACTTGCAAAGTTTCAGGAAAATGGAGTTGCCCTGCCATCTCTGTCTTTGTATTATTCTAAACCACATGAGGATAAAATACAATCACTGACTGCATTGGTTAAAATACACTTTAATTAGTTAATTTAGTTAATGTAATTTTTCAGCTGCGAGAAAATGAACCCTCTTCTGCTTTTTTCAGGTGATCTCATCCTCGGGTGAGTTCAGGGTGTTCGGACGAGCCCCGTACAAGCTGGATCTGTCCTGGCCCAAGCGCCCCGAGCTCTTCACCGGACGAGTGTTCGCTGTCGCCGTCGATCACATCGCGGGCCGAGTCTATGTGGCTCAGGTCAGCTAGAGAAAACACTTTCTTACTTTTTTATCCATTTACTGTCAAAGTCAGTATTTTGAAGTCTATGAGGTGGTATGGTAGTATTTATTTTTTTGTAAGTAAATTCTTTTTTTTAGAAAATTCTCTTAAGAGTTTTGTTTAGTAAATTATCTCTCAATATGTGGTTAATTTTATAGAAATGTTATAAATATTAAGGGTTTTTTCATTTGTTTTAATTGTTGCACTATAATCTGTATGAGTACTCGAGTACCTCACTGGCAGGTTTTGATTAATTCGCGATTAATTCGCAGTTAGGAAAATAGGATAATATATTTTTTGCTAGGAATAATATATAATTATAATAATTATTCCTATTTGAAGTCAACTGTTTGGATGTTTTCAATACCTGATTATATTACCATTTATTTAATAAAAAAATATTTATAAATATTACATTATATTAATTACATTAAAGTTAATAATACAGTCCATTAATATGGTCCCATGGTACGGTTTCTTCCTCCACTCCGACTGTTTGACAGCCTCACTTAAAACAGTCCTGTATTTGTGTTCATGTTCAGGCACTTCCTCAACTGCTACTATTGTTTATTTAAATCTTCTTTCTACTTTAACTCAAACTGTTTCTCATAACTATTGAACCTCATGTTAAATAATAATAATAATAATGCCTTCAATTTATATAGCGCTTTTCAAGACACTCAAAGACGCTTTACAATTATCAGAGCATTATTCATTCACTCCACATTCTCACTCTGGTGGAGATAAGCTACCATGGTAGCCCTCAGCTGTCCTGGGGCAGTCTGACAGGATGTAGCTGCCTTTCTGCACCTACGTCCTCCTGAACACCACCTAACACCCCCCACCAGTCACACACATCCACCAAACCACCCCCACCCAGTCACACACATCCCACCAAACACCCCCCACCAGTCACTCACATCCACCAAACACCCCCCCACCAGTCTCACACATCCACCAAACACCACCCCACCAGTCTCACACATCCACCAAACACCCCCCACCAGTCACTCACATCCACAAACACCCCCACACCAGTCTCACACATCCACCAAACACCCCCCACACCAGCTCACACAGCACCAACACCCCCCACCAGTCACTCACATCCAAAACACCCCCCACCAGTCTCACACATCCACCAAACACCCCCCACCAGTCTCACACATCCACCAAACACCCCCCACCAGTCACACACACATCCACCAAACACCCCCACCAGTCACTCACTCCAACCAAAACACCCCCCACCAGTCACTCACAGCCACCAAACACCCCCAACCAGTCTCACATCACACAAACACTCCCCACAGTCACACACATCCACCAAACACCCCCCCACCAGTCACTCACATCCACCAAAACACCCCCACCAGTCACTCACATCCACCAAACACCACCACAAGTCACACATCACCAAACACCAAACAGTCTCACACATCCACCAAAACACCCCACCAAACCAGTCCACACATCCACCAAACACCCACCAGTCACAAACACTCCACCAAACACCCACCACCAGTCACACATCCACCAAACACCCCCCACCAGTCACTCACATCCACCAAACACCCCACCAGTCACACTCATCCACCAAACACTCCCCACCAGTCACTCACATCCACCAACACCCCCCACCACACAACATCACACCAAACACCCCCCCCACACAGTCACACACATCCACCAACACCCCCCACCAGTCACCTCACATCCACCAAACACCCCCCACCAGTCACTCACATCCACCAAACACCCCCCACCAGTCACTCACATCCACCAAACACCCCCCACCAGTCACAACATCCACCAACCCCCCACCAGTCACTCACATCCACCAAACACCCCCCAACAGTCACTCACATCCACCAAACACCCCCCACCAGTCACACTCATCCACCAAACACCCCCCCACCAGTCCCACTCACATCCACCAAACACCCCCCCACCAGTTCACTCACATCCACCAAACACCCCCACCAGTCACTCACATACCACCAAACACCCACCAGTCACAACTCACTCCACCAAAACACCCCCCACCAGTCACTCACATCCACCAAACACCCCCACCAGTCACACACACATCCACCAAACACACCCCACCAGTCACCCACATCCACCCAAAACACCCCAACCAGTCACACTCATCACCAAACACTCCCCACCAGTCACACACATCCACCAAACACCCCCCACCAGTCACACACATCCCACAAACACCCCCACCAGTCACTCACATCACCAAACACCCCCCACCCAGTCACTCACATCCACCAAAACACACCCCCACCCAGTCTCACACATCACAAACACCCCCCACCAGTCTCACACATCACCAAACACCCCCCACAGTACCACACACCACCAAAAAACACCCCCCACCCAGTCCACTCACATCACCCAAACACCCCCACCAGTCACTCACATCCACCCAAACACTCCCCACAAGTCACACACATCCACCAAACACCCCCCCACCAGTCTCACACATCCACCAAACCACCCCCACCAGCACACACATCCACCAAACACCCCCCACCAGTCACTCACATCCACCAAACACCCCCCACCAGTCACTCACATCCACCAAACACCCCCCCACCAGTCTCACACATCCACCAAACACCCCCCACCAGTCACACACATCCACCAAACCCCCCCACCAGTCACTCACATCCACCAAACACCCCCCACCAGTCACTCACATCCACCAAACACCCCCCACCAGTCTCACACATCCACCAAACACCCCCCACCAGTCACACACATCCACCAAACACCCCCCACCAGTCACACACACATCCACCCAAACACCCCCCACCAGTCACACACATCCACCAACACCCCCCCACCAGTCTCACAATCCACCAAACACCCCCACCAGTCACACACATCCACCAAACACCCCCACCAGTCACTCACATCCACCAAACACCCCCACCAGTCACTCACATCCACCCAAACACCCCCCACCAGTCCTCACAATCCACCAAACACCCCCACCAGTCACACACATCCACCAAACACCCCCCACCAGTCACATCACATCCACCAAACACCCCCCACCAGTCACTCACATCCACCAACACCCCCCACCAGTCACTCACATCCACCAAACACCCCCCACCAGTCATCACACATCCACCAAACACCCCCACCACTCACCACATCCACCAACACCCCCCACCAGTCACACACATCCACCAAACACCCCCCCACTAGTCACTCACATCCACCAAACAACCCCCCACCAGTCACTCACATCCACCAAACACCCCCCACCAGTCACTCACACATCCACCAAACCACCCCCCCACCAGTCACACACATCCACCAACACCCCCCACCAGTCACTCACATCCACCAACACCCCCCCACCAGTCACACTCACATCCACCAAACACCCCCCACCAGTCTCACACATCCACCAAACACCCCACCCCACCAGTCTCACACATCCACCAAACACCCCCCACCCAGTCACACACATCCACCAAACACCCCCCACCAGTCACTCACATCCACCAAACACCCCCCACCAGTCACTCACATCCACCAAACACCCCCCACCAGTCTCCACACATCCACCAAACACCCCCAACCAGTCACACACATCCACCAAAACACCCCCCCACACCAGTCACTCACATCCACCAAACACCCCCCACCAGTCACTCACATCCACCAAACACCCCCCACCAGTCACTCACATCCACCAAACACCCCACCAGTCACACTCATCCACCAAACACTCCCCACCAGTCACTCACATCCACCAAACACCCCCCACCAGTCACACACATCCACCAAAACACCCCCCACCAGTCACTCACATCCACCAAACCCCCCCCCCCCCACCAGTCACTCACATCCACCAAACACCCCCCACCAGTCACTCACATTCACCAAACACCCCACCAGTCACACTCATCCACCAAACACTCCCCACCAGTCACTCACATCCACCAAACACCCCCCACCAGTCACTCACATCCACCCAAACACTCCCCACCAGTCACTCACATCCACCAAACACTCCCCACCAGTCACCACTCATCCACCAAACACTCCCCACCAGTCACTCACATCCACCAAACACCCCCCACCAGTCACTCACATCCACCAAACACCCCCCACCAGTCACACACATCCACCAAACACCCCCCCACCAGTCACTCACATCCACCAAACACCCCCCCAACAGTCACTCACATCCACCAAACACCCCCCACCAGTCACACTCATCCACCAAACACCCCCCACCAGTCACTCACATCCACCAAACACCCCCCACCAGTCACTCACATCCACCAAAACACCCCCCACCAGTCACTCACATCCACCAAACACCCCACCAGTCACACTCATCCACCAAACACCCCCCACCAGTCACTCACATCCACCAAACACCCCCCACCAGTCACACACATCCACCAAACACACCCCACCAGTCACTCACATCCACCAAACACCCCAAACCAGTCACACTCATCCACCAAACACTCCCCACCAGTCACACACATCCACCAAACACACCCCACCAGTCACTCACATCCACCAAACACCCCAAACCAGTCACACTCATCCACCAAACACCCCCCACCAGTCACTCACATCCACCAAACACCCCCCACCAGTCACACTCATCCACCAAACACCCCCCACCAGTCACTCACATCCATACAGGGCAATGTGGGTGAAGTGGCTTGCCCAGGGCCACAACGGCAGAATGGCCCTAGCGGGGATCGAACCACCAACCTTCCAGTTACAGAACGACCAACTCCACCACTGCACCATCTTTCCGTTTGTACAAACAAACTAAATTTTTTTCTATGATTACTAGCTCACGCCTGGTAAAATGCATCCTATGATGTTATTATCCGCCATAGTGGTTTTCTGCCAATTTGACAACTACATTTTCCATGAAACTTGGCCTATATCAACTGCTTTTGATCTACAGGTATTGAAATTAATTTGATTGGTAGAAAGTTTTTTTTTATGATACGGAAGTTATTTAGAATTATTTATTACCTAGTGATCTGGAGATACAGAATTTGCAAATTTTGGGCCATAACTGCCTCAAGCTTGTTGTTTTTTTTACACTTTATTTGAGATCTTATGGCAGTGTTGTATTTTAATGAAAAAAAAATACAATGGTTAGGTAAAGGGAAATAAACAAAGCCTAAAATAATAACAGAAAACTAATAAATAAACATTAATTAAATAGCAATAAACAAAATTAGAAGTTCTATTAGAGGGGGCTTGCTTTAGTTTTTCACATAGTGAAATTTCAACAGATTCAAGGAAATCTAAAATTCCTTACAGATTGAAATTGTATCACTGCCTCGAAGTTTGACCAAATTTCTTTGGTCTTAAATCACAATGCTGAGTTTGGTAAAGTCCAATTTTACCAAGCCATTTTGGATGTCGCCATCCTGACAAATCATAAAGTTGGTTCTCTTAATAGATTAAGCAAAAATCCTGAAACTCGACACGTATATCTTTGCAGTGCTCAAAAAACATTTTGCGGTTCCACCTTGTGGTCAAAAGCGAACTTTGCTAATAACTTTTGCTAGCTTTAGTCCATGCTCACAAGTCTGGTCTCGTCTTATTCCCTGGGTCATTCAGAAACGATTGATGCCACTTTTTCCAACTTCAGCTTCACTTCCTATTCGCCATGCTTAATTAGGTAAAAAAATAAAACCTATAGTTTGAAACTTCTTATAGTTTTCTACAAACGTTTGTCTACGCAACTCTGCTATCTGACACTGTACAATGTTTTTCAGCTTGTCTGAAAAAGTGTGTTTTTAGCCTGGATTTAGAAGTTTATAATGAACATTTATCTATCTAAAAAAGCACTTCCATTAACTTCAGAGTTCAAAGCCAAGGAAAACCAGGGGCGGTTTATAAGGATTTCATATTCTTTAGGGCCCAAAATCTTGGGTAGGAATGCTTGGCCCCAAATTTTCTGCTTTTTAGTTAAATTTGCCCCTGTACTTATTGTACTGTTTTCCACTTTATTGTACTTTATGGGGCTCATTTCCTATTTTTGTTATGTAATGTATCTGCTGTTAGTAGTTGCATAGTCAATACAGCTTCTTGAACAAATACTTGATTAAATCATTATGAAAAGCGCTTGCAGCAAGCTGGATATCAAGCTTGCGAGGTTACCAAACACAAGTAACAGTTTTGCAGATTTTTGTGATTTAAACTTGAGTTGTTTGTTGTGGCTCCAGCGAGGAGATGACGTCCCGAAGGTGCTGGTCTTCAGCACAGACGGAGATCTGTTGCAGGCCTGGAACAGCAGCAGCTCTCTGGAGGAGCCGCACGGGATCTTTCTGGCTAACGCTTCCTCTGAGCCCTCCGTCTGGGTTACCGACGTCGGCAACGGTGTGTTACGGTTCCTGCTTCAGATTAGAAACTAGCTTTTTTAATTTAAATTTGATTACCCCTGTGCATGCTTGTGCATGCTTGGTTTGAGCTCCAAAGTTCCTTGATTTCTTTGCTAGAAGTATTTCCAATTATTCCTATTATAAGATTACTACCCTGTGTTTGTGTCCCAGGGCCGTTCGGGCACACGGTGAAGCAGTTCTCTCCCTCGGGAAAGCTCCTGCGGGTTTTGGGGACCCCTGGAAAAGCCGGTTCGTCTCTTAGTCCTCTTCAGTTTGATCAGCCGGCAGAAGTGTTCGTCCACAGCTCTGGGGAGATCTACATCGTGGATGGAGACGGAGGAACCAACAACCGACTTCTCAAACTCTCCAAAGGTACCAGGAGAGCTTTCGTTTAGCGTTTCAATCTATTTGTACGAGAAGTGTTCTTAACTCTGTGTGTCCAAATCAGATCTGCAGGTCCTGTGGATGCACGGAGAAGCAGGGTCTGGTCTGGCTCAGTTCAGCATCCCTCACAGCGTGTGCGTGGATGGCTCTCAGAGGGTGAGGAACACGGCTCATTCATTGGTTCAATGTGCTCCTTGCACTACGTCTCGTGACACGCTCCCTTTCTAAAATAGTACAGTTCGCCTTCTATCTGGTTCGGCAGCCATCATTGTTTACATTTAACGATTTCAACACAAACTACCCTGAAAACAAAAAACTCTTTGTTTTGCGCACATTTTTAAAGAAACCTGCTTCCGCTGTGTACAGTCTCTTCCACAGTCAATGCGATGCCAAGTTTTAATAGTTTTCCTACCAATTTTGATAACTTTAGTAAAGTTGTCCTCCAATTCAAAGATTCTCTTTCCGGCTCAAAAATAAACATATGAGACTTCTTGTGTTTTGTGTAATGTAGTCATTGAGCTACAAAGCTGTTTGAGCATGTATTTGAGTCTCTGAGCGAGCAGCTGAGAGGAGACTGCTAAGGGAGCGTCTGCAAAGAGCCGACCCCAAAAACACTCCTTCAGAAACCCACCAAAAGATTCTCTCTAGAACACTCTACTGAATCAGAATCAGCTCATCCTGCACTGGTTTCTTGCTAGTTCCCTTACAAAACACAATTAGCGAAAACTCTGAAATTCAAGTTTTTATTATTTTTTTAATTATCTTTAATTATGATAAAATGGACAATAGTTTCTCTCCAAAACACAATTTCAGTTGTTTCTGTTAACGAGAGCGCTAAAATTTCTCAGGTGTGGGTGGCGGACAGAGGAAACAAGCGAATCCAGGTGTTTAACTCGGTGACAGGTGATTGGCTGGGCTCATGGGGGAGCTGTTTCAAAGAGGACGCACCGTACTCCGTCAGGTGAACCCTCTTCACCCTCTCCGATTTTTCTGAAAGCTGCTGTGTGTTTAACCCTGCTTGTGTGCTTCCTCAGACTCACTCCTGATCAGAAGCTGATGGCGATTGCACAGTTGAACACCAACCAGGTGGTTCTTCTGGAGGCTCCACCCATCGGCATCATCGGCCAGTGCCAGCAGAGTGGCAGGCTCCAGCTGGCCGAGGGCTCGAACCCGCATCTCCTGGACTTCGACCCCCGCACAGGCGCTCTCTACGTGGCGCAGATCGGCGCCCGCCAGGCTCAGAGGTTCATCCCTGTACAGCTCTAGCACTCAGGTTCACCACCACACATGAGGGCGGGGGTCGAACAGTGAAACTGAAACAGAAGCAGAGCGATGGATTGAGCATGAGTCCAGATGTTTTACCGCAGCGTTTCAGTTACTCTGTCCAACTGCTGCAGCAGCACTTTGCAATTCTTAAGTACTTTTAATTTAAAATCTACATTGAAAGTTTTTTTACTGTAAAAAAAAAAAGAAGATGGAAGTAAATGCGGTGTTCAAAGACAGTTATGGAGAGTTTAGCTCTTATACACTTTAATAGTCTAGCTTCAGGCAAGCCTCAATCTCCTTAAACATTGTGATCAACTGTGTTTCATGAAGGTTGGAGCCAAACTGCGCAGGCGGTAGCAGCCACCCTGCAGTGATGGTGTGCAATAACTGAGAAAATGATCCAATCAAAGGTTTTACATTTTATGAACAAACAAAAAAACTTTTAAAAATGCTGAATGATTACATTAACAAGTGATTTACGAGATTTGAGCAAAAAAATTAACCTGTTTTCAGTTACGATTACTGTTTTTAGAAACTGTTACTAGTTTGAATTCATCCTAAAGGTCTCCACGCACTTATGTGAGCATAAATGATGTACCGGCTTCTCTGCAGGAGGCTTTCACCCCTCTGTTGATGGCGCTCAGTAGGACTAGAGTGATACGACAAAAGTTAAGACATTAGTCTTCCACGTCACATTTTCTCTGTTTTGTCCGCGTTTTTGTTATTTTTATGAGACTTTATGAGCTTTTCACTATCTATTCTCCTCCGTTAACAACTTCGGCTCTATTTCCTGAGAGAGGTTGAGCGCCACCAAGTGGGTGTTTTAGGACTTGGACATACTCCGAACGCGTAATTAGAAGAGCCAGCTTTCATTGGTCGAGCACGAAATCACACACTGACAAATTGGGACGACATGGCAGAGCAGAACTTTTTTTCCTCTCACAACAATCCGACGGCCAGATGTGTGTGCTCTCGTTTGCGTCCGTTATTTTGGGCTTGAGACGCTTACACTGTAAGAAAATGCATGGCATTTCATTTAAAAAATTTACGTCATCATTAAAAATAATGTGCATGTTTTATTTAAAAATACATTTTATGGGTATTTTACCAATATTTTTTTTTAATCACCAATTTTTTTTAAGTAAGTTTGTGTAATTCTTAGGCTTAATTTGAGGAATCAACTGCCCTAAAAGATTTATGAAAACATACTCCGTATTTATTGTAAAAGAACTGGTTCAATTATCCGGTTTTGATTGGGTTATAGTCAGACCAGGTGCATTGTGGGAGTTTGGGATTTTATGTTTATTACAGTAATATGTCAGTTTAGGTTGTTATTAAGTGTAGTTTAGATTTATATATTTGTTCAAGAACTAGTTATTGCGTTATTTTGCATGAACTCCTTTTTAGTTATCGTTGTTGAGTTGCAGGTCATTAAAGGTGCACCTAATAGAGATGCTGTAAGTGCAAACGTACCTGACGGATTTCATCATCGTTTTAGAAGAAGAACAAGTCATGGCTAGTTTGAAAACTCTGACCAGAGCTCTTCTAAGCCTTTCTGGTTTTGTACTATTTTACAGTGCTTGCTATTTTGATTATTTTCCTTAATACATATAAGTAAATTTAGTATTATCTTCTCAAAGAGAAAAATGTGATTTCACTAATAATGTTATAAAATGATGTGCCTGGTTGATTGTTTTTTTTTCTTTCAGAATCTACTTAAATAAATAATGCATAAAAATAATCAAGCCTTATAAACTGTTTAATAATTATTTGTGATATTGTTACCATACTTATCTTATGTAGATAATATGTAAGGTTTTCTTTACAGTGTACGCATGCATCATTTCGTACTGATTATACGCATAGTTGTGTGGAGACCTTTAGCACCAGAGTTCAAAGTGTGAGGAAAAAGTAGTGGCTTATAGTCTGGAAAATATAGTACTCTTAATTTATATTCTTAATTCTTATTTATCTGCTTAAAAGTTTTTATTGTAAATAAGGACTAAATCAGTTGGCTGGATTGATTTGGGATGTAAAGGGTTTTGATACAATGAATATATACTGACAATGATATAATGAAAATAACAATCAGATGCTCTCCTTAAAGTCTGGAATTTTCTTTATCATATCAAATCTTGTCTTGATTGCTTCTAGAATAGCGTAGATGTGTTGTGTATATACCAAGACTGAATGTGAAATGTTCTCTCTTTATTCCATCATGAATGTGGGATTTCTCCATGCGTGGTTTAATGCACCAGTGAGCCTTTTGGCATATTTATATTCATGGACAATGAACCCGAACGAACTCAAGCCCAGGTAAAAATCTCCTCTGCACCTCATGATTTGTGCTCAGGAAAACGAAAGAGCTTCAGCCTCAGAAAATCCTCTGCATTCGATGGAAAAGAAACTGAAACAAAGCAGCGGCTGCAGAAATCATGATTTAATAATTAATTGTGAAGCCTTGTAAACTTCTTGAACGTGTTATGTGTTTCCGTGAGCTTTTATATTTAAATATGTTAATGTGGAAGGTCTCCAAATGTTTTCTTGAATGTGATTCAAATAAAGATGTGTTTGATGTTTGTTTCCTTCACCGTAACCCTTGTGTGTCTTTATTGATCTCTTTGTTGAAAATGTGGAATTTTATTGATTTTAATTAATTTAATTTAAATTGAATTGTTGTATTTCACAGCTATACAAAATTTCAGTGTGTATGTTGTTTAGGAAGAGAAAATATGAGTACAGTCTGAAGTTAAAATGTTTGCTGTTTTTGTTTTTATTAACATTTTAACACCTTTTATCGGCAAATACAACATAACAAACAAAACATTAAAACCTTAACATGAACAGCAATCTGTCAGTAGGTGTGCGAAACTTAAATCAATTCCATCAAATGTACGATACGTTGCATTCTTAAAGTAATTAAGCACAATCATTTGATTATCAGCACAAAACCTGTGGAAGTGAAACCATTTTAGTCTTTTAGCAAATCTAATCTACCTGCAGGGATTTATCTAAAAATACAGAAATAGACATTGTTTTCACTAAAATAAAACCATGTAAAGAGGACTTGTACTTGCATTAATGCCCTTGTCCCTTAAAATGTCTTATTTCCTTGGAATTATCCAAAGAAAATGTGTTCATTTACATAAGTGAAATTTGCTGCCTTTGTACTGAACTTCATATAACCAAAATAAATTAACCAGTGATCATAATAAAATCAAATGTTGCAGACTCCTAATAGCATTTCGGCAAGACTCTCTGACATCAGGCCCTTCTTACATTCTTTTAATATTGCAGACGTTACAAGTGCTTGTCTTATATTGGTAATTTGTGTACTTCAAATGTAAACATGCATTTTTTTTTTAATCTGGTCACAGTTTTACGTTTGTAGCATTTTCATTGGATTTATTTCCGCTTCTCTAAAGTGCGATCTCTACCAAAACACATTGAACTGAGCAATAACGCTTATTCTGAATTTCGGTACTTGGTGGGTAATGTATATTTTTTATTTTGTAACTTCTTCCATTTCTTTATCTTTGGCTGTACCTAGGTAAACGTTATTAATTAAACATCGCCACAAACCCGTAAACGCTAACGGATGCAACCAATGACGGGTGGGTTTGAAAGAGCTGCCCAACACAGTGCCTGATCTCTAAGTGCTCGCTTATATTTTCTTTGCTTGTCAAGCACCTCTAATCACAAGCACAATGAATTTAAATATGAGTTAAAATCGTTTAGGTGGCGCTTAATATTTATAATGCATTTTTATGTTCGTTCTTTCGAAGTTTTCAAGTTTTCCTCGTTGGCGGCTTCGCGCCTTCCTCGGACAGTCAGTCCGCTGTGTTTTGACGTCGCGTAAACATGGCTGAAGTAAGTTCAGGGCTGAAGTAAGTTTAGATGTATATTTTCTTCTTGCACTATAGTGCGTACCTTAAGGGTTTGTTCTGATTTAACTGAATTACTTTATCATACAAGCAGCCCGCCAGTGAAGCAGGTGCACCTCTTTCTGTCATTATATTCAATGAACTTGATCAGACGCTAACGGCTAAAGCTAATTCGCGTTATGCACAAGGGAAGCATTTGCAGAAATATAACATTTTCATTCGAGATTTAGCATGAGTGATAACGTTATTGCTGCATGGGCAAATGTTGGTTTATTATGCCGTTATATTGTCAACGGATTGAAACGTTTGGCCCGTTGGACCCGTTGATTCACAAAAACTCTCGAATAACGGTACCTATAAGTGGTACTGTTATAAAATCAATTGCGTCAGTAGCCTCGGCTGAAGTGGTAATGTTATTTAAAGGCGTTTTGACATAAATAATTTAAAAAAAGAATGTTACTTTTAAGGAAATTAATCAAGATCCTTTCATTTGAAGGTTGTGAACGTTGCAGCTTTCATAGAGAAGAGCTAGGTTTCATCAATCAAGGTAAGTGCTTCTTTATTATGACGTTAATATTTTTTCCACAGGACTTAAAATGGTGAAATTGTTTTGCCGCACAGCTTGTTGTAGCATCTTGTGTTTGGGTAGTGGAGCACCAGTATCTCTTGGGGGGAAAACATGTATTTCTTAAAATGTTTTTTTTTGAGAGCTGTTTTTTTTCCTTGTTTGCAGTTGATGATCCAGCAAGAGAAGCCGCTGGCAGGGAGCATGCCGGTGGTGTGGCCCACGCTGCTCGACCTCAGCAGAGATGAGTGCAAACGAATCCTGCGCAAACTGGGTGAGCTATCGCAGGTGGTAGTCCGTGCTGAAGATGTAACGAATAAATAAACATAGTTGAATTAGAATTTCTGACTTTCTAGTTTTGGTTAGAATTCGAGCCGCTGCATTCTGAACGAGCTGGAGCTGTTTAATGATCTTTTTGGGAAGAAAGCATAAATCAGTTTCTCTAAATCTTGTCTGGAACCAAACCATATGATTCTTGCAATGTTTCTAAGATGGTATTAAGCAATGACTTCAGTTTTGTCCTTGTTTAATTGAAGAAAGTTTTTTGCATCCAGTTTTTAAACTCATCAAGACATTGACAGAGAGAGAGAGTTTATGGGGTTTTAGTTATTTGGGGAGATAGCTAGATAAATTTGTGTATCCTCACCATAACTATGGTATGATGACTGGTTCCTTCTCATAATTTGGCCCAGTGGAAGCATGTATAGGTTAAATAGTAAAGGAGCAAGGATTGAACCTTAAGGGACTCTCCACGAAACTGCAGTCCACTTCGACATGTAATCACCTATATGTACATAGAAGCCTCTTTCTTCTAAGTATGATCTGAACCATTTTATCACAGTTCCTGAAAGATCAACATAGTTTTCTAGTCTATCAAGAAGGATTTTGTGGTCAACTGTGTGAGTAGAACGAGGGCAGTCACTTTTCCTGAATCGGTGTTTAACCGGATGTCATTGACTATCTTCAGTAGAGCTGTCTCTGTGCTGTGATGAACTCAAAAACCAGACTGATAACAATCCATGTTTTCATTTAGGGTCAGGAATTCAATCATTTTTTTTGCCACAATCTTTTCCATAATTTTACTAATAAAAGGGAGATTTGAGATGGGCCTGTAGTTGCTCAGTACAGTATTATCCAAGTTTGTCTTTTTCAGTAGTGGCTTTACAACTGCGGTTTTAAGAGATTTGGGGAAAAACCCGGAGCACAAGGAGGTGTTTATAATTTCTAAGAGATCCTTTTCTAGACTCTTAAGAACCATTTTTAAAAAGACTGTTGGTAGAGTGTCAAGACTGCATGTTGATGTTCTGAAGCTCTCAACCGTCTCTATTAAAGTTTTGCTATCGATTAGATTGAAGGTTCACATTGAGAGTGGAGGCTGAGGAGGTCTATCCCCAGCCCTGCAGGGGGAAGCACTAATTAATGCCTTTTCTGATGTTATTGATTTTATTGATGAAAAATGAAGCAAACTCATTGCATTTATCTTCAGACAGAAGCTCATTTGGATTGGTGGGTTGGTTAACCCCTCTACTGTTGCAAAGAGAGTTTGTGTATTGTTGAGGTTGTTATTAATTAAGTTTGAGAAATACTCTTGCCTACTGTGATTAATTCTGAATTAAAAGCCTCTCTTTATAAAGGTCATAGTGGATGACAAGTTTGGATTCTCTCCACCTTCTTTCAGCCTTCCTGCAAAGTCTTTTCATACTTTGAACTTTTGTTGAATTTCGCCAGGGTGTTTTTTTGTCTTCCAGGTTTCTTCTTAATCGCTATAGGTGCAATGATTTTTAAAGTAAATTCATCAAGAAGAGTCATCTGTGCCAGCAGTGATGCTTGATGTTTGAGATATGGCATGCATAAACATCTCGCTGGTGTTATCGATAATGTGTCTCAGAAATTGGTTTAGCAATTTTGACGTGGGAAATTGCCTCATCAACAAAAACCCAGAAGTGATCAGACAGAGCAACATCTTGCACAACGGTGGATAAAATATTTAAGCCCTTACTAATTACTAAGTCCAGTGTGTGACTGTGACAATCTGAACATGTTAAGTCACGTCGAAGGTGTTTAAAATATTGTTGAGTTCTTTGGCAGCATTATTATCGGGCTTGTCCATGTGAATATTAAAATCCACAACGATGATAAAAGTCAAACGCTGAGCAGATGGCTGAGAGCAGTTCAGTGAAATCATCGGTAAACCCTGTATTGTAGTACTTTGGAGGCCTGTATAACGTGGTGAGAATTATGCGTTTTGGTGCCTTTTACAGCAATACTCAAATATTCAAAAGATGTGTAATCCCCAAGATTTTCTTATCAGAACAAGAGGTATGACTATATAAGAAGTTTCGTGGTGCAGCCTCGTTTAGTTTGATTGCACTACAGAACTCTTTCCGCTGTAGAAGGGGGAAGTGCTCGCTTTTGTGGGGGCAATGGTCAGAGACTTGTCGTGAATGAGTGGGACAGCTTCGTGACTAGTTTTTCAAGCTGCGCTGGGAAACCAAGATGGGGGAAATCCTGAAGATGTGGATATTGTTGATGTGTCCTCCAGAATGGTGTTCTGTTGACTCTGGTTGTTGTCCAGGGGGTTATCCTCATCCTTATAAGTTATTGTAGCCTTTGAGATAGTGTGGCTTTCCTCATTCGGTGGTGGTGTAGCCATTGAGATGTCCTGCTGGCTTTGCATGTTATCTAATTGTTGATCCTCATCATGTCTAGCGGAGGTCAGATAATCCTCATTCGGTGGAGACTTCTGCAGAGTGGGTGACGAAGGTCTTGGTGGTGTGTTTCCACAGTTAATTTGATGGCTGTTGTGTCTTTCAGACTGATAGCGGAGGGAGAAAAGTATATTGTCCATGAGCATTCTTGTTCCAGATCTGTTCAGCTGCTTCCCATTTGGTGTGAAAAAATCTGGTTGATTCCAGAACACATTAAAAGGATCAATAAACTGCAAGCTTTTAAAGTAATAAAGAACAGGCTTGTTCTGTGTTGAGCCCAAGCAACCGAGAGAACATATTTGTGCCAATTGCTGGAAGTGGACCACTTATGAAACACTGCTTTTTGAGGCTTTCAAGTGTGTCAAATAGTTCCATAAAGTTCTTTTTAAGCAGCTCTTATTGTCCTTTCTTTACATAATTTGAATAAAATAGCATGAGGGAGACAGTATGTCGCCATCGTTTTACTCGGTAGATTATATAATCCCCAATAATCTTCGGCTCCACTGAGACATGAGTTGGATGTTGCTTATTTCTTGACCCTCTGCTTTCTGAAGTGTGTGTGTGCTCTGATTGTTGACTGACAGGCTGAGATTGATCGGTATCCACTGTATCAAAAGTCTGAATGCGAGCCTGCTGATAGAATCCTGTGTCTGTTTAACCAAACTGTTCAGGTTTTGCTTTCAGAGCAGTAGAAATAGCATTGTCAAAATAGTGTACACATTTAAAAGCAGAAAGAAGTGAAAAAATTGCAAAACAAAGTTTGAGTAACCACTCTACTGATGCCACCACTGAAGTGATTGTTTTTACATTTACATTTATGCATTTTGCAGACGCTTTTGTCCAAAGCGACTTACATTAGGGGAGAGACATTTTTTTCCACATTCCACAATTTTGTGCGCAAAAAAACAAGCCAATAAGATGTTTTCATCTTCTGTATCTCACTACTCTTCTCAAATCAACACCCTGAAGGTTTAAGCTAACAAACTAAAATAAACCTTCATGCGACTCCAAAGAGTCAGGTGACTTGAAACACAATTATGACAATAAATTGATCAAATAAGCGATCAGAGCTACAAATATAGGTCCATCCAACTGTTCCAGAAAACATGTATTCCACAGAACAGGTTTATTTTGCATCGATGTAAAACGCCAGATGATCATCAGTTGTGCGATTCACACCACTCCTGCTGGCATCTCACAGATGTAACAATGAAACAAAAGTATGCTAACCCAGGATCAACAGGAAGTGACATCACTGGTGAACATCTACTGTCCTGTTTTGGTCAGGTTTATCACTCTGTAAATAAATTTTTTAATAGTTTACAAACTGATTCTTGAAAAGATGTTTTGTTCTGCAGCAAATGTCTTTTCTTCATTCTTCAGATTATCCAATATATGCTTCTGTCAGATTCGCTGATTCAGCTAAAGAACCCCTCTTTATGTCCTGTGTGTGCAGAGCTGGAGGCTTACGCTGGGGTGATCAGTGCTTTGAGAGCTCAGGGGGACCTCACCAAAGATAAGAAGGATCTGCTGGGAGAGCTGACGCGGGTGCTCAGGTACACCAAGGCACCACACACACACACACACGGTTCACCCGCATGATTCTTGAGATTGTGAGATTTAGTGTGTGTTTGTGACAGTATCTCCACAGAGCGCCACCGTGCAGAGGTCCGCAGAGCTGTGAATGATGAGCGCCTGACCACCATCGCTCACCAGTGAGTTCTCCCTTTGCGTGTTCCAGACCTTTTTCTGTCTTGAACGGATGACCACGCTAGTTATTTTTAGTGAGACACTTTCATCCTAAGCATTTTCTATTGAAATGAAACATCAGATTAAATAAATTCCCTAGAAATCAAAACAATATTCCTAAAGTAGTTTGTGCTATGCTCTACCAACTGACCAATCATTTAACCTGCCGTACATTTTAGAATGTGCAGTTAGTTGTTAAATGAGTGTGTTTGTGTTCAGTGTGTCGGGGCCGAACAGCTCCAGTGAGTGGGCGATAGAGGGGCGTCGTCTGGTCCCTTTGATGCCTCGTCTGGTTCCTCAGACGGCGTTTAGCATGATGGCTAACGCAGTCGCTAACGCTACAGCCCAGCAGAATGCCACGCTGCCTTTACCCGCTGACACCGCCAACAAAGAAGGTAATTTCCCAAGGATTCATGCCTCGCTCTTAATGGTTAACATGAAAAGTCATTTTAAATGTATTTTTCAAACTTTTCTTTAATTTTCTAGTGTTATTTCTCATCAAAAACACGCCTCAAGTTATATTCATGTTGGTTCATATATTTTCTTTTTCTGGGAGCTCGAAACTACTTAATGACTGTAGCCACACCCACTAACCAATCAGATGAAGCACTAATGAAGCTCATCTCAATGAAGAACGTACGTGCTGGCTGACCCGGAAGTGAACTGAAGCAGATCTGTGAAGTATTTTTCTGTGTTTTCATAGCTCTCTTTGAGGAACACAACTCTTTGAGGAGATTCAAAGACATTATTTTGGATGAAAACTGCCATTTACAGGTTTTTATGGGTGCAGCGATAGTCTAGAGCAGGGGTCGGCAACCCGTGGCTCTGGAGCCGCATGTGGCTCTTTAGCGCTGCCCTAGTGGCTCCCTGGAGCTTTTTCAAAAATGTTTGAAAAAGGAAAAAATAAAAGGAAAAAGGTAAATATATTTTTTGTTTAATATGGTTTCTATAGGAGGACAAACATTCTTTACATTTTCCAATGCTGTAAAAGAGTGTAGAATAAATATTTAATTTCAACATTTCTGTCAGCGACGATTTGCGTCATCACCCGCGACACACGCTTCTACCAGCAGGGGGCGGGATGCCAGGTAGGTGGCTGCTGTAAACAAACCAGCGGCTGTGTGGTGGGACATGGATCCCAAAGAGAAAAAGAGAAAAATAACGGAGGAGAACAGATGATTCAACGGTTCTTGGACCGAATCGTTTGCGTTCAGTGCCGATGCGGAAGGATTCTCTGAATGTTTGCTCTGTGTTGGGAAGTTGTCTAATAACAAGAGTAAAATGGAAAGACATTTCCAGGGAAGGCATCCACGTATTTAGTAACAAAGTATTTTATATACTTCTTTTCAAAAGGCTGCTGTTTTATTTTTATAAATGTATGCTGCGTTTTTTCGCGTTGTTTGTTGCCCAGTTAAGGGGCACGTTGTGCACGTTCCATTTTGATGTTGTTTTTTGGAATCCTCAAAATAAAAATGACATCAAAAATCCGATTTCTTCATTGCATTTCTCTAATTTCATCAAAGCAATGAAACATAATTTGTTAATATTGTAATCATACAACAGAGTAGTCACGTGGTGCGTCGTTCTCTACAGGATTCACTGCAGGGAAAATAAACATTTAATCATGAAGGCTCATTAAGTATTCGTAGGCTAATTTAGATACATACAGCATGTGTTGCCTTCATTATAACGCTTATACAAGGCTTTTAATTTTTTGCGGCTCCAGACCTATTTGTTTTTTGTTTTTTTGGTACAATATGGCTCTTTCAACATTTTGGGTTGCCGACCCCTGCTCTAGAGTAAGGGTGGACCATATCGTATACGATAATACCGGTACAAATATTAATACGGTAAAAATAAAATTCATATCGCAGTACTCTGATGTGTTGACAGTGCGTTTTGTGTAAGTCTCACAGCTCGCATATGCGCCACCAAAAACTCAAAGGCGGAGTCCAAAGAACAGCACTGGAGAGCCAGCATGGCTTTAAGAAGTTCAGAGGAAGTGTTAAATCCCCCAAATGAATCAACCTTGTGGTGTGGAAGTGTTTTGAGTACAGCAGTCCACTTTCAGAAAATACAAACTTAAATTTAAAGAAACGAGTGTGCATAACTACAGATAGCGAGGTGAACAGTATTAAAGCAGTTGAACTGAACGAAAGGATCAAACCCTCGTGTTTTGGGTACCTGCACAGTGACACCGGGGAGTTTATATTGAGTTACTTGTTCCTGATCACATGTTAGTGTACTGTTATTTATGATATTAATTATAACTGAGATAAATCATCAACAATGTGAGCACACTCTGCTGCTGATCAATATCACAACCTGGTAGGATGACCATGTTAACTTCTAGCTAGCTAAAACTCAACACAGACAACAAAGGAAAGTTATTTACTTCATCGTCAAAGTTTTACTTCATTATCCAGCGGTTAACACGAAGCAAAAGCCCAGAAAGAGCTCGTCTTATCAAGGAAGAGCTTGATCGGCTCCACTTCAGCCAATCACGGAGCTCGTGCGGAGGGCAATAGTATAAATCAGGTTTAAGCATTCTGGGTACTGTAGTAAACATAAAGATAAAACTAATAAAGCCATTAACACTTAGTATCACTATAGCAATATTGTTAGTTATTTTCACTAAAACCCAGACCTGCAGTCTACAGACCTGTAGGTCTGAACATTGCCTTTCTCCAGCTGTAGCGATTGTATAATTAAGTTAAAATACACCCTCTGCTGGACGAACTGTGTTATTTCAGCTGAAAGAGTTAAATTTTTCGATGTCAACAAAAAAATCCTAAAATATCTCTAAAAGCTCTCCAGAGATGGTTATATTTCTACAAATTGTATCACTTGTTTTTAATTTGTCTATACTATCGAAGAAATATAATATTTACAAAATTGGTTGATAAAACAGCTCTTTCATTCAACAGAAGTAATTTTTTTTATACATTTTCATTCTGAGTTTAGGGAAAGTGAGTGAGTTTGAGGAGGACCCTTAGAGTTTTTCAGACGTGGGAAGGTTTAGCCTCAAAGTATTCTCATTTTGATGTTCAGAGCGCTTACATGGACCTTTGTGTTAGCTAGAGTTCATGCATCCTGGACAGAGGAAGAGGAAAACGAGAAGATCTTGAGGAGCTGAACAACAAAACTGATAACTGAACTCTGGAAGTTATCTGTTCAGTAAAAGAGGACCGTGATGACTGTCCAAGCACCTTTGACCTAGGACTGGGCGATATGGGCAAAAATATATCATATGTTTTCTTCATATCAGTCTAGCGACATTTGTCACTTTTTTCTGCTACGCATAAAAGCAAGTTTTTGCTCTGGAATGATAGTTATACTTACCTGATAATTAACTGAGGTTTTCAGCTCTTTTTTTACCACCAAGACAAGGCAAACCTTTTGTTGTATAAATTAATCAAATAGATTCATATAAAAACGTATTGATAAAATAGCACAAATATCAGCAATTGAGTATTATTTATTACATTATAAAGTAGAGTTCATGATTTTTAATAAGTATCCTACGTTGAAACTCATTGAACATTGTTTTTGTTTATGAAGTTATTATCTTTTCATTTCCAGGGGAACTCCTTCTCTCTTTTCCTGTTTTCTGAATCTTCAGAAAGAAAAGGAATATTCGATTAATGTGTGTACATAGCTCTCTCAAAACTACAGTGAAATTTATGGAGCTCACTATTGAAATGTATTTTTAGTACAGACTTGAAAGGAAAATTATAATTGTGTTTATGTATTGTTTGAGCGTATTTAATATTTAAGATATAATTCATCTAGCAATGAAATGACATTGGTGTTCTCTTGGCTATAAATAAATACATGAAGAAAAACATAACTCTCGATTAATTCCAGCCTTAGTCAACAGGTCATGGCAGGTTTAAGAGTTTATCTTCTGCTTTAATCTAAAAGGGGTCGAAGGTTGACTTTCGGGCTTTGAAAACAAGGATTAGGTTTTGGTAAAAGTCAAAGGTTCCTTATGGCTTCCTTTCAGGGATCCTGTTAAAAAGAAATTATTTATTCAGGAAAATAATGTATTGTGGGTAAAACTGACTTCCGTCCATCTTCTTTAAACTATTCACTTGTTTAAAAAATAGTTTGAGCCCAAAGCCTGCTCCATAATCATCAGAAGTCTCTTCTGTTGAGATCTGCAGAATCTATTTTTATTTTGGAGAAGAGAGCTGCTCCCCCAGCTCTGCAGGGACTGGTTTGAATGCTGAAGCCCTGTTGTATCTCTCCCTTTCAGTGGTGGTCTGTTACTCGTACACCAGCACCACAGGAACGCCTTCTAGCGCGTCAGCTCCGAGCAGCAGCGCTGTTTGTGTTAGTGCTGCCGTTAAATCTCCTCGACCTGCCAGCCCTGCCTCCAACGTGGTGGTGCTTCCTAGCGGGAGCACGGTTTACGTCAAGAGTACGTTCTCACACACAATTTCCACAACAGCTGAAATGAATCCCTTTTGAAGGCCTTCCCATCACATATGTACTGTACATCATGGTCCTCCTGGTCCTGATCACACATTTTTACACACTTTAAAGACAATTAAATTGGTATCCGAGAAACTCTGCTCCTGGTTTCTTTGACTCCTGAGACCTCCTGACTCTGTTTCTGTGTCCCTCAGGCGTGAGCTGCTCAGATGAGGATGAGAAGCCCCGTAAGCGGCGCCGCACCGGCTCCTGCAGCTCCTCCCCGATGCTCCTGAAGGAAGTGCCAACCCCTCCCCCGGTACCCACCTCCAGAGCTGTGCTACTGAAAGAACTTGCAGCCCCTGGCCCTGCTCCCACCTCGCGATCCATCCCGATCCCCTCTAGCCCCAAAATCAGCTCTCTCATGCAGAGCATCGCCAGCTCGCTGCCGCCACACATGTCTCCGGTGAAGATCACCTTCACCAAGCCTTCCACGCACACCACCAACACCACCACGCAGAAGGTACCACACTCCGTGAAGATAAAGGGCTTTAACCCTTTTACTCCTATAATGATACTGTAATTCTAACAGTTCGCTTGGTATTCTTGTCTTGTTTTTAATCATTGTGTCAGAAAATGTTGTTTTTATTATTATTTTTGCCAGTTTACATTTTCAGATTAATTAAAACTTTCAAAATCTGGAAAATATAATAATAATGTTATTATTATGTTATAAAGGATCAGAACAGTGTGTTATAACAGTTTAAAAAAGGTAATTTTAATAATAATAACCATAACAAAAGTAAAAAAAAAAACGGGTTTGATTTTATCAAATTTCTCTTTATAAACAGCTTTAAATGCAGAGCAACAAGATTTTTGAGATTACAGAAATGAACCTCAAACTATTTTACATTAACTCAAACAGTTTTGTTCAGATAGGGCTTTCAGGATCTATTTCACAAGTTATTTTATTCTCAGATGTTCAGGAGTTTTTCTGTGTCCCTAAAGCTTCGTCCTCTGCCACAGAATCATCTCCACCCTCAGGAGGATTCCCTTCATCTGAACAATCTCTAGAAATATAACTACATTACACTAGATTAGTTAAGATTTGTCCAAAAAAACCTTGTGTTTCTACAGAATAATTAGCAAAAGATAAAATAAAAAGATATAATGATTAGATAAAGTAGAAATAATGAATGAAGCAAAATGTTGTTGAATTCAAGAGCATGAGCAGTAATAAAGCAATTTTATATAATTACAATATACAAATACAATATACATTGGAAAACATTATTTTTATAAAGCTGTTATTAACCCCTGTGTATTAGTGTGCATGTCACTATTCTGTTGTCAGCGACAGCTCCGGTTTGAAAGGGTTAAGCATCGACGGTCGAGGATGTGCATGTGTCTTAAATGGTGCCCTTGTGATGTTTATTGTGAGAGGATAAACGGATTCCCACACACAAAATATAAAAGTTAAAATGTTTTATATGGGTTTTTTTCTTTTATATTATTTAGTTATAATTTATTTTGATACCTCCTCCCCTCTCTCATCCTCTCTTTCTCTCTGTTCTCTCACTCCCCCTATCTCCTCTCTTATCTCCTCTTTACTTCTTTACTATATCTTCTATCTCTCCTCTCCCTTTAACCCATCTCCTCACTATCTTTCTTTCTGTTCTTCCACTCCCCCTATCTCCTTTCTCTCTCTCTCCTCTATAGCTCTCTCTATTTATATTTCTCTTTCAGTCGTAAACATGTAAAAAAAAAAAGATTTCTATGCATTGTTTGAATGTCTTTATTTTATATTTCCTTGATGGAGCAGGTGCTTATTTGACCTCGGTGTTTCAGTTGTTGGATGGTCAACTCTCAACTGTTTGTCTTGTACAATTTGGCCCTTGGGTAAAAATAATTGGGTGCCCCTGATCTAGCGTAATAGAAAATATCACAGAAATTCAAGTCTAGATCTCTATTCAATGCTATCAGAGCAAATATTATGTAATATCTCAAACCTCTTTTTATTCTATGATAAAACAACTTATAGATATTTTTAACCAAAAAAAAAAGTTTTTTTTTTTTTTTTTTTTTTTACATTTACATTGCCATTTATGCGTTTGGCAGATGCTTTTTACCAAGGCGACTTAGATTAGGGGAGAGACAATATGCAATTTGTTACACAGTCAAAGTCTATCTCAGCTTACTCATAATAGAAATTGTTTCAGGTAATTAATAAACCATAGCAGGAAAAAATAGACAGAGGAGGAAAACTGTTTTTTATTATTATCATTATTATTATTATTGTTATAGTAGGTGTTCCCTGAAGAGAAGAGTTTTCAGTTTCTTTGAAGACTGTGTTGCTGCTCTTCTGACTGGATCAGGAGTTTGTTCCACCAGCCAGGGACAGTGAAAGAGAAGGTTCTGCTAAGTTGCTGTTCCTTCTCTGAGCGTATGCTTTTGGAGAGTATGTAGGAGTGTATGAGCTTGTGCAGGTAAACAGGGGCTGATCTGGAGATCTTTGAGATCTCATGGAGATCGCCAGCATCAGTGATTTGAATTTAATACAAGCTGCAATGGGGAGCCAGTGGAGAGTGATGAAGAGGGGAGTAACATGAGCTCGCTTCGGTTCCTTGATAAGACGAGCTGCAGAGTTCTGGGTCATATGCAGAAGTTTGAGCGCGTTTTCTGGAAGTCCTGCTAGGAGAGTGTTGCAGTAGTCCAGACGTGAGAGGACCAGAGCCTGAACCAGGAGTTGAGTTGCCTCCTCAGTTAAGAAGTTCCTGATCTTTCGAATGTTGTGCAGTGCAAATCTACACACTCGAGTTGTCTTTGTGATGTGGTCTTTGAAAGACAGTTGTTCATCCAAAATCACTCCAAGATTCCTGACTGTAGGAGAAGGGGTGACTGTAGAGGATTGCAGCTGGATGGTGAGGTCGTGATGCACAGAGGGATGGGCTGGGATTACCAGAAGTTCTGTCTTGGTCATGTTGAGCTGTAGGTGATGGTTCTTCATCCAAGTAGAGATGTCGTTCAGGAACTCAGTTATGCGGGGAGTTACTGACAGGTCATCAGGGGGGAACGACAGATAGAGTTGAGTGTCGTCAGCGTAGCAGTGGTAGGAGAATCCGTGTCTGAGGATGATAGGGCCCAGGGAGGTGGTGTAGATGGAGAAGAGAAGGGGACGAAGGACTGAACCCTGGGGAACCGCGGTGAGCTGTCTATTAGTGTTGGAGACCTCACCCCTCCACCCGACACTGAAAGATCTACCAGTGAAATAGGACTCAAGCCAATCGAGTACAGTTCCAGTGATGCCCATCACAGAAAGAGTGGAGAGAAGGATCTGATGGTTGACTGTGTCAAATGCAGCAGAGAGGTCTAGTAGGATGAGGGCAGATGATCTGTGGTTAGCCCTGGCCCCTCGCAGCGCTTCCGTCACAGACAACATAGCTGTTTCAGTTGAGTGTCCCTTCTTGAAGCCAGATTGATTGTCATCGAGCTTGTTGTTCTGAGTCAGGAAAGTAGAGAGTTAATTGAAGACGACCCGCTCAATGAGTTTGACAGTGTAGGGCAGCAAAGGTCTTTAATTTTCCACCAGTGATGTGTTGAGTGTGGGTTTCATGAGAAGCGGGGTGACTGGCCACCTTGAAGGTGTCGGGAAAAATGCCAGAAGTGAACGAGGAGTTGATGATGTGAGTGAGGGCAGGTGTGATGGTAGGTGAGATGGGTTGTAGAAGGTGAGAGGGGATGGGATTGAATAGAGTTTGAGTGGAACTTTTAAGATGGAACTTTTTAAATTCTAGAACAATATATTTGTTTCAAATGCTTTAAAATTACTTTGCATTTATTCACAACACACAAGGTTTAAGCTTTCTAATGACATAAGATATGGCTTCTTATCTATAACACAGCTTTCTAAAAAGTTTGTTTTATGATGTGGTTCAAAACCTAGAATTGGATTTGCAGAGCACAAGAGGTTAATCCAATACTTGCTCAATTTGATCAACCAGGGCCCTAATTGTTTGCGTTCCGATATTCTGGAATTTCCACTTTTGATTTTATTTTTGTCACATCGTAGCGAAGCTTTCAATAATGGCTCATGGTTTCAAGTGATTTATACAAAACCTGTGTGTGTGTGCAGGTAATCATCGTGACCACCTCGCCCAGCTCCGGTTTTGTGCCGAACATTCTCTCGAAGTCTCATAACTACGCCGCCATGTCGAAGCTGGTGTCAAGTGTGACGGGCCCCAAACAGACCATGGTGATCTCTGCTGCTTCCGCTTCAGCTTCCACTTCCTCCGCCGTTTCGGGCGTGTCCTCGGGGCCCGGTGCAGTGGCCGTGACCACTGTGGTGTCCTCTACTCCGTCTGCCGTCATGTCTACGGTCGCCCAGGGTGAGTGAGAGTGAGAGCCTGCATCTCTCTTTCTCTTTCTTTCTAAATTGTGTTTAAAAATGCATTTCTGTGTGTGTGCTTTCAGGTCAGAAGCTCTCCTCCTCTCGTCTCCTGTCCGGATCGGTCTCGTCTCCTCAGAGCAGCACCGGAGCCAAACCCACCATTCAGATCAAACAGGAGTCCGGTGAGAACAATCGTCAGAGCAGCATTTTGTTCGTCAGAAATAAAACATCCGCATAAAACAGCAGTCCATCCACTGACCACCAGAGGCTATCACATAGACTCTATTTAAAATATACATTTAGCCCAATTTTAATCGATGCACATATCACCAAATTAAATATTACAGAATTTTTTTTTTTTCATACACCTTGTGCCAACTATCTTTATTACCGGCAAAATGATTTTACATCACAAAAGGTCTCATTTTTATCATAATTAAAAAAATGTATAGTTTACAAGTCTAAAAGTGATTTAGAAAGTTGGAAGTTTAAGATTAAAAGTTGAAATAAAGACTAAAAAATGTAAATTTTATAAGTGAAAAATTTTACCTTAGGGTTAAACTTTTGGCTTTTCAAAAAAAAAATAAAAAGTTAATAAAATGGTGAAATGGTAAGATGAAAGTCGAAATTTAGACAGTCAAAATGAAATTTCAACTTCAAGTCGACTTTTCAAATTGTAAGGTAAAAGTCAAAGTTTTCAAACAAAAGGTCAAAATTCTGACTTAAAAAGTCGCTTTTAAGTAAAAAAAACATTTGACCTTTTGCTTAGGGCAAAAAAAAGTTGACATGTTGAGATAAAATGTTGAAAATCAAACATTTAGTCGAAATGCTGACCTTGACTGTCAAAATGTTTAGATAAAAAAGTCAAAATGATAACAAAGTTGATATTTTAAGCAATTTTTTTTTTACATTTTCAGAAAAAAAAATTATTCTGACTTAAAAAGTCAAAATTTTAAGATGTTGCCATTTTGACCTTGAAAGTTGAAATTTTGAGAGTCAAAATTGTGACTGAAAAAATCTATTTTTTTTTAAGATAAAAGTCAAAAACATGACTAATTTGAGATCTTAAAATTTCTACTTGACATTGAAAGTCAAATCATTGACATTTGAGTCAAAAAGTTGAAATTGTACCTTAAAAAGTCAGAAAAGTGAGAAAACTGTTGATGTAGTTAGCATTAAATTTGGTCCTCTGCAGGTCAGCGATAAAAAATAGTCTCTTTTTAAGTTAAAAAAAATTGACTTTTTTATCATTTTTATCTCAAATTTATATTTTTCTACATGAAAGTTTGTCATTTTAAAGCCATTGTTTTTTTTCACCTGACTGTTTCCGTATGGAAGGATTTTTTTAGTATTTGCAGAGGTTGCCTACAAACAGGGTCTGGTCTTTTCAATAAAACCTTGTTTACTTTGACTTGTAAAAACACTGATTTTTTTTTTAATAAATGTAATCCTCAATACTCTTTGAAGGGGTGAAGATCATCACACAGCAGATGCAGCCCAGTAAGATCCTTCCTAAACCCTCTAGCGCTGCTCTGACAAGCAGTAGCTCCGCCCCGATCATGGTGATGACCTCAGGTACCCGCTCTCGTCTCATCTGGTTCCTCTGGATCCCAGCAGCACCAGCGATCCCTGAGCTGTGTTTGCTTGTTTGTTTCAGGCTCTCAGGCCACATACACCCGGCCCTCAGTCAATCCCGCTCTAGGGCCCCGTGTGGCAGCGTCCCCCGGCGGCTCTCACACTCACACACACACCTACGTGAAGACCACCAGTGGCAGCATCATCACCGTGGTCCCCAAGAGCCTGGCTTCCCTCGGGGGCAAGATCATCACCACCGGCATGGTGTCTGGTGAGAACGCTCTGGGCTGAGGAGACACTCTTAACACGCCCTTCACTAACTAAAAATATCTCTGCGTTCAACAGGAACCACAACCAAGATCACCACCATCCCCATGACCTCCAAGCCCAACGTGATCGTGGTGCAGAAGAGCAGCGGCAAAACTGCGGCCATCCAGAGCCTGCTGAACCCTGGGGTGAGCACACGCACTCTCTCCAGCAGAGAAGAAATCACAGAAGAATTGATGAACAAATAGAATTAATGACCGCTTTTATATTTCTCTTCTTCACCAGTATTGTGCTAGTTATTTAACAATTGTAACTAGTTACTTGACTCAGAAAGTTACTTCGTTAATTACTTCTCTCTCTTGCCATCTTCTCTTTCTCTCTCCTTGCCATTCTATCTTGCTTTCTCTCCATCTGTCTCTTTCTCTGTCTCAATCGTTCTCTCTCTCATCTCCTTCTTTCATCACTTTTTCTCTCTATCCCCATCTCTCCCACCATTTTCTGTCTTTCTCTTCTTCCTATTCTCTCTTGCTTTCTCACTCTTTCTCTATCTCAATCTTTCTTTCTCTCACCAACTTCTTTCGTCACTTTTTTGCTCTCTATCCCCATCTCTCTCACCATTTTCTGTCTTTATCTCTTCTTCCCATCTCTCTTGCTATCTTCTCTTTTCTCTTTCTCTCTTCTTATTCTCTCTTGCTTTCTCGCTCTCTCACGATCTTCTCTTTCACTTTTTCTCTCTCACCATCTCATCATTTTTTGTCCCATTCTCTCTCGCCATCTTCCCTTTTATCTTTCTCTCTCTATCCCCATACCTCTCTCACCACTTTTGCTCTCCTTCCCATTCTCTCTCTCGCTCGCTCTCTCTCTCTCTCTCTCTCTCTCTCGCAGGGAGAGAAGTGTGTCTCTT
>UELW01000063.1:45999-79030 GCA_900490495.1 Danionella dracula
CCCCCCCTTAGCAGGGAAAAACAGTCAATCGGGACTTTCCTCATTAACTCAAGAGAAGTTCTGTCAATACAATCATCTCCTCCTGTGTGTGAAATTTATCTTCATTGAGAATTTGTTTCGCTTTCTCAGAAACACCCTGCATTCAGCGCAACTCATTAAACAAATTTACGTTCCCAGAAGTAATTGAACCCTCACGAAACCTGTTTGTGTTTGCTCAGGGATTAATGCACAGATCAGATTCACTAAAGCTCAGTCCCGATCATAATCTCGAGCTTCGCTGAATAAAACCCTGTATTACTCTGAGTGATATTTGTTCTGCTTGTTTCAGATATCATTTTTGAAGCAGTGTTTACACACAAAAACTGCAAAGAACTGGAGAAAGGCAGACGCACACAACACAATGAAACTGGAAATGTTTCACTTTCGTTGTCCTACTTT
The DNA here is from genome assembly GCA_900490495.1 of Danionella dracula. Lineage (NCBI taxonomy): Eukaryota > Metazoa > Chordata > Actinopteri > Cypriniformes > Danionidae > Danionella > Danionella dracula. The sequence continues at coordinate 46,438 of UELW01000063.1, forward strand.
TATAAATGATGTGCACCAACACAACAAAACCGCTTCTTCAAACATAATGAGTTGAGTCAATGCTGATGATGTAATTTGATAAGCTCACAACTTCCCAGTTGAGCTCACTCGCAGTGTAAACCAGTCAAAGCTTTACTTGTGTAGAATGCAAATATCCACTGGGATGCACCGGAGTTTCAGTCCCAGCTGCTCAAATCTCATGGCTGGAAAACACCACAGTAAACCAACTGTGATCAAACCCTTCTGTGACACTCTGAAACTCCAACAAATACTATTTTTGTAAAGACATTCACGTTTATTGGGCAAAGTTCACACTGATTTTTAAATAACTAATAGCATTATGGGGACATTGGCTCAAACACATTTCCTTTGCTCTCATAAGCACCAGATGAATTGTTTTTTAGTTGAACCTTGTGTAATTGAGCTCTGGCTGTTCACCAAGTGATTGCACAGTAATAGTTACTTAATTGATGAATTTAAACAGTGGGTTATAATAACAAATTCCAGGTAGAAAAATTAAGGCGAAAGTTCTCTCTGAAATTTCAACATTTGAATCATAAACATTCACATTTAAACAAAAAAAAAGTTCAAACCACCAAAAATTTAACAAAGAAAACCTCAAAAACGAATGTTTGAACCAACAAAATCTTCCAAAAACCAACATTTCAACCAAAAGAACATACATAAACCAAAAATTTTAACCAAAAAAATCCAAAAACAAACAAACCTTCCAAAAAACAAACATTCAAACCAACAAAACTTTCCAAAAAAACTAAACTTCCAAAAACCAACAATTAAATAAACAGGACTTTCCAAAAACAAAAAAAACAACAATTTGAACCAACACAACCTTCCAAAAATCAAGCATTTGAACCAAAAAGAACTTTCCAAAAACAAACAAATTTCCAAAGAACAGAATTTGAACTACCAAAACGTCCCAAAAACCAACATTTGAAATAACAAAACTACCAAAACCCAACAGCTGAACAAAAAAAAAACTCTCAAAACTAAACATTTAAACAAAAATAAATAAAAAACAACAACATTTGAATCTGAAAACACCCAAGAACCAACATTTGAGTAAACAAAACCTCCAAAAATCAACATTTGAACAAAAAACCCTCAAAAATCAAAACTGGAACCCACACATTACACACGTAAACATGTTTTTACGTCAATCACGAGACTAACTCTAATATAAATTTTGTCAGTCGTGTGATGCTATTGAGAAGTTTCCATGATATTTGATCTCCACTAATGACAGTCCTATGAAGATGAACAGAAGACAAACTCTGACTCATTCTGTTGAAGGAAGTGATCCCCTGCTCACATGAAGGAGGAAGTGAGCATCACAAGAGACTGTAAAGAAATCATTTTTCATGGCTCTATTTTAAGGTGGGGATTTTATTGCTGTTTCTATAAGTAGAATGTTGCACAATATTCTCTAAAAAAAGTTTTGAAATGAGAAACCAAATAGTTCCAGCTGTATTTTCTTTCTTTTCTTGAAAAATTGGCAACTGTTCATTTTAATTTCACTTCATTTCATTGTTGTTTCGTTTCATTGTTCATGTGTGACGTCTATGGAAAAAATATCTTGCATTTATGGAGTGAACTGCAGATTAAACAGCATTTTCCTGATGCCCAAAACATTTTGTAAGTCAGTGATTTTAACCCTTTTAACTAGGGATGCACTGAAAATTCTCCAACTCAGTGCCACCAAGCTGCTTTACACAGCCCCAAGTGTGCGAAACTAAATTGTCTTTGCAGCCCACTAATTGGTGCAAAAGTCTCAAGGGTTGGCAACTCCAAAGTTAAGAGCGGCTGCTGTAAGTAACGCTTTGTTATACTAACGCTGTTTCAGTTGTTATGGTTTGGAATGGAAGATTGGATTATCAGACAAAATTGCGGAGGCTCACATTTGGACACCAAGTAAAAACCAAGAGAAACTGTAACAACAGTCTCACTTTGAATCAAGTTAAGCCATTAATTTGCCAGATAAAATCTAGTCCAGGGTTTTTTGTTGGACTCAAGATCCTAAACCAAAAATATGTTAGCTGATGACTGACAAAAAAGATTCCAGGTAAAAGCAAAAAATAAATAAAAAAAATAGAAAGTACTTTGAAAGACTAACATTTCAACAATAAAAAACAACAACATTTGAACAAACACAATCTGCCAAACACCAACATTCGAACCAACAAAATTACAAAAATCCAAAATTTCAATGAACAAAACTACCAAACATCAACATTCGAACCAACAAAATTACAAAAATCCAAAATTTCAATGAACAAAACTACCAAACATCAACATTTGAACCAACAAAATTACAAAAATCCAAAATTTCAATAAACAAAACTACCAAACATCAACATTTGAACCAACAAAATTACAAAAATCCAAAATTTCAATGAACAAAACTACCAAACATCAACATTTGAACCAACAAAATTACAAAAATCCAACATTTCAATAAACAAAACTACCAAACATCAACATTTGAACCAACAAAATTACAAAAATCCAAAATTTCAATGAACAAAACTACCAAACATCAACATTTGAACCAACAAAATTACAAAAATCCAACATTTCAATAAACAAAACTACAAAAATCAACATTTGAACCAACAAAACTACAAAAATCCAACATTTGACTGAACAAAACTTCCATAAATAAATTTTTTAACAAAAGAAAACATCTGAAATCTAACATTTGAATAAAAAACTACCAAAACCAACATCCAAATAAAAAAAAACTTTCAAAAACAAACATTTGAACCAATAAAACCTTTCACAAACATCCGAACCACCAATTTCCTAAAAAGTAACATTTCCTCAATCACTAGATTAAAGTTAGTCTATTCGTAGAACTAAAAATAGAATGTTTTCTCTCTGTCCCTTTTTTTAACTAAGCTTTCCATTCCACCTGATGAGGTGGCACATGTTTTGCATGAAGTCCCACTGTCACAAGTGGTTATGTCTTTATCTTTTTTTTCATCAAAGCCGTATAAATTAGTTGTAGTTGAGATTTTGTGCTCGATTGTGAGCATCGAGTCTACTTGTATCTAAAAAAAAAAGCGTTAATACTTGAAACTGTTGCCCATTCATGGAAAAAATATGGGACAAGCCACGCCCACTGCAATCCTGGACTTTATACCAAACACCAACTCGTAGCGAGATTCAAGTAAAAAAAAATACACACAGTTTTACAATGTGAAATTGTTTGTTTGCGAAACACTGTCCATAAATTAGCTTCTTTGAATAGAACTGTTTTTTTAGTGTGTGAAAGATGCAACAATGGATGCTGAGGAGTTGAAACAGAGTTTGCTCTGGCTTACGCAAACACCAAATTGAGCAGACAGATGGATACTTGGCTAAAAAAAATGTTGTAAAGATGCAAAACATGTGTCCAACGGCACCAACGGTTTCCCAGAAGGCTGTTCCAGTCGAGGAGATAAAACACTGTGATGAACCGCAGTCTGGTCTTGTCCACCAGTTCAGTGTTTCGGGGAGATCGTAGATGTATGAGTGTGAGCTTACACATGTGTTGATTAAAAGCAGCTGCGAATCAGAATCTATGTTTTATTTTCTCTGACTAAACCCAGACATGAGTGGGAGAGAGGGGTGTGTGTGTGTGTGTGTGTGTGTGCGCGTTTGCCTGTGTGTGTTTATACATTCTCTTCTGTGTCAAACACACAGTGTGTTTACAGAGCTATGAACAAGAGAGAGAGAGAGAGAGAGAGAGAGAGAAAGAACTGAGCATAACTCTGTTCAATATTTCATGTGCGTGTGCGTGTTTGCACCTCCAGATCGCTGAACCCATCTGAAGAAGTTATCCTCCAGATGTTTGTTGTGCATTCATGGATCGGATTCTTTACATTTCTCTGAGGTTTCTCATCAGAGGCACTTAAAAGGAAAACAAACATTCGATGCTTGATTATGATTGGTTGATGAACGTCTGAGAAGTTTGAAACCCTGAAAAATCACTTTTTAAAAAAAATTTTATTCATTTATGAATGTTTTTTTTTTATTTTGGAGAATTTCTGGCAACTCCAACAATAATTTTTTATGCATTTAAGTATTTGAGTATATATATATATATATATATATATATATATATATATATATATATATACAAAAATAACAAAAAAAAAACACCATTTATGAGTTTTTTTTTTAATTCAACATTCGAAAAACCACCAAAAACCAACATTTCAAGTAACTAAACACCTAAAATTCTAAATTCAAACTCACAAAACCTTCAAAATACAATCTTTAAAACAATAAAACCTCCCCAAAACCAAAGTTTGAACCACTAAAAATCAACATTTAAGAGTCTCATCTCAATATCTGGCAACCTTAATAACTTTAAACAGCACTTTTGAGATTTTGAGAACTTAGCAGTGTTCACAAGAGTTTTCTCATACTCTGGCAATGCTAATGATCACTTCTGAGTTTTTGAGCTTTCTGGACTTTGTCTAAGGCAACACAGCCCATCATTTTCACATACTTTTTTTTAGCATTTAGGAGCAATTTCTCAATCTCTGACAACCCCAGGAAACAACAAAAAACTTATCAGATGAGCTTTACAAAAATAAGTGTAAAAGCTGTTGTAAAATTATTTAAGACAGTGAATTTAAGACTTTAGGGCCTAAAATTTTAGCTTTGAAAATGTTGACTTTTTAGGCCACGTGGAAAACCTGAATCTAGATTTTTTTAATATGATAAACTGGTTTGGTACCTTTTAGAGCTGTTTGAGCTGTATTCTACTGAGTCTGAAGATGTGTATTTATGCAGCTCTCTCAGTCAGAATGGCAAAAAAAACTATGAAATCAAACAAAAAAAATTGTTTTAAACATTGCTTTAAAAGAACCACACCCTAACACTTTCTACAATCAAACTCTGCCACTCTACACAATATATAATTGGACAAAACATGGCAACCTAAGCAGCACCCTGGAGTGTCACCACATAGCAAACTCATTGCTCTCTTTACTAATAAAATCTGTTCAAGCAAAACAAAATTGTAGGTCTTGGATCACCTGATTTTCGAAAGATTGAAATCGGAGAAAAAACATCTGGACATTGTTAAAACACTCTCTATTCCAAATCAGAAATTAAAACTGGTACCTCACTTTTATCACAATTTTCCGCAAAAAAAAAAGATTTTTTTTCTTTGCGTATCTGTGGAGACTTCCTGTTACATGACGTAAGCATCTAGAAGACCAATCCGAAAATGTGCTTCATGAGAACGCCGACAACTCTTGTTCATTGACTGGCTCTCACTTGAGTTGCCCCATTCTTAATCATGCAAAAATGTAAACCGTAAAGAGGATTATTACGGGTTTTTAAAAATGAGCTCTCCTATGGTGTGAAACATAGTTTTAGGGTCGAGGAACACCCTGCTGGAGTTTTAAACCTGAAAGTGCTTTGAGTATCAAAAAATTACCCTTAATAAGAAAGAGCCAATGCGGAGGAAAAGAAGTCCTAGTCACTGAAACGTTTCCTAGTTGAAAGTGAATCTTTTAGTGTACGCGCTCACACATCATGTTGTACAACCTCCACATCATCTATTGATCATCATGAACTCACTCACTCCTCCCTCAAACATGGAGGTAACACTCTCAGATTACACAGTCGCATGAGGGGAAGCAGGGCTATGCAAGCCTTTCACAGAGAACAGCATGCAGGAAGGGAAAATGTTATCGTTTATCTGCATCTGATTGCTGGAGAATGAATTTATTCTCTGTGGAATGAAAAGAACCGGAACCATATTTTCACCCAAGACCCTGAATGATAAGTGCTCTCACAATGAACCTCGAGCTTCTCTGGTCAGCATGACTCAAACCTCGACTCATTATTCAATCAGGGGCAGTTTAATGATGTGTTGAATTTGCTCAGTTTATTGGTTGTCATTTCTGTCATCGCTCTTTTAGATGCTCCAATTGAGACACATAGAGGAGGCAATTTTAACCAACGAGTCACTAAACGAGTCATTTAACAACTGCAACCAAGACCAGTAAAAATTATTTCATATTATAAGAAAACTAAAGCATTCCAGCATGTGTTGCTGGAGACCTGCATAATCAAATAAAGAACCTTTCAATAATAGGGCCACTTCAAATATAACTTTAGTAAAACAACACAAAATATTAACTCCCTCAAAAAAGTCATAAAGGTCAAAATTTGCAACAACAAAAATTATCTTGTGAGCAGGCATTAGATGTTTTCACTTTGGATATAATAAAAATACGAATTTTTAACATGAGTGTTAATAGAAACCTGCTAACTTCTCAAGTGGTCAGTCAAGGATCTTCAACTTCAGTCACTTCCTATTAGTTCTCTTGGAGCCATCAAAGGTTCTCCTGGCAAGAGAGAAACCTCTGCTCACTCTGGAGAGTTAAGTGATCCTCCTAGAGAGGTCAAAGTTTGTGTCACCTCAAGAGGTCAGAGGTTGTTCTGGGAAGAAACAAGCGCCCAGTCTCTTTGGAGTCAAGTAATGGTGTTCCTCATGAAGTTGCAGCTTTACTGACCTTCTTCATTAAATTAGTTTAGTAAATATTTAAAAAGCTAGCTCTTGTAAACCTTTGGGTATTCTGTTTGCTGCAGTTAGCAGACACCAAGTCCATCGTCAAGAACTTCCAGTAAAGTCTTGTTAATTCAGGAGAGTTAACACATCATATGTCCTGGCTAGGAGAGACGATGTCTCTTTGATTAGAGCACTTCGGTTTGCGTTTGATCCCTCTGACCTCGAGAGCGAGCGTCTCGTTCTGCTCTGACTCACAAAGACTCCCCAGACTGAATCACTTACAAGCACCCCAGAGTCTGCTGTTCATCTACACACAGCAGGAACTTCCTGAGGAACGCACAGGCATGCATGCGCTTTAACAGAAGCATCTGCTTCCAATCTGCAGCAGAAACGAATCTAGAGACTCCCACCCACACACAATAACAGCAAAGTTATCATGCAATGCTAACCTTCTTTAAAATGAGGATAGCTTCTCTGAAGGGTGTATTTCGCAAGCAAGAAAAGTGGATGCAGTGTCCTCCTTGTCATTGGTTGGCGCTTATGTGTAGTGATGTGTCCTTCGCGGAAAGAACGAATCTGACTCTTTAGAAATAACTCTTTTCACGGAGTGAATCGGTTTTTTTGGTGCGTGTGGATTACACGCGGATTGTGAGCGGAAGCACGTTTATTTACGCAGATTAGTGTATTTTGCTCTATTTGTTGTCTGTCGTTACGTTTTTCAAATAGATCAGATTTTCCCTGATATGAACGATGGAAATGAATCGTTCAAATGAACCTTTCTTTTAAATAAACAAGAGTCAAAAGAACGAAGCACCAAGTTGAACGAAACTTCCCATCAGGCAGTTTAACGATCTTAGAGGGCTTTATTGAACAACTCTTGATGGTCGAACACCAGAAATATAAGGCTCGGAATGTTTGTATTCTCCTCTTTGGTGGTTTCTTCCCCTGCTGTCCATCTCGTAGTTCTTTGGTGCTATTTTTTGTCGTGACATTGAAGCGGGAATGTGTATCGGGTGCCATCCAGCGGCTCTTTCCTGTTCCATTCAAGTCATCAGAACAGCAGCTTTCATTGGTTGTTCTCGTGCGAAAATCTGATCCGTTATATCAGAGCTGAACTCTTTTTCATTCGCACCAATCACTCGGACAGATGTGTCATGTGTTGTCGGCCCCCGTGCTTTTCAGTTCGAGCTATGTTCACGCACGTAACTTTGCACTTTATATTTGGATAGATGTGTGACGGCTTTTATTTAAAGTCGCCCTACTGTAATTCTGAAAGGTTCATCATTTGATTTTGGGAGTCTACAAAAACAGGGCGACACGTTTGAAAAGTCAAAAAACCCTTTCATTGTCTTTGCTGGATTTTGTCACAATAACATTTTTATCTTTTCTGTGCAATAAAAAGTTGTCTCTAGTTTTCAGAACGTTCACTTCATGGTGAAAACTAGATAGCGATTAACTCACGGTTATGTATATGTGCATTTCTACCTCTCTCGCTCATTTCTCAGCCACTTTTGACAATCACATAACTCGCCTATAGACCTTCAAAAAATCTTTATATGAGACATTAATATCTATCCATCCATTTTCATCTTTCTTCCCTTTAAGGGTCGCCACAGCACAATAAACCGCCAACTCTTCTGGCGTATTTTTTATGCAGCAGATGCCCTTCCATCCGCAACCCATTACATTTACATTTTACATTTATGCATTTGGCAGACGCTTTTGTCCAAAGCGACTTACATTAGGGAGAGACAATATGCAATTTGTTACACCGTCAAAGTCTATCTCAACTTCTCACAATAGAAATTGTATCAACTGATCAATAAACCAAAGCAGGGAGGAAGTAGAGGAAGAAGATAAAGACAGAGGAGGGAAAAAGAAGGTAGTAGTTTTTTTTTTATAGTAGGTGTTCTCTGAAGAGAAGAGTTTTCAGTTGCTTTTCGAAAGCTGTTAGTGTTGCTGCTTTCCTGACTGGATCAGGGAGTTTGTTCCACTAACCACAAGTCGCTGTTCCTTCTCTGAGCGCAGGCTTCTGGAGGTCATGTAGGAGCGTATGAGCTCATGGAGGTAGACAGGGGCTGATCTGGAGATAGTTTTGTATGCCAGCGTTAGCGATTTGAATTTAACCCGAGCTGCAATGGGGAGCCAATGAAGAGTGATGAAGAGGGGAGTAACATGAGCTTGCTTCGCTTCCTTGAAGATAAGACGAGCTGCAGAGTTCTGGATCATCTGCAGAGCTTTGAGCGTATTTAATGGAATATTGGGAAACATTCACACACACTCATTCATTCACATTCATACTCTATGGACAATTTTTTCACCCAAACCACTTATACCGCTTATGTCTTTGTTCTTGTGGAGAAACCGGAGCACCCGGAGTAAACCCACACGGTCACGAGGAGAACATGAGAACTCCACACAGAGATACCAACCGACCCAGCCGAGGCTCGAACCAGCGACCTTCTTGCTGTGAGACGACCATGTACTGATATTAAATATAATGATTACAGTTTTTACCCATTACAATTCAATGATGCTTGAGCTGAATTCTATCGGCTGAATTTTTAAGCACTACTTACGGTACAAAATCTACACAATGGGCTACTTGCTCAAATACTTCCAAGTTCTAATGCTCAGTTCTTTCCTGTTCTAGCAACGGCAGCGGCTCTCGCTCTCTGCAAGAACATCCTCAAATTTGTGTAAATGATGTAGGTCGTTTATGCACAAATCTATAGTTAGCATAAAACGTTGTAAATAACTTCTCAGAGAAACACTGAACAATCACCAAATCTAAGTTATAAATCATTGCTCACACAGCTCACCTGCTGATACTGCTACAAAACTAGTTTTGAGGAAACCAGCTGGTGAACGGTGATTTTTAATCGTAATTTCAAGATTGTTGAGTGTTTTGGACAGAAGTTATTCACTGTTTATCACAATTATAGATATTAAAAACATAGAGAGAGAGAGAGAGAGAAACGATTGTCCAGAGTGTTTGATTGTGAATGAGTGTGTGGATGTTTCCCAGTCGCAACTGAAACGGCATCTGCTGCATAAAGCATACGCCAGAAGAGTTGGTGGTTAATTCCACTGTAGCAACCCTGAAAGGCGATTCCGAAAGCTGACAAGAAAATGGATGGATGGAATATGTCAAGACCAGATTTGCTAATGTTAGTAAATTCTACATTTTTGTTATATCAACTAAAAGCTTACAAAAACAGAGTCTTGTGCAATAGCATGTTTTTCTGAACATTTTGGTACTATTTTTATTGTATAATTTTCTACGGTAGAGTCATTTAATTCAATCAAAGGGTGATTTTTTTATCGAGAAATGAAGCTTTGTTTAACATTAGGCTTGCCCCGATCATGTGAAGTGATTTTTACACTTTGAAATTCTAACACCTCTGACAGGCCTCCAAATGGCCAAACAGGGCTGAGTTAAATGGCTTTATCTTTTCAGATACCACCAACAGAGTTCTGGAGAAACCTCTGACAATTCTGGGACGAAAGCAATCATGAGAGAATAGTGTTCATGTTTTTGTGTGTGTGCATGTGTGTGTGTGAAAGAGAGAGAGAGAGAGAGACAGACAGAAAGAGAGAGAGAGAGAGACAGAGACTTACCAAACGACAGGCCGGAGCCTCAGCAGAAACCTTCAGCAGCAGCAGAATCCAGAGGCTCCTCTCCATCATGCTGCAAAGACAAAGAAAAAGAAAGAGAGAAAGATGGGAATGAGAGAGAAAGAAAAAGAACATTTTATTTTCACATATACATTTTTAAAAGCAGCAGTTTAACACAGTTGTTTTTGTGAAAGTGAGAGAAAGCGAGAGGAAGAGAGAACACGCAGGAGGAGAAGTACGGTACATTCTACAAACCCTCGGCCACCTGATCTCAGTTACTGGTGAATTCACTATTTCAGCTTTCCCTGAAATAATTCACAAGAGAGGTCCTCCAAATAAACCTTCGCCTCAGAATTCATTTCCTGAGAAGATTCCAGACGTCTTTCAGACTGAACCGAGAAGCAGAACAGCTTTTTGTGTTTGAAGGATAGCTCAGAATGCTTCAAACTCTTGATGTCAGAACAAAGGCTTTACTTCAGAAGTCACCAAATCTAGTCCTGGAGGTCTGGAGCTCTGCAAATTTTTGTATTAACCATCATGAAACACAACTTTTGCACTAATTAAGGTACTTTTGGTTGAAGTTGAAGTTGGTAAATTGCATAACGTGCATGTTAGAGTAGGGTTAAAACTAAAACTAGGCTGAGAAGATCATCGGTGCTCCCCTACCCTCCCTCCAGGACCTGTACACCACCAGAGTGAGGAAGAGGGCTAACAAAATAATTCTAGACCCCACTCACCCAGGACACTCCCTTTTGAGCTCTTGCCCTCTGGCCGCCGCTTCAGAGCCACCAACACCAGGACTGTACGGCACAAACAGAGCTTCTTTCCCCAAGCTATACGTCTGCTGAACTCTTAGCTCTTATCTCCTCGTCATCTGTTACCTGCTCCTGGACTCTCGCACATTTCATCTCCCTGCAGTTTGCACTTAAGCACACCACACTTTATAGACTTTGTTCAACTGTTTACATTTCATCAAACCTTAATTCTACCTCATAACCTTCTGTTAACTGCTTGTTTTGTTGCACTTTATTGTACTTATGTGGTTTGTATTGTACTTTGTTGTTTGCACTGACGGCTCCTTTGTACCAAAGGAAATTCCTTGTGTGCGCACACACACATGGCAATAAAGCTGATTCTGATTCTGAAATGTGCATCGCTCCAGATTCATTTAAGACTTGATAAGAGCATTAAGAATCAAATTTAACCTATATCATAACATCAAAAACAGAACATACAGAACGACATGCAGAGCGACAGAGACGTGATGATGCACAATGGGCGGGGTTTATGGGAACGGCGTATTTGACATATGAAGTAATTTCCTAGCGTTTCCAACAGATGGCTTGATTATGAATTTAATGAAGAATGTTAAAGAAGCTAAGCCATGTAATACTTTGACTATGTACAATTTGCTGTATTTTAATTGATTTTATTATATTATTTGTATTTTTATTGTTTTTATTTATTTTGTTATAATTTGGGTTATGTGGAATTTTTGATGGGTGTTTAAGCTTGTATACTGGATTTTCTGTAAATTGATTGTACTATTTTGTTGTATTCACTTTTTGTACTGCAATTTAAAAAAATGGCTTGATTATTTATTTGCGAAAGTTTTAATTTAACCGTGGATTCTATATTTAAGAAATAATAATATTTTACTTGTCTCTCCTCTACTATATTTACACTAGAATAATTGAAAGTAATAGAGAGTTATGTGAATTAAAAACATGATGTGTGCAGACTTGAGGTATTATTTTATAGAGAAAGTTAACTTTTGATGTACATTTTTTTAGCTTGTTGAAAAATGATCCCAAAGTAAACCATATTATCAACTAAAATCACTTATAGTCTTGTACAATAAACGATGTAACTTAGGGTAACCAAACGTCCTCTTTTGCCGTCCCGGAGGTTTTATAAATTCACGAAAATGTCCGGTGTTCTTTCTTTTGCATTGGTCCATTGCACGTGTGCGTAAATTGACCTGCGCGTTACACACAATACTAGGGTGCGACCTAATTACCGAGAGGCTGCCTAAACACACACGCACGCGCACAGATGGGGCAGATCTGACAACGGAGCAGTATTGCGCGGAAAATGTGTAATTGCATCTTCACAGATGAACTGCAAAAAAACTATTTCCACGTACCGTCCCGGTCGGGACAAGTGGGAGGCGGAGTGCACCGTGTGTAAAGCTGGCACATGTGTCTCAGTGTCTAATAAAGGTGCTGGAGATCTCAAAGCTCACATGGATACCGAAAAACATAAAAAAGCTGTGCGAGGAGACCTCTTTGTTAGACCTGGGAAAACAGAGGATGCTGTGAATGCAGCACAATGGCATTTCATACTGTGAAACACCACAACAGCTACAGGTCCATGGATTGCACCAGGACTTTGCTAAAAAGGCATTGCATTGCTTAGTAGTGCTAGTACCAAGATCAAAGCCATTGTCAATGGTGCTATAGCCCTACATTCTGTCAAAGTCACTCATGAAGCACTCAAAGAAATCCAGTGCTGTGGTGTTTCCACAGACGGGTGTAACCATGGAGCAGTGAAAATATTCCCAGTCATAATCCAGTATTTGACAGCAAAATATCTCACTGAAACACTGGCAAAAAACAATCTGTCTAAAAAAAGCAACACTGGAGACAATCGCAACACAAATTTGGGAGGAATCTGACGTGATGAAGCTGGAAATAATGTGTTTGCAAATTTGAAGAGTTTGTTGCAGAACAAGACTCTGATCGGTGTGGGTTGCCCAGCACACATATAGAATAATTGTGCACACTATGGGACAGGCACGATAGAAATTGACATTGAGAATATCATATTCCAAATCTACCCGTGCATCCACATTTACACTGTGCGCACTGAGAGCCTGAAAAAGTATTGTGATTTTGTTGAGATTGATTACAGAAGGATGCTCTCTCACAGCAAGACAAGGTGGCTGTCATTGTTCCCAAACATTGAGGATGTTACAGATGTTTCCAGCTTTAAAGGCATGTTTTCTGTCTCAGCAAAAACCACCCACAGCACTCAAGAGGTTTTTTGAAAATGATTTTGCTGAGACCTACCTTTGGCACATGAACACACTCATGTCTGTGTTCCACACAAGCATTCAAGAAATGGAACAGGAGAACATGTCCATTATGGAGGTGAAGAAGATATTAAACAATATGAAGAAGAAAAGCAGGGTGAAAAAAGCAGTGTGAAGAAAAGCAGGAAGAAGAAGACAACTAAAGATGAAATATATAGATCCTTTTTTGTTTGTTAGTATCTTTGTGAGATTTCTTTTATTGATCTCATGACAGTTCATATTTAGAACATTATTTCATATTATTTATTTATTTATTTGAAAAGATTATATGAAGGCTGTTATATTGTTTCAAGTTTTACTGATTTCATTTTATTTTATTTTTTCATTTTATTTACAGAAGTTGATTTTGCACCATATAACCATAATAAAGCATGTTTTTCAACCTCCAAGAAGCCTGTGCCGATTGTCCTCTGTTTTGGAAATCAAAATATGGTCTCCTTAATGTAACTAACAATATGTTCCTTTAAAACTGCTTTTTTGTTACCGTGTAAACTAAACTGTGTTTTTCTTTGTTTTGTTTTTCTTATATTAATATGATTTGTGTGAATCTTGAAAAGCTTGTATGAGTTCAACATTTTGTGTAAGTGAATGCATTTTTAAAATAATTTCAAGTTTTTTGTGTGTTCATATAAAAAACTTCAAGGAAGATTTGATCATTTTGGGGTCGTGTCTTCCTGCTTGAGCACATAGAAGTGATTTTTTTAGGTTTTAATCTGATATTTCCTTTAAACTTGTTTGTTACTTGTTGTTACAGTGGCCTTCTTTGAAAACAAGTGAATATTAACAAATCTGCAAGGTTTTCACAACTAATAAAGAAACCTATTTCATCTGTTTTTCATTGATTATACTCAAGGTGTGCTTTTTTAGTTTTTCCAAAATAGCAAAATATTTTTTATCAAAATAGACAATGCTAAAATTTGACATTCAGAGTCAGTCAGCTAATGCTAATCCTAGCCCCATATTGAAAAAAATCTACACCAAACTAAATGTAGAAGAGAATAGAACGTTGAAAGCAATTCAAATAATTAGAATCTCAAAACTCCAACACAACTCTTGATGTATGGTTCGAAATCCCATACAATGTTTACACTTTTCCCAGCTCTGTGTCTGGATGGAAGTGGGATGGCTGAATCTGGAGAGTGAAACTGAAACTCTCCTCAGTAACTTCAACAGGATCAACGGCGCTCAGAAGAGAACAGGCTTGAGTTTCAGAGCCTGTGGGAGACACCAGAGCTCCTCTGATCAGTTCCCTAGAAGCTGTTATGAAAGTGAGAGTCAGGTTTGTATCTTCAGGAAATAAGGCATTATTTGGGGAATGTTTAGTAGATTGCTCTGGAAATACAAACAAAAACCATGAAAATTAAGCTGCATTAGATGCTTAAAGCGATAGGTAACAGACATCCAAACGTTTACCAGTTTCTGTCTTTTGTTGAACATCAGAAGATTAAAATTAATAGAGGCGCCAAGATCTCCTGCTGGATCACCGTTTGTCTTGTGTGGGGTTCCTTACAAATCCAGTCAGGTAAATGTGATTGAGGCTCTCTGATGGAACCTGTCCAGTGCGTATGCTATATTTTCACTGAACTGCAGTGGTGTCCAGACGGCTCCTGAAACTCTTTTTAAAGGGTTCATAAATTGCTGAAGAAGGTGAATTATTAAAACTGGATCCCTGGAGTTTTTTATTTCATGTTAAAAACAATGGATGACTTTTGCCAAAAGAAAGAAAAGTAGCTTTGAGAGGAGCAGGGGAGAAAATGGATGGCTACTTCACTTGATGAAGAGAGCAGGCACAATGAACAGGTTAAGTGTTTATGGAGCAGAGAAATATGAGCGCAGCTTTTTGTTCATGTTTACAGAAGTGGAGTTTCAGAGCTGGAGGCCTCTCTCTTGAGTTCAACAAAGCTTTATTGGCATTACCCTGATTCCCACAAGCTTTTGCTCTGAAAATTGAAAAGGAAGTTTTCCTTTTGGCTCCTTTTGGAAGACCTTTTGGCTCTTGAGTCAGAAGTTAGAGGAAGAGCTAAGAAATGATTCATCAAAATATGACACAGATAACAAACTGTAGGCAGACTACCACAAGGTGCAGTCAAATCTCAAGCTTTTAAACCCGTAGAATACTCCTTTATCCAAAATACTTTTACAAGATCAGTTAAGTAACGTGTATTCCATAATAAGAATGTATTGTATGGAACAGAGGTACTAGCACACTACTTTACTCAACAAATATTAGATATAATATTTTGGCACTTGTTTTTGTCTTTCTAACTTTTCTAACTAAATTTCTAACTTTTTGCTATATCTTCTGACCACAAGGTGGCGCTTAACTGAAACTCGGCAGGCAACCACATATCGTAGTTTTGATGTCAGGTGCCAAGTTTGGCTTTAATATCTCAAAGCGTCGCTCAGACATAGCCTTGCAACCAAACTGTAAAACATATGTAACCAATTCAACCAATCGAGTTTCTTTTAATAACTTTTAGTTGAGAACCTATGTCTACTCCATAATAAGATTGTGTTTTAGAAGGATAAAATCTACATCAAGCTCAATGCCATTGGAACTGAGCTACTGGCACAGTGCTTTAATGATTTTTGGCAGCAATTTTGAACTTTTTGCTATATCTTTTGACCAAAAGGTGGCACTTCATTGAAACTTGGAAGGCAACCACATATCATGGTTATGATGTTACATACCAAGTTTGGCTTTAATATCTTGAAGCGTCTCTCAGATATAACCTTGCAACCAAATTGCAAATGTGCACCATGTTTAATTGCAAGCTGTTCGAAAACCGTTCGACAAATTAAGTTTCTTTTAATAACTTTTAGCTAGCAGGGTCCAAAGGTTATGTCGGCCAAATTTGGACAAATTGTCTACTACTTAAAAGGAGTTTAAAAAAGAAAAAAATAGGTTTTTGATCTAGAGAATGTATGTTTTTAGCGAACAGGAAGTGAGGTTGATCATGGAAAATGTGATATTAAGCTTCTTTGCATGAGCGTGGAGATAAAATTTCAAATATGTCAAGACCAGGGCGTCACAGTGGAGCAGTGGGTAGCACGATTGCCTCACAGCAAGAAGGTCACTGGTTTAAGCCTCAGCTCAGTTTGCATGTTCTCCTCGTGATCGCGTGGGTTTTTCTCCGGGTGCTTAAGTTTCCCCCACAAGTCCAAAGACATGCAGTATAAGTGAATTGAGTAAGAACGATTGTCCATAGTGTTAAAGTGTGAATGTGTGTGTGAATGTTTCCCAGTCGCAACTGAAACGGCATCTGCTGCATAAAGCATACGCCAGAAGAGTTGGTGGTTAATTCCGCTGTAGCAACCCTGAAAGGCGATTTCAAGACCAGATTTGCTAATGTTAGTAAATTCTACATTTTTGTTATATCAACTAAAAGCTAAAAGCAAACAAAAACAGAGTCTTGTGCAATAGCATGTTTTTCTGAACATTTTGGTACTATTTTTATTGTATAATTTTCTACGGTCGAGTCATTTAATTCAATCAAAGGGTGATTTTTTTTTATCGAGAAATGAAGCTTTGTTTAACATTAGGCTTGCCCCGATCATGTGAAGTGATTTTTACACTTTGAAATTCTAACACCTCTGACAGGCCTCCAAATGGCCAAACAGGGCTGAGTTAAATGGCTTTATCTTTTCAGATACCACCAACAGAGTTCTGGAGAAACCTCTGACAATTCTGGGACGAATTTGCCGAAGTGAAATCGAAACTTTACAATTACGGAGCTCATCAATCTGATCAAGAAACAGAAATAATAAGTGAGAATTTACTGAAGCAATCATGAGAGAATAGTGTTCATGTTTTTGTGTGTGTGTGAGTGAGTGAGTGAGAGAGAGAGAGAGAGAGAGAGTCAGTTGTGCTATTAATGATGGTTTCCTCTGGAAAAACAAACAAACACTCATCAGAGTAATGGTTTGTTTGGATGCCGTGCGATGCTCTGATTTCTGCGTGAGCATGTTCCCATCTGTTTCTCATTCCAAGCCAAATCCTTTCATTTCGCCGCAGAGCTTTGATCGAGGGATGGAATGGTGTTAGTCATCCTGATCTCACCACATGCGTTCGTTTTAGGGAGTTCTGACTTAAACAAAAGCTGAAAATGCAGAAGAAACATCTGTGAAAGTCAAATTCTTGGGTGATATCACACAATTTAATCTATTCTACTTTGGGGAGAGAAATTAAATTATGTTCTTACTATTGGGGTCTAATGATGTGAAGTGAAGCAGTCCAAACACTAAACCCTGAGGTACGCCCTGAGCTGGAGGTGAGACTTTAATCTCCTGAAAATAAACCTTAAAAATAACACAATTACAAAATTTCCTGATTTTAATGTTTTCATATTTTTTGTTACTTCAAGGTGTCACTTTATCAATTCATCTGAATTGCTTCACCTCCATAAACCTGCCCTGAAATGAAAAGCAACACCAGGGCTTCATGCAAATCGTCTTAAATTGAGTTTAACGTGCATTATCTGAACACAAAGAGCATTTCCACACATTTGAATGTGTCTATATTTGACTGCTCAAGAACTCAAACATGTTTGGAACTTTTTTGCCTTGATTGCAAGAGTAGATGTGTTGCTGCTTTATACAATATGTTTGTTGAACTAAAATTCTTTTTGGTTAAAAAATACATGACTGTAAAATGCCCCAATAAAGAAACACAGGTTCCTAAAAACACACTCAGCATCTGAGTTAAAATCAACATTTGGTTTCCTAACCCAGACAGCATCTGAGATTTTTATTAATCAATCGGAATAAAAAAAGCCAAATATAGTAACACTTGAGTTAAAGCTAAAAATAAGCCAATAAAATGACCGAGCACAATAAAATTGATTAAGCAAAAAATGTTGGTTAAAACTGCTAATTAACCGGATACTGCAAAATAATCCAGCTTCTAGGTTGAAAACACAAAACCCTAATCAGGCAACTTGGCATCTTTAATCTTTAACAGTTGTGTTCCCAAATCAAAATAAATAAATAAACAAATAAAAATAAAAAACAGCAAGTTAGCACCTTCAACTCAACATTTGTGTTACTAAAATAACTCTATATCTGGCTTAAAACAAAATAGAACCAAATAAAACTAGCAGAAATTGATTTCTTATATACAGTCCTATAATGTAAATTTATTTTACCAATTCATTTATTTGTTACAAAAAAACAACAACATATAATTTGTAAGAGTTCTGTTCAAATGTGACAAAAAAGGTGCACTGGAGTAAAGATACCACAGCATTAGAACGTTCAAAATGTTGTTAGAAATTACTTACAAGTAAGCTGTTTATGTGAGTAACTGTTTGTCAGTGAGAGACTGTGAAACACTGGCTGAACTCTCCCTCTTCCTCCGTCTCTCTCTTTCTCTCTCTCCCTCTCTATCTTTCATCTTTCTCTTAGTTTCTCCGCAGCAGTCAAGGAAACTGGTGCTCGCTCGAGGGCTCCACATCTGGTTGTTGAAGATGGAGAGAGAGTATTTCATCACTCACTCCACCTTCAACTCGGTGAATCTGGGGATCGAACCTGCGACCTTCCGATCACAAGTCAATCTTCTTATCCACCAGACCAAAACTGCTTTACTAAGTGTGGATGGTGCACAGATTGGGACGCAAAGACGGATACATTTATAGTAATTTTTCTTATAGCCTTTTTGCTTTATAGGGCAGCACAGTGATGAAGCACCCTTAAAAGGATGTATTCTCATGGATGCTAACGAGACAGTTTATAGTTTAATCAGTAGTAATACTCATTTCCTGGTACGCTGTCTCAGGATTTCCTTCTCCAGCACTCTTCTCATTGAACTCCAAATAAGGTAACGGAGTATGCATCCTATCTGAGCTGCGTCATCCTCACTGAAGCTCTCTGAAAGCCATACTTGACTCCATTGTTACCAGTTCGGCGCTTTGATACGCTTACACAGAAAGAGAAGAGAAATATTGTGACCTGGCTTGGCTTGAAACTTTATGCCACAGAGCTTCATCAGCTTTCGTCTGAGCTCAAGCAATCTGAGATTTTCTTCGTAAAGAGAACATTCTGTGAAGGTTGAAATATGTCAGGAAAAAGATGCTACTAAGTAGATCAATATGGCATGTCGAAAAAATAAATAAATACACTGCTTACATGTAAACTATAATAGCTCAAATCTATGCATTGACTTGAATCCTGAAACCACGTTCAACCACAGTTCTTTGTAGAGTAACAACATCATTTTGCCCGATGATGAAATGTCCAAGTGTCAGAAGAATTATAACAATTGATGTTATCGTTATGTATAGCCTCATGTATTTCAATTAATTATTGTATCGCATTTCATGAAGTTAAACAGTGTTTCTGTGCAAATTCTGTGTAATGTGTCTCTATGTTAAGCAGCCAGTGTTCATTGTGTGGTGTAAACAATCTTTGTACTGGTCGGATTGCGTGATAATGGAGAACATGACAGAATATTGTATACACACTCAATCTTGTAAACACGATTATGTATCTATTGCTTACGTAAATACTTTCTTATCTGCTCTGAAAATTAAATAAATAGAGCGATGCAAGGAGCAGCATCAGTGAGGGAAGAAGAGAAACAGCAGAAAGCTGAGAGCTAGCTTTGTGTAGGGTGCTGTTTCTGCCCTCGCAAACGAAAAGTATTTCAATTCTGTCTCTGGTGTGTTCCTTATAATGAGTTCTTTGCGTTTAAAGGAAATTTCTTTTACACCCAGCTAACAGGGAACTTTCTCATAACATTCGCTAATCTTCTTTAAAGGTTGTCTAAATGTTAGCTCATAATGTTTCCAAAAGAATGTTCTAGTAGCATTCTAATAACGTTAAATTAAACTAGATGAAGAGCATTTCTTGCAGAAAATGTGTGTGAATGCATTTGTGCTGAAATGGAATGCTGAAATGAGCTGAAAATCAAGGTTGAAATGAGTTTAAAATCAAGGTTGAAATGGGTTTAAAATCAAGGTTGAAATGAGTTTAAAATCAATGTTGAAATGAGTTGAAAATCAATGGTGAAATGAGTTTAAAATCAAGGTTGAAATGAGTTGAAAATCAATGTTGAAATGAGTTTTAAATCAATGTTGAAATGAGTTGAAAATCAATGTTGAAATGAGTTTTAAATCAATGTTGAAATGAGTTGAAAATCAATGGTGAAATGAGTTTAAAATCAAGGTTGAAATGAGTTTAAAATCAAGGTTGAAATGAGTTTAAAATCAAGGTTGAAATGAGTTTAAAATCAAGGTTGAAATGAGTTTAAAATCAAGGTTGAAATGAGTTTAAAATCAAGGTTGAAATGAGTTGAAAATCAAATCTGAAATGAGTTTAAAATCACGGTTGAAATGAGTTTAAAATCAAGGTTGAAATGAGTTTAAAATCAATGCTGAAATGAGTTTAAAATCAAGGTTGAAATGAGTTTAAAATCAAGGTTGAAATGAGTTTAAAATCAAGGTTGAAATGAGTTGAAAATCAAGGTTGAAATGAGTTGAAAATCAAGGTTGAAATGAGTTGAAAATCAAGGTTGAAATGAGTTGAAAATCAAGGTTGAAATGAGTTTAAAATCAAGGTTGAAATGAGTTGAAAATCAAGGTTGAAATGAGTTTAAAATCAAGGTTGAAATGAGTTTAAAATCAAGGTTGAAATGAGTTGAAAATCAATGCTGAAATGAGTTTAAAATCAAGGTTGAAATGAGTTTAAAATCAAGGTTGAAATGAGTTTAAAATCAAGGTTGAAATGAGTTTAAAATCAAGGTTGAAATGAGTTTAAAATCAAGGTTGAAATGAGTTGAAAATCAATGCTGAAATGAGTTTAAAATCAAGGTTGAAATGAGTTTAAAATCAAGGTTGAAATGAGTTTAAAATCACGGTTGAAATGAGTTGAAAATCAAGGTTGAAATGAGTTGAAAATCAAGGTTGAAATGAGTTGAAAATCAAGGTTGAAATGAGTTGAAAATCAAGGTTGAAATGAGTTTAAAATCAAGGTTGAAATGAGTTGAAAATCAAGGTTGAAATGAGTTTAAAATCAAGGTTGAAATGAGTTGAAAATCAATGCTGAAAAGAGTTTAAAATCAAGGTTGAAATGAGTTGAAAAACAATGCTGAAAAGAGTTTAAAATCAAGGTTGAAATGAGTTGAAAATCAATGCTGAAAAGAGTTTAAAATCAAGGTTGAAATGAGTTGAAAATCAATGGTGAAATGAGTTTAAAATCAAGGTTGAAATGAGTTGAAAAACAATGCTGAAAAGAGTTTAAAATCAAGGTTGAAATGAGTTGAAAATCAATGGTGAAATGAGTTTAAAATCAAGGTTAAAATGAGTTTAAAATCAATGATGAAATGAGTTTAAAATCAAGGTTGAAATTAGTTGAAAATCAAGGTTGAAATGAGTTGAAAATCAAATCTGAAATGAGTTTAAAATCAAGGTTGAAATGAGTTGAAAATCAATGATGAAATGAGTTTAAAATCAAGGTTGAAATGAGTTGAAAATCAAGGTTGAAATGAGTTTAAAATCAAGGTTGAAATGAGTTTAAAATCAAGGTTGAAATGAGTTTAAAATCAATGCTGAAATGAGTTTAAAATCAAGGTTGAAATGAGTTTAAAATCAATGCTGAAATGAGTTTAAAATCAAGGTTGAAATGAGTTGAAAATCAAGGTTGAAATGAGTTTAAAATCAAGGTTGAAATGAGTTTTAAATCAATGCTGAAATGAGTTTAAAATCAATGTTGAAATGAGTTTAAAATCAAGGTTGAAATGAGTTGAAAATCAAGGTTGAAATGAGTTTAAAATCAAGGTTGAAATGAGTTGAAAATCAAGGTTGAAATGAGTTGAAAATCAAGGTTGAAATGAGTTGAAAATCAAATCTGAAATGAGTTTAAAATCAAGGTTGAAATGAGTTTAAAATCAAGGTTGAAATTAGTTGAAAATCAAGGTTGAAATGAGTTTAAAATCAAGGTTGAAATGAGTTTAAAATCACGGTTGAAATGAGTTGAAAATCAAGGTTGAAATGAGTTGAAAATCAATGCTGAAATGAGTTTACAATCAAGGTTGAAATGAGTTGAAAATCAATGCTGAAAAGAGTTTAAAATCAAGGTTGAAATGAGTTGAAAAACAATGCTGAAAAGAGTTTAAAATCAAGGTTGAAATGAGTTGAAAATCAATGCTGAAAAGAGTTTAAAATCAAGGTTGAAATGAGTTGAAAATCAATGCTGAAAAGAGTTTAAAATCAAGGTTGAAATGAGTTGAAAATCAATGGTGAAATGAGTTTAAAATCAAGGTTGAAATTAGTTGAAAATCAAGGTTGAAATGAGTTGAAAATCAAGGTTGAAATGAGTTGAAAATCAAATCTGAAATGAGTTTAAAATCAAAGTTGAAATGAGTTTAAAATCAATGATGAAATGAGTTTAAAATCAAGGTTGAAATGAGTTTAAAATCAAGGTTGAAATGAGTTTAAAATCAATGCTGAAATGAGTTTAAAATCAAGGTTGAAATGAGTTTAAAATCAAGGTTGAAATTAGTTTAAAATCAATGCTGAAATGAGTTTAAAATCAAGGTTGAAATGAGTTTAAAATCAAGGTTGAAATGAGTTTAAAATCAATGCTGAAATGAGTTTAAAATCAAGGTTGAAATGAGTTTAAAATCAAGGTTGAAATGAGTTGAAAATCAATGCTGAAATGAGTTTAAAATCAATGCTGAAATGAGTTTAAAATCAAGGTTGAAATGAGTTTAAAATCAATGCTGAAATGAGTTTAAAATCAAGGTTGAAATGAGTTTAAAATCAAGGTTGAAATGAGTTGAAAATCAAGGTTGAAATGAGTTGAAAATCAAATCTGAAATGAGTTGAAAATCAAGGTTGAAATGAGTTTAAAATCAAGGTTGAAATGAGTTGAAAATCAATGCTGAAATGAGTTTAAAATCAAGGTTGAAATGAGTTGAAAATCAAGGTTGAAATGAGTTGAAAATCAATGCTGAAATGAGTTTACAATCAAGGTTGAAATGAGTTTAAAATCAAGGTTGAAATGAGTTGAAAATCAATGCTGAAAAGAGTTTAAAATCAAGGTTGAAATGAGTTGAAAAACAATGCTGAAAAGAGTTTAAAATCAAGGTTGAAATGAGTTGAAAATCAATGCTGAAAAGAGTTTAAAATCAAGGTTGAAATGAGTTGAAAATCAATGGTGAAATGAGTTTAAAATCAAGGTTAAAATGAGTTTAAAATCAATGATGAAATGAGTTTAAAATCAAGGTTGAAATTAGTTGAAAATCAAGGTTGAAATGAGTTGAAAATCAAGGTTGAAATGAGTTGAAAATCAAATCTGAAATGAGTTTAAAATCAAGGTTGAAATGAGTTTAAAATCAATGATGAAATGAGTTTAAAATCAAGGTTGAAATGAGTTTAAAATCAAGGTTGAAATGAGTTTAAAATCAATGCTGAAATGAGTTTAAAATCAAGGTTGAAATGAGTTGAAAATCAATGCTGAAATGAGTTTAAAATCAAGGTTGAAATGAGTTTAAAATCAAGGTTGAAATGAGTTTAAAATCAATGCTGAAATGAGTTTAAAATCAAGGTTGAAATGAGTTTAAAATCAAGGTTGAAATGAGTTGAAAATCAATGCTGAAATGAGTTTAAAATCAAGGTTGAAATGAGTTTAAAATCAAGGTTGAAATGAGTTGAAAATCAATGCTGAAATGAGTTTAAAATCAAGGTTGAAATGAGTTTAAAATCAAGGTTGAAATGAGTTTAAAATCAAGGTTGAAATGAGTTTAAAATCAAGGTTGAAATGAGTTTAAAATCAAGGTTGAAATGAGTTGAAAATCAATGCTGAAATGAGTTTAAAATCAAGGTTGAAATGAGTTTAAAATCAAGGTTGAAATGAGTTTAAAATCAAGGTTGAAATGAGTTGAAAATCAATGCTGAAATGAGTTTAAAATCAAGGTTGAAATGAGTTTAAAATCAAGGTTGAAATGAGTTTAAAATCACGGTTGAAATGAGTTGAAAATCAAGGTTGAAATGAGTTGAAAATCAATGCTGAAATGAGTTTAAAATCAATGCTGAAATGAGTTTAAAATCAAGGTTGAAATGAGTTTAAAATCAAGGTTGAAATGAGTTGAAAATCAATGCTGAAATGAGTTTAAAATCAAGGTTGAAATGAGTTTAAAATCAAGGTTGAAATGAGTTTAAAATCAAGGTTGAAATGAGTTGAAAATCAAGGTTGAAATGAGTTTAAAATCAAGGTTGAAATGAGTTTAAAATCAAGGTTGAAATGAGTTTAAAATCAAGGTTGAAATGAGTTGAAAATCAATGTTGAAATGAGTTTTAAATCAAGGTTGAAATGAGTTGAAAATCAATGCTGAAATGAGTTGAAAATCAATGGTGAAATGAGTTTAAAATTAAGGTTGAAATGAGTTTAAAATCAAGGTTGAAATGAGTTTAAAATCAATGCTGAAATGAGTTTAAAATCAAGGTTGAAATGAGTTTAAAATCAAGGTTGAAATGAGTTGAAAATCAATGCTGAAATGAGTTTAAAATCAAGGTTGAAATGAGTTTAAAATCAAGGTTGAAATGAGTTTAAAATCAAGGTTGAAATGAGTTTAAAATCAAGGTTGAAATGAGTTTAAAATCAAGGTTGAAATGAGTTTAAAATCAAGGTTGAAATGAGTTTAAAATCAATGCTGAAATGAGTTTAAAATCAATGCTGAAATGAGTTTAAAATCAAGGTTGAAATGAGTTTAAAATCAATGCTGAAATGAGTTTAAAATCAAGGTTGAAATGAGTTTAAAATCAAGGTTGAAATGAGTTGAAAATCAATGCTGAAATGAGTTTAAAATCAAGGTTGAAATGAGTTTAAAATCAAGGTTGAAATGAGTTTAAAATCAAGGTTGAAATGAGTTTAAAATCAAGGTTGAAATGAGTTTAAAATCAATGCTGAAATGAGTTTAAAATCAAGGTTGAAATGAGTTTAAAATCAAGGTTGAAATGAGTTTAAAATCAAGGTTGAAATGAGTTGAAAATCAATGCTGAAATGAGTTTAAAATCAAGGTTGAAATGAGTTGAAAATCAAGGTTGAAATGAGTTGAAAATCAAGGTTGAAATGAGTTGAAAATCAATGCTGAAATGAGTTTAAAATCAAGGTTGAAATGAGTTTAAAATCAAGGTTGAAATGAGTTTAAAATCACGGTTGAAATGAGTTGAAAATCAAGGTTGAAATGAGTTGAAAATCAAGGTTGAAATGAGTTTAAAATCAAGGTTGAAATGAGTTTAAAATCAAGGTTGCAATGAGTTGAAAATCAATGTTGAAATGAGTTTTAAATCAATGTTGAAATGAGTTGAAAATCAATGCTGAAATGAGTTGAAAATCAATGGTGAAATGAGTTTAAAATCAAGGTTGAAATGAGTTTAAAATCAATGTTGAAATGAGTTGAAAATCAATGGTGAAATGAGTTTAAAATCAAGGTTGAAATGAGTTTAAAATCAATGTTGAAATGAGTTGAAAATCAATGGTGAAATGAGTTTAAAATCAAGGTTGAAATGAGTTGAAAATCAATGCTGAAATGAGTTGAAAATCAATGGTGAAATGAGTTTAAAATCAAGGTTGAAATGAGTTTAAAATCACGGTTGAAATGAGTTGAAAATCAAGGTTGAAATGAGTTGAAAATCAATGCTGAAATGAGTTTTAAATCAATGTTGAAATGAGTTGAAAATCAATGGTGAAATGAGTTTAAAATCAAGGTTGAAATGAGTTGAAAATCAATGCTGAAATGAGTTTAAAATCAAGGTTGAAATGAGTTTAAAATCAAGGTTGAAATGAGTTTAAAATCAAGGTTGAAATGAGTTTAAAATCAAGGTTGAAATGAGTTTAAAATCAAGGTTGAAATGAGTTGAAAATCAAGGTTGAAATGAGTTTAAAATCAAGGTTGAAATGAGTTTAAAATCAAGGTTGAAATGAGTTTAAAATCAAGGTTGAAATGAGTTGAAAATCAAGGTTGAAATGAGTTTAAAATCAAGGTTGAAATGAGTTTAAAATCAAGGTTGAAATGAGTTTAAAATCAAGGTTGAAATGAGTTAAAATCAAGGTTGAAATGAGTTGAAAATCAAGGTTGAAATGAGTTGAAAATCAAGGTTGAAATGAGTTTAAAATCAAGGTTGAAATGAGTTTAAAATCACGGTTGAAATGAGTTTAAAATCAAGGTTGAAATGAGTTTAAAATCAAGGTTGAAATGAGTTTAAAATCAATGCTGAAATGAGTTTAAAATCAAGGTTGAAATGAGTTTAAAATCAAGGTTGAAATGAGTTTAAAATCAAGGTTGAAATGAGTTTAAAATCACGGTTGAAATGAGTTTAAAATCAAGGTTGAAATGAGTTTAAAATCAATGCTGAAATGAGTTTAAAATCAAGGTTGAAATGAGTTGAAAATCAAGGTTGAAATGAGTTTAAAATCAAGGTTGAAATGAGTTGAAAATCAATGCTGAAATGAGTTTAAAATCAATGCTGAAATGAGTTTAAAATCAAGGTTGAAATGAGTTTAAAATCAAGGTTGAAATGAGTTTAAAATCAAGGTTGAAATGAGTTGAAAATCAAATCTGAAATGAGTTTAAATCAAGGTTGAAATGAGTTTAAAATCAAGGTTGAAATGAGTTTAAAATCAATGCTGAAATGAGTTTAAAATCAAGGTTGAAATGAGTTTAAAATCAAGGTTGAAATGAGTTTAAAATCACGGTTGAAATGAGTTGAAAATCAAGGTTGAAATGAGTTGAAAATCAAGGTTGAAATGAGTTGAAAATCAAGGTTGAAATGAGTTGAAAATCAAGGTTGAAATGAGTTTAAAATCAAGGTTGAAATGAGTTGAAAATCAAGGTTGAAATGAGTTTAAAATCAAGGTTGAAATGAGTTGAAAATCAAGGTTGAAATGAGTTTAAAATCAAGGTTGAAATGAGTTGAAAATCAATGGTGAAATGAGTTTAAAATCAAGGTTGAAATGAGTTGAAAATCAATGCTGAAATGAGTTGAAAATCAATGGTGAAATGAGTTTAAAATCAAGGTTGAAATGAGTTGAAAATCAATGTTGAAATGAGTTTTAAATCAATGTTGAAATGAGTTGAAAATCAAGGTTGAAATTAGTTGAAAATCAATGCTGAAAAGAGTTTAAAATCAAGGTTGAAATGAGTTGAAAATCAATGGTGAAATGAGTTTAAAATCAAGGTTAAAATGAGTTTAAAATCAATGATGAAATGAGTTTAAAATCAAGGTTGAAATTAGTTGAAAATCAAGGTTGAAATGAGTTGAAAATCAAGGTTGAAATGAGTTGAAAATCAAATCTGAAATGAGTTTAAAATCAAGGTTGAAATGAGTTTAAAATCAATGCTGAAATGAGTTTAAAATCAAGGTTGAAATGAGTTGAAAATCAAGGTTGAAAAGAGTTGAAAATCAAGGTTGAAATGAGTTTAAAATCAAGGTTGAAATGAGTTTAAAATCAATGCTGAAATGAGTTTAAAATCAAGGTTGAAATGAGTTGAAAATCAATGCTGAAATGAGTTTAAAATCAATGCTGAAATGAGTTTAAAATCAAGGTTGAAATGAGTTTAAAATCAAGGTTGAAATGAGTTTAAAATCAATGCTGAAATGAGTTTAAAATCAAGGTTGAAATTAGTTGAAAATCAAGGTTGAAATGAGTTTAAAATCAATGCTGAAATGAGTTTAAAATCAAGGTTGAAATGAGTTGAAAATCAAGGTTGAAATGAGTTTAAAATCAATGCTGAAATGAGTTTAAAATCAAGGTTGAAATTAGTTGAAAATCAAGGTTGAAATGAGTTTAAAATCAATGCTGAAATTAGTTTAAAATCAAGGTTGAAATGAGTTGAAAATCAAGGTTGAAATGAGTTTAAAATCAAGGTTGAAATTAGTTGAAAATCAAGGTTGAAATGAGTTTAAAATCAATGCTGAAATGAGTTTAAAATCAAGGCTGAAATGAGTTGAAAATCAAGGTTGAAATGAGTTTAAAATCAAGGTTGAAATGAGTTGAAAATCAAGGTTGAAATGAGTTGAAAGTCAATGCTGAAATGAGTTTAAAATCAATGCTGAAATGAGTTTAAAATCAAGGTTGAAATGAGTTGAAAATCAAGGTTGAAATGAGTTTAAAATCAATGCTGAAATGAGTTTAAAATCAAGGTTGAAATGAGTTTAAAATCAAGGTTGAAATGAGTTTAAAATCAAGGTTGAAATTAGTTGAAAATCAAGGTTGAAATGAGTTTAAAATCAATGCTGAAATGAGTTTAAAATCAAGGTTGAAATGAGTTTAAAATCAATGCTGAAATGAGTTTAAAATCAAGGTTGAAATTAGTTGAAAATCAAGGTTGAAATGAGTTTAAAATCAATGCTGAAATGAGTTTAAAATCAAGGTTGAAATGAGTTTAAAATCAAGGTTGAAATGAGTTTAAAATCAATGCTGAAATGAGTTTAAAATCAAGGTTGAAATTAGTTGAAAATCAAGGTTGAAATGAGTTTAAAATCAATGCTGAAATTAGTTTAAAATCAAGGTTGAAATGAGTTGAAAATCAAGGTTGAAATGAGTTTAAAATCAAGGTTGAAATTAGTTGAAAATCAAGGTTGAAAATGAGTTTAAAATCAATGCTGAAATGAGTTTAAAATCAAGGCTGAAATGAGTTGAAAATCAAGGTTGAAATGAGTTTAAAATCAAGGTTGAAATGAGTTGAAAATCAATGCTGAAATGAGTTTAAAATCAAGGTTGAAATGAGTTGAAAGTCAATGCTGAAATGAGTTTAAAATCAATGCTGAAATGAGTTTAAAATCAAGGTTGAAATGAGTTGAAAATCAAGGTTGAAATGAGTTTAAAATCAATGCTGAAATGAGTTTAAAATCAAGGTTGAAATGAGTTTAAAATCAAGGTTGAAATGAGTTTAAAATCAAGGTTGAAATGAGTTTAAAATCAAGGTTGAAATGAGTTTAAAATCACGGTTGAAATGAGTTGAAAATCAAGGTTGAAATGAGTTGAAAATCAATGGTGAAATGAGTTTAAAATCAATGCTGAAATGAGTTTAAAATCAATGCTGAAATGAGTTGAAAATCAAGGTTGAAATGAGTTTAAAATCACGGTTGAAATGAGTTTAAAATCAAGGTTGAAATGAGTTTAAAATCAAGGTTGAAATGAGTTTAAAATCAAGGTTGAAAGATTGAAAATCAATGCTGAAATGAGTTGAAAATCAAGGTTGAAATGAGTTGAAAATCAAGGTTGAAATGAGTTTAAAATCAAGGTTGAAATGAGTTGAAAATCAATGCTGAAATGAGTTTAAAATCAAGGTTGAAATGAGTTGAAAATCAAGGTTGAAATGAGTTGAAAATCAATGCTGAAATGAGTTTAAAATCAAGGTTGAAATGAGTTGAAAATCAATGCTGAAATGAGTTTAAAATCAAGGTTGAAATTAGTTGAAAATCAAGGTTGAAATGAGTTTAAAATCAAGGTTGAAATGAGTTGAAAATCAATGCTGAAATGAGTTTAAAATCAAGGTTGAAATGAGTTTAAAATCAAGGTTGAAATGAGTTTAAAATCAAGGTTGAAATGAGTTGAAAATCAAGGTTGAAATGAGTTGAAAATCAAGGTTGAAATGAGTTGAAAATCAAGGTTGAAATGAGTTTAAAATCAAGGTTGAAATGAGTTTAAAATCAAGGTTGCAATGAGTTGAAAATCAATGCTGAAAAGAGTTTAAAATCAAGGTTGAAATGAGTTGAAAAACAATGCTGAAAAGAGTTTAAAATCAAGGTTGAAATGAGTTGAAAACAATGCTGAAAGAGTTTAAAATCAAGGTTGAAATGAGTTGAAAATCAATGCTGAAAAGAGTTTAAAATCAAGGTTGAAATGAGTTGAAAATCAATGGTTAAATGAGTTTAAAATCAAGGTTAAAATGAGTTTAAAATCATGATGAAATGAGTTTAAAATCAAGGTTGAAATTAGTTGAAAATCAAGGTTGAAATTAAACGCATGTCAACCTTGATTTTAAACTCATTCCAGATTTTTTACACCATTTCAACCGATTTTAAACTCATTTTCAGCATTGATTTTAAACTCATTTCAACCTTGATTTTAAACTCATTTCAACTTGAACCTTGATTTCAACTCATTTGTCAACCATTGATTTTCACTCATTTCAACCTTGATTTCAAAAAAACTTCATTTCAGATTTGATTTTCAACTCATTTCAACCTTGATTTTCATTAAACGCATTTCAACCTTGATTTTTAAAAACTCATTTCAGCATTGATTTTAACTCATTTCAACTTGATTTAACTCATTTCAACACTTGATTTAACTATTTCACATTGATTTTAACTCATTTCAACCTTGATTTTAAACTCATTCACAACCTTGATTTTAAACTCATTTCAACCTTATTTTAAAACTCATTTCAACCTTGATTTTAAACAACTCATTTCAGCATTGATTTTCAACTATTTCAATTCAACCTTGATTTTAAACTCATTTCAGCATTGTTTTAAACTCATTTCACCTTGATTTTTAAACTCTTTCACATTGATTTTCAACTCATTTCAACACTTGATTTTAAACTCATTTCACTTGATTTTAAACTCATTTCATTCAAACCTTGATTTTAAAACTCCATTTCACCTTGATTTTTCAACTCTTTCAACCTTGATTTTCAACTCATTCATCAACCTTGATTTAAACTCATTTCAGCATTGATTTTAATTTAACTCATTTCAACCTTGATTTTCAAACTCAACCTTTCAACCTTTTGATTTTTAACATCATTTCAACCTTGATTTTAAACTCTTTCAGCATTGATTTCAACCTTGATATTTAAACTCATTTCAGCATTGATTTTAAAACTCATTTCCAACCTACTTGATTTTAAACGTCTATTTCACCTTGATTTAAACCATTTCAGATTGATTTTAAACTCATTTCAACCTTGATTTAAACTCATTCAACCTTGATTTTACTCATTTCAACCTGATTTTAAACGTATTTCACGCATTGATTTTAACTCATTTCAACCTTGATTTTCAACTCATTTCAACCTTGATTTTAAACTCATTTCAAACCAGTGATTTTAAACCTCATTTCAACCTTGATTTTAAACTCATTTCAGCATTGATCTTTTACAACTCATTTCAACCTTGATTTTAAAACCTCAATTTCTAACCTTGATTTTAAACTCATTTCAACCTTGATTTTAAACTCATTTCAGCATTGATTTTAAACTCATTTCAACCTGATTTTAAACTCATTTCAACCATTGATTTTAAACTCCTTTCAACCTTGATTTTTAAACTCATTTCCATTATTAAACCATTTCAACTTGATTTAACTCATTTACTCAACCTTGATTTTTCAACAATCATTTCAACCTTGATTTTAACACTCATTTTCAACCTTGATTTTAAACTCATTTCACATTGATTTTAAACTCATTTCAACCTTGATTTTAAACCATTTCAACCTTGATTTTAACTCATTTCACATGATTTTCAACTCATTTCAACCTTGATTTTAAACTCATTTCAGCATTGATTTTCAACTCATTTCAACCTTGATTTTAAACTCATTTCAACCATTGTTTCATTTCAACTCATTTCATTTCACCTTGATTTTAAACTCATTTCAACCTTGATTTTAAACTCATTTCACACCTTGATTTCAACTCATTTCAACCTTTATTTTCACTCCATTTCAACCTTGATTTTCAACTCCATTTTAACCTTGATTTTAAAAACTCATTTCAGCATTGATTTTCAACTCATTTCAACCTTGATTTTCAACTCATTTCACAACCTTGATTTTCAACATCATTTCAACCTTGATTTTAAACTCATTTCAACCTTGATTTTAAACTCATTCATTATTTAAACCTTTATTTTCAAACCATTTCAATCATTTCAACCTTGATTTTAAAAACTCATTTCAACATTGATTTTAAACTCATTTCAACCCTTGATTTTAAACTTCATTTCAGCATTGATTTTCAACTCTTCACAACATCTTGATTTTAAACTCAATTTCAACATTGATTTTCAACTCATTTCAACCTTGATTTTAACTCATTTCAAGCATTGATTTAAAACTCATTTCAACCTTGATTGTAAACTCATTTCAACTTTTTACAAAAACCTTGATTTAACTCATTTTCAACCTTGATTTTCACTCATTTCAACCTTGATTTTCAACACTCATTCAACCTTGATTTTAAAAAACTCATTCAAATTGACTTTTCAACTCATTTCACACCTTGATTTTCAACTCATTTCAACCTATATTTTAAACTCATTTCAACATTGATTTTAACTCATTTCAACATTGATTTTAAACTCATTTCAATTTGATTTTCAACACCTCATTTCAAC
>UELW01000814.1:0-45773 GCA_900490495.1 Danionella dracula
CATCAACACAGTACAATTTGGTGACTTCTTGATACAACCCTAAAACAAAATAACATTTCCCTGAAGATTTATGTGTAGGAGACAGTTGTTAGTAGCCACTACTGCTAAGAGAGGCAAATGAGAAGATTATTATTGGATTTTAGCTGCAACCCTACTCTAGTATGCATACTACTCTAGCTTCAGAAAAACCAAGAAGAGCTTAACTTTTTCCGGAAGCCCAACTATTCTTAGTTTCAACCTCAGAGATCTGTTCTACAGCTCATCTATTTTGCGGAGAAGAAATGTAATGTGTGCAGAAGCTTGTTCTTATTTAGCTGTTATGGGTTCCTCGATTGTGGATATGCGATCTTCCGCAGCGAAAAGATTCTGAGCTCCACTGTTACTTCACAAACTGCTTGCATGACCGCATCTAGTTTTGTGGAGAAGTCACTCCTAATGGATTCCAACATATCAAGTTAAGTCACGGTGGCGCAGTGGGTAGCACGGTCATCTTACAGCAAGAAGGTCACTGGTTCTAGGCTCAGCTGGGTCGGTTGGTATCTCTGTGTGGAGTTCTCATGTTCTCCTCGTGATCGCGTGGGTTTTCTCCGGGTGCTCCGGTTTCCTCCACGAGTCAAAAGACATGTGATAAGTGAATTGAGTAAGAACAATTGTCCATAGTGTTAAAGTGTGAATAAGTGTTTCCCAGCGATGGGTTGCGGCTGGAAGGGCATCCACCACATAAAACATATGCCAGAGAGTTGGCGGTTCATTCCGCTGTGGCGACCCCGAAAGGGAAGAAAGCTGACATGAAGATGAATGAATGAATATCAAGTTAATCATCAGGTTAGCATGAGTTCTGGAGGAACTTGGCTGATAATTAACTGATCATATGGTCCCACCTACCCAGATCATCTCCAGCATATAAGATACGACCAAAGACAACATCTACATCATGCAAGCTATCCCTCCTTCCACCCCTTCTACTCACATAAGGTACGTTTTACTTCTCACTTTCTGTAAGACGGTCTACTCCTCATTTAAACTGGCCCATGTTGTTCCACGGTCCTGGACAATTCGCCTCGTACGATTCTCCATTTCTCGCCAACCACGCGTGCGATACAAGGCAATTATGACCACAGCCAACTCGTGAATGTGATCACTTCATCTTCTGTGAGGTTTCTTCCATCTCCGCTCCCACAATTGCCAAGCTACTAGCCTCATTAGGTTTAGCTCCCGCCGGTGTCGAAGAATCATCTGTAAGCTTCGTTTTCAATGCCATTTTCAAGTTACAAATAAACTAAACTATAATATGTTTGCAAATAATGTGAATATTCAGGATAATGAGGTGAATGCCACAGAGAGCTCTCCAACAAGCGCTTGTCTAGCTCGGCATCATTACCACGAGAGGCATTTTACAGAAATGTGCAAAATAAGATTAGTCCCTAAAAATCATTCAATTTGGCAAATCACAGAGAAAAATATCACCAACTTAGGCCTCCAAATCACTCCAGAGTGAACAAAAACCTCCCCAACAACACAAACACTTAAACCATTTATCAATTTACGCCCTACCAATACGAATTTACCAATGTAGGTAACACATACATGGCTTTTTATAACCACACTTTTTTTATGCGATTGGTTGACTTAACTTCGAGGGTTGAGGAGTATGCTGCCCTCTACTGGGCAGACACACTCTTTGTAGCATTTCAGATCGATTTACCCAGTTTTGGGTAAATGCAGCTTTTTTTCTACCCGTGCTCGTGTGGATGCAATTTTCTTTTTTTGGTAAACAAGGTAAGAAAAAATAACCACGTAAGAGTGAACAGGACCTTTATTTCACAGCACAATGTTATTTATCAACACTATTCACAATAACAAGCTCTCAAACTTGAGTCCATGTTTTTGGCACCTTGTCTACTTTGTGTCATCAAACCTACACTAAACAACGAGAGCTTTCCGAAGCTTGCGGAAATCAGGATCAGTTCTCACATTACTGGAGCTGTCAGCAGAACGAAAGAAAGGTTTGACGAAGTGAACGGAGTAATTCATACTGATCCAGTTCCTGATAAAGAGCTCGTCACAAAAGCAAAAATGTGCCAGAAGTAACACCTTCAATAGCGACTCGAACAGCAGGAAATCTAGAACAGTTTGTTCTTTTTTTCAAAAGCAATGTGATCCTCTCTATTAGAGCCGCAGTGAGCGTCACTCTCCACGGGGCTGGAGACTCACAGATCAGATTTCAGATATCTGAGCGATAAATAAGCAACAGAAGACTCTAATATTAATGCAGATCCTCTAAACGCTCTCTGTGAGACACCAGAGGCAGTTCTACCACAGCTTCAGGAGGTGTTCAGGTCCCGGTCCTGAAGATAATAGAACATGTTTGTTATATCTGTGATGAAGCTAGCACAGCAGCAAGATCTCAGCAGGTTCTAGAAGACTTCTGCAGCAGGAAATCGCTGCAAATTATGAAATGTCAAGTTGAGTTCATAATTTTGAAGCATTTTCAGGATAAAACTTGTACAAAGATTTTGAGAATGTTATTAGATTTTGCTGAAGTATAAGCATTCAATAAATATAATGTCTTATTGTATAACAAGGGTCATATTTGCTGGTTCTTTTTCACCCAAGTTTTTTTTTAACGTTGTGTTCAGGAGCACTGCGGCTCTCGATGGAGTTTTCAGATATTTCAGACTAAATACATTTGATGTATTTTTTGGTTAAATCAATAAACGTAGAGCATGAATTCACAATTAATTTTTCTGGATTTAGGAAGAAAAGTTTTCTGAACAATGCCATTAGTATTTTTTTTATTTTTGGCAAATCTCTATCATTCATTGACGATTTTAGGATCCAAGCAGAATTTTCAGAATATTTGTTGCCCATTGTTGCATTTTTAGGGGAAAATATATATTTTTTTAATACCAGATTTTTACATAAATAACAAATTAACACCAACAAAACTAAAATAAGGCAATGTTGGAAATCTCTGGGAGGAAAAGTGCTAAACAGGGTAAATAAATGGACAATATTTAAAAAGAAAAGGTTCTATTTAAGTGAAGAAGCTTATAATTGACTGACAGCGTGTCCAAGTGTTCAAGGAACGTGCTTAACCATTTTTTTGATGGACAATGTTGGCAGGAATCGGAGTCTCTCCATCCCATCCGGAGTCATCTCATCTCCATCCAGAGAGTCTGCAGGCCAGTCTCGGCACAATAATCTGATTATTTTTCTCTCAGAACAACTTCATTCAGATTTTACACATTCCACCATAACTGATTTTATTTTTTGCATAAAAACATCACTAAGCACAGTTTCTCCAAAAGACACAAAGCTAACAAACGTAGTTCATTTTGCACTCAATAATTCAGCAGCACAGCACACAACAGTCTATTTCAGAATCCAGTCACATTAAACAATATTAAGATTTAAACTCAAACGTCACACCTACTTCCGTGATTAGATCATTTACGTGATTACTTTTCATTTTTATGCAATAAAAGTTAACAATATGTTTTAAAAACTGAAATGTATGTGTGTTATTTTTTAAATCCACACATACCCTAGTTAAGGGAAAGTAATCCCAGACATTAGACTAAAAAAGTGGAAAAAAGACAAAAAAAAAAAAAAAAAAGACTATGACTTAGCACTTTGACGAACGCTGAGTAACGAAATCTTGTAAGTGATGAGAACACGTCCCTTAACAAGCGCCGGCTCGAAAACGCCGCGTCACGCTGACACACTAACCAGAGGATGCGTTATTTAATCCGCTCAGTTCATCCAACCACCACCCACGCTCCATCCCAACGCTGAAGAATAAAATCTCAGATCCTCACATCATTAACATGGTACGTTTGAAAGCAATGATACACTGAATACTTAAAGAGCAGCTTTGTACACGAACCTCGCAATAAATCACAGACTGACATCTTTCTACGCTTGTGTTAGGAGACTGATGAATTTTTGACCAAGCTCCATCCTTTCATAAGGGGAGGACAACAAGAAAAAAAAACTATTCAGAAAGACAAAATGTATTTGATAAATGCTGTGAGTTATTTTGACATGCAAAGCTTCTGCTCAAATATAATAATAAAATTAAAACGGTTAACACAAAAAAAAAAGCAATTACATTACTAAATATTAACAAGTATATAAATTAAAATACCACAAATTAAAAACACCATTATAAAGAAAAACCACTTACAAAATAAATATATAAAAAATAAAAACCTACATAATTTTTATTTCATAAATGCCTAAAAGCCCTGCTTCCCAAGCGATTAACAGAGAAGCAGATCAAAAGGAACGCTAAAGAATAACACGGAACTTTAAGATAGGAGATTATAATTCAAGGCAATAAAAAAAAAGAAGTTAAAAGGTGTTTCTTTCAGCTTCCCTGATCTCACGCAGAGGAAAATCCCATTTCCCCAGAGTTCTGCATGTACAGTACGACAAAAAGCCACAGATCAATAAAAACATTTTTAAATAAAAATCATTTTATTTAATTTCACAATACATTAAAACAGAAATTGTCATGTCAATCGCAGCTTTTTGATGCAGAAGTATAGGAAAGCTTAAACCCTTCCCTTTCGTGAGGAAACTAACGAGAGCGAGAAGAGCTAAATATTACCGAATACAAGCGCTTCACACACAAAAAAAAAAAAAAAAAAAAACTCTACGAAAGCACAACTGCTATTTCGTTCAACACCAAAAGTACACAGAACAGATCAACATTAAGAGCTCAAATCGAGTAGAAAACCTAAAAACAGATTGCGACTTGTGAAGAACCCAAGACACGGAGCACAAAAGCAACACTAAAACAGAGTTTACTTTAAAACCAGTGACTAAACCACACCTCCTCCCTTTCTTCTGAACGGAGGTCTTTAAGCCAGAGACGAGACCAAACACAGGAGCGCAAGACTCAGAGGAAGAGCGTTCGTGATCGCAGACGGCACTGAGGCGGAAGATTTGGGGTTCGGTTGGGAATCGTTTCGGGGCCCTTGCGGTTGGGAGGTCACGACCCTGCCGTTGAGAGGCTGAACGCTCCTGAACGTGTTGAGCAGCGGCGGAGAGTTGGTGGTGGAGTTGAGGTGCAGCGTTCTACTGAAGAGATCGATCTAGAGGTGAAGAACAGGATTTACAACGATCAACGACAAAAACGGCTCCACTCCGCTTGATTTAAAGACCTGCACCAATCCTAGACTGACACTGCAAGTCTGTGTGATGACCCTTAACAAAACAAATATTGATTTATAACCTTACAATGCCATGACATTTTAGGACCTAAAGGCCTCTTAAATGAAATATTTGCTCCCGCTAAACAATCAATGCACCCTTTATAGCCACCAGATGGCAGTATTTATCCTACAAAAAAAAATCCTTTCAATCTCCTCGAGATGAGATGTGCGCCGCCTGCTGGCGCACACAGTCCACCCATTTCTGACAAATACAATAATCTCTTGGTAAAAGCATATTTTTGGGTCATCCAAAAACACATTTCATAGTTTATTGCCGCAGTTCTGCTACGCTTCACTTCCAGGTTAATCACGTACGTTCTTCATTGAGCTGAGCTGCATAACCGCTTCATCTGATTGGTTAGTGGGCGTGGCTACAGCCATCAAGCTATTTTGAGCTTCCAGAAAAAGAAAACCGGAGTACACAAACTGATCTGAATATGAGTCGAGGCATGTTTTTGACGAGGAACGACACAAACTTGTGTTGAACATCCAATTTACAGCAGCTTTAAACGATCACAAAAGTAAGTTTGAGGGAGTTCAAGGGAGTAAATTTGTTTGCTTAGCTTTGTTGTCACAAGATCTTTTTTTACATACAGCCACGATCACTTGAAACATTTTATGTTAGCAAAAAAAAATTTAATAAATAATAATAATAATAATAACTTCCAGTTGACAAATCTCAGCATGCCTTGCATCCGCTTTGGAGCACAACCCCCTGCAGCCATCCAGAAATACTTTCCCCAACATTCTCTCTGATGCAAGGTTTATATATATATATATATATATATATATATATATATATATATATATATAAACCTTGCTCAACACACTTACCAAATCCCTGCTGACTCGGACAGGGTCTTTAAACACGGTCCAGATCATCCCCTCTCTGCAGTTGGGTATGGTCAGAGACCCCATATAACGATAATACTTCTCCCTGTTCACACCAAGAAGCAAATCATCCATGGAGAGATTCGCAGCGATTATCATTTTCTCACCTGAAACGTAAAAATTCATTAATTTCCTGTCATCCACATTTAAAAGTAAATCAATCTAATCCTCCAGAACAACATCTAACCTGCATTTCTAATTTTCATCAGATATTTAGTTAAGGTCTTCCAGCCATCTGGCTTTCCGGTTTCATCAGAGACCTGTTGATGCAATAAAGACAACCTTAATTAAAGTTCACTAAAAAAAAAAAATAATTGATTAAAGGATAGTGTTTACCTCGATAAAGACACCAAATGCAGCTAAGGAGTCACGTGACTTGTTTACGGCTTTGCATATAATGTGCAACTGAGTCAAAACATTAGATTGCGTTCCATCCCAAATAATTTAATTACATAAACAAAACAAAAGATATTAGTCTACCTCCATCGCGTGTCTTTTACCATCCACCGCATGCTCGGAACCAGGCGTGCCACTACCGTTTCCCCAGTGAAGATGTGCCTCGAAGCAGCTGAAGACTCCCGGAAGATCTCCTCCAGAGATTAGCATTTTGGCGCGATCGAGAATAACTTGAACTAGCGCACAAAAACACTATTATTTAATTCTAGGTGCTGTAAAACCTCCACAATTGTGTCTGAAGATGGTGAAACCGTGCTTACGTGTTGTCCCGGTGTTTTTAATCTCGGTTAAAGCCGTTTGATCACCAAAACCGGTGAATGAAACCGCCGTCAGGTTAGCATTAGCCTGGAGCTTAGCCGTGTTTATGTTTACTGGAGACTGCTGAGAACCATCACAATCTGCCATTTTACCCCATACAAGCTCACCTTAGATGAAAATAAAATGTTAATCCATTAATCTCCAGTGTAACAGTAAAAAAAAATAAAATAAACAACAACATTAATTAAAAGCCTACAACCTAAAAAAACAAACAAACAAATAGTACTCCTATGTAAGAATCATTACATCAGGGTCAATGTACAAATAAAAAAATTACATTTCAAAAAAAACATCTACAAGTTAATGTAGCTTGTAAATTTTACATATTAAAAATAATTTTAAACTCAAAATTTAAATTCAAATTTTCCTTCTATGAATCGTTTGACAGATATTTTGCTCATTATTATGTTAGGTTGGTCTCCCTCTTCTAAAACATAGATTTTAAAATGTTCCTACATTACACCTTTCCCATATTCGTATAGAAAACTGGTATATTACTCACAAAGAAACACTCAACAGATTCCATGAAAAATAGAAACTTACTGCAGGACGGATTGTTATAGCACCAGGCTACAAAAGGAACACAAAACATCACTTTAGCTCACACACACACAAACCTTTAAACACTAAATTATCATCAACTTACACATAGGAGGTGGTTTACTGCACACCATGTGAAACAAACACACTGCAAGGAAGATTGTGAACGCAATCATCTGAGAACACAAGTTAAACTGATGTCAACAAAACCTCTCAAAGATTACGGTTCCTTGGAATGAAGGTTCTTACAATGGTCAAGCTAAAGTTATTATAATATACCAATTCCACATCAACTCTATTTATTAAAATACAAAAAGATCTGCATTTGACACACAGAAACTTTGAACTGCAGCACCTATAAGCCCTCTAATTACAGAATCGAATCTCAATTTACTTACCATTACAAACTAAATACCAAGATTCATCACAACTGAAAGCATCCTAACTTTATATAACAAGCACACATTTAGCTCATGGGTTAAATCTGACATGATTGATGGAGAAACATCAGCTGCAGATCTTTAACTTGATTGATGTTTGAGCAAGTTCCAAATAATAATTGATCCAGCTCTGAAAGAAGCCTTCCAGCAAGGCTGCAGACCGGCAAAAAACATAGAAGAAACCTTTACAATATGATCATTGTTTTATCATACACTGTAAAATCAAATCGTATTCTTTACTTGAGAAATGTGATCATGTTTACTTGATTTGACTCAAATGTTGAGTACACTTAAAATTGGTGAGTATTGTTAAAATGTTTGAATAAGTACTTGAGAGCACCAATAAAACTTATTCCTGAAAATGTGTAAAACATGTCCTTTAGCATATATCCTTACATTAGTATTTATCAGTAAATATACTGAAACATAGTTGATTAAATTTACCATAGATAATTATTCAACTTAGATTTTCCTTCTAAGTTTAGTTTGAATAAATAAGGCAAACTGCAGCTTTTTTTTTAAGTAAACCAAACTAATTTGAATTTAAACTGTAGGATGACTGAGATTTAGTCTCATGTGGTTTTATTTTTGTTATATTTCATCTTATTAAAATAATTTTATAAAACGTTTCTTATTTAAAGCCAATCCAACATTTACGGCACATGTCAGGATTCTTGTTTTTCAAGCAAAAATAAATCTTAGAAGGTTCATGTATGAAGAACACGAATGTGAAACTCATTTTATAGGTGCCTTGTGTAATTTACAGGATATTTAAACACATTAAAGTGTGTAACACTATTTAAAGATTCAATTTAATGTCGGGTGTCAGAGTCTTGTGAGAAACAGAGTAGATTAACAACTGCACACAAGTCATGAAATGCTTTCAAAAGTGGGTT
Source organism: Danionella dracula (assembly GCA_900490495.1). Classification (NCBI taxonomy): domain Eukaryota; kingdom Metazoa; phylum Chordata; class Actinopteri; order Cypriniformes; family Danionidae; genus Danionella; species Danionella dracula. Next base: position 8,764 of record UELW01000814.1, read on the forward strand.
TTTCAGGCACTTATTGAAGGTGGAAAACTTATAAGCAAATAACACTTGAAATTATGATGTGGATGTCCTACGGAGCACAAATAAAGTAGATTGTTTTATTTTCCATCTGATGTTAATTAAAAGACTGCTGTAAAAGGTCTAAACCATCAAGTACAAGTAAAAAGATACTGGGGGGATTTGTACCCAAAGCTGCAACTGCAATCACATTAAACATTTACAATCATGAAAGCAAAATAACAAGTTAAAAAACACAATTACAAATCGAAAAACAAAAAACACAACAACATTCGAACCAAAATAAATCCTATCATTTGAGAACCGACATCTTTGCACTGATTGGATGACAATTCTGTCAATTGAATCAAACCTGGATTTCAGACAAGGGTCATCATTGGTCCATGATGGTTCCAAGCCCCAGCGATTAATGTGTGTAACATCATTCAAAAGATCCAACAACTTGGCACTGATTGGTTGAGTCTACTGTCAATCAAACTCCTGAGGGAAAGTCTGGAGCACGTAGATACAGCAAAATACGGCACTACTCCAAAGTTCGAAGCTCCTGTGGGAAAATAATTAATAGATATATATAATAATTTTTCCAAAAACAACACAAAAAGTTCAAGGACTACTTGTTTGAGTGCTCATCGTGATTGACAGAAATGTCTTCCAATCAGTGGTGAGTTGTCGGTTTTCAAATGGTACAATCCATTTCCTGTTGGTCAAAATGTCGTTGTGTTTTCTGAATTGTTCATTTGTTTTCGAATTTGGCAAAATATGGTTTTGCTCCTCTCGTCCACCGTAGGTTGGCTCCTTATCGGTGAATAATGCTCTGAAGGGAGGCGGGGTTAAGAACCGGTGCTTGAGGACGCAGCACAGTCCCAGCTCACAATTGCTTGATGGTTTAAATGTGGCTAGCGACTCCTGATTTCCCAAACATTGAACAGAACAAGATTTTAGTAGGGTAACATTTATTAAAAGTAGCATAAAAGTGTTAAAACCTCTTCATAATACAGAAACGGTAACCAACAGGAAACAAATTCAAGTTTGAGCTCAGGATTAAAACATCCAAGCCTTTCTCAAATTGTGCGTTAAAATAGAAATATATCAATACAAATACCATTCATTTTTAAAAAAGTGCAAAAATATAAAAGATAGAGTTCACAACAGAGATGAATTAAAACATTCGGCTCGTTCCAGAGGCGCACGGTTCCTCCGTTCAAAGGTGCTGGAAGACGGAGAGTAGAAGGGCTGCTATGAGGGATAGAAGACTCAGGTGTGCTGCAGGAGATCCTGAGGATGCTGGTAAGGTTGTCAGTGTGGGCTGCGTCGTCACCACTCGGCCGTTGAGCGGCTGCACCCGTCTGAAGTTGTTGGTGATGGGCGTGGGGACACTGGTGTCTCTGAAGAGCACCGTGGTGCTGAAGCGCTGGATCTGGATGGGAAACAGCGGAGAGAGGGACTTTCATTTTTCAAATGAAATGCATTTTGAAAATCTACTTTTTTACTCTATGACTCTCATTTATTTATTTGTATTTATATATTTTTAAACATGCACTGTAAGAGTGCTGTGCTTGATTCTCCATTTTTTGTTTGAGTTTTTTTTAACAGTTTACCGTTTTTCTTTGTTCACTCCAGCACTTGTAAATGTAATTCCTTCTTTAAAAATGATTAAAAAGAGCTTATGTTTGTCATTTTTGGAATATTAAAACTATGTGTACATTTGTCTGTTGAGAGTTTTAAATAGTTGTGAGGCAGATTTCGTTCCAAATTTCATTTTCAAATCAACTTTTCACAATTAGGGTCACAATCTTTTATTTTATGTAACCTGCAAGAACTCGTGGTGACCCAGCTGTCTTTATCCTTATTTAGCGTTATTGTTTTAAATTTTGTGTAATTTTTCATATAACGTTAATGTACAATGTTCCTTTAAGGAAAAAAAAGCTGTGGGTTCTTATGAGTTAAACATTTATTTAAGTGTAACAGCATTTTTCCTTTTGCAAATAAAAAACACCAACACTGAAATGAATCTCTCAGCAGTAATTGTTTAACCGTGTTGTTATTGTAGTCTCCAAGCTCTGCAAACTCCTCTGGAATCAGTGAAACAGATAAAAAAAAAACCTGCACAAATTTAACCATTAAACCTCGGAAAGTGTTTGAGTTTCATTGTCCTTCTCTCATTTCTAACATTTGATGTGAGCTGCATGCTGCCGTGCTCCTATTGGTTGATTCCACCATCGTTCTGGAGCCACTTTGAATGAAACTAAAAGGAAATCTTGAGTTGATGGCTCACCAGCTCATGGCTGACTCTGATTGGATCTTTGAACAGCGTCCAGATCACAACTTCATGGCAGCCGGGAGTCGTGAGGGAGCCCTGGTAGCGGTAATATTTGGTTCTGTCGACGCCTTCCAGCAAGTTATCCATCGAGATCTGATTCATGATGTCTGAGGTTGTGTCACCTGAGCAAAGAATGAGAGCATTTACTATTTTATCCAAAGCCACTTACGAGAGATCACCAAATCCAGTCCTGGAGCTCCGGAGCGCTGCACATGTTAGCTGCAACCCTGCTCTAGCATGCACTCTACTCTAGCTTCAAACAAGCCAAGAGTAGTTTAATGCAACAGGTGTTTCATGATGGTTGAATAATGTGCATGAGAGTAGCCCTCCAGGACCAGATTTGGAGATTTCTGGAATAGATATAATATGTAATTTTTTTTCAAACTATGTGCAATTTCTTTGGTACAAAAAAAACTAAAAGCTTTTTAAAATTTTTTTACTTCAACAGTCGACTGTTCTGAAGCTGTTTAAAGGTGCAGTGTTCAATTTCTCAAAGCTTCTGTGATTGGATGCAGGATTTGTTTCTCAACTACTTGCTCAGCGAAAGCGCCTCCATTCTCACTTTCTATTTAACTGCATAAATTGTCATTTTGCAGCATAAATATGATCAGTTGTGCTTTAGAAAGATGCTAAGGGAGCGTCTGCAGAGAGCCAACCCCAAAAACACGGTTCGGGGCCAAACAAGGCTATAAATGGCCCTTCAATCATTATCACAAGAGGCTTTCTTTACCTGGATTAGTGATGCTTGCCAAATAGGAGGTGAGGATGTCCCAGCCTATTGGTTTATTAGGTTCATCCGTCCCCTGTAAAAAACAGAAATATGGATTATTTTATAATCAAAATAGTAATAGTAGCAACTTTGAGAGGTGAGGTTTTGTTGAGTTTAATGATTTATTCGCAATGTAAAGCAGAAAAGTAGAGAGCCTGCGTTCTTCACCAGTACAGCGCTAGTTTAGCAGCGAAAGCTAACGGAGTGTTGTTATATTCCCAGTGTGAGTAGAAAACTAGAAGCTCAGTAGATTCTCCTCTTCACAGAATCTTCTCAGAAGAGGTTGTTCATACACTAGGACTAAGTTTCTCCACCGTTTTTTTAGACCTTCCTACAGAAACGCATCACTAGTCTCAAGCGAGCTGATTGGTTAAAGGAAGCCGATTTCTGCAGATTTTCCAACTTGTGAATTTTCTGGAGTGTTGCCAGATTGGCTGGTTTTTAGGTGAGCTGGGAAAATAAAGGTCTATAAAATGTGGGATGCTTTTTAAAAGATTTTATTATTTTTCAATATTTTAATTGAAATGTATATATATATATATATATATATATATACATATATACATGAATATATTTATCTTCTGAATGCTATAAATATATTTACATTTTATTGAATAAATTTAAATACAAGTTTCTTTGATTTTCCACTTTTAACAATGTTATGCTCTTTATCTGGCTGCGTCTATACTTTTACTTTGAACAGAAATGTTCTCCTTGTGGCTTTTACTGAGGAGGGCGAGTTTTATGTTGAGTTCACGCTCAGATTGCGCTCAACCTCTTCTCTTCTTCTCCCGCGACTGCAAGAAAGCCAGCTCGGTGACTCAACCAATCAGAATCGTCTGCTTTTTCCTGTTTAGTCGCATATTAGTTATAAAATTTATTATTAGGTTAGTAATAAAATGGATTATTAGGTTAGCAATAAAAAGTTAAATGCAAGGGTTGGTTGCTGTTACATGGTGTAGCTCCATTTGAAATGAAAACAAGCTAATCGGGGAATACTTTCAGTTTACAACATAATTAACAAACAACATTTCTCAGAATCAGAATCAGCTTTATTGCCAAGTGTGTGTGTGTGTGTGTGTGTGTGTGTGTGTGTGCGTGTGTGTGCGCGCACAAGGAATTTTCTAGGCTACAATGGAGCTGTCAGTGCAAACAATAATAATTTCTGCTTTAATTAAAAAAATTTTTAACCTAATAATAACAACAATAATCAAAGTGACAGCTCCCTTACATTCATTTCAGTGATTGAGGAACAGCCCTGGAAGTAGACGACAAATGTCCTCACCTTTCTGGCTGAAGTTGCTTTTAAAAACTGAATGTAAATTGTGCAGAATTATTATGAAAACCCTGAAAGCTGTCACGTTTTCCACCGGATAGTGACCCAAACAGATCAAGTTCTGCTCACCTCCACAAAGAAACCAAGAACAGCCAGGCCTCTGCTGTCTTGAGCCTGTGTAGCCTCCAAAATGCTCGTGTAATTGGGATGGACATTCACAATGTGCAGCTGAAAGACAGAAACACGTTGAGAGGGTTCGTCTGAGGAGAAATGAGTGTGCGTTCCTTGCAGGCTCAATATAAATCATGCAGCAGCCTCCTGCTTTGCTTCCAGATGTGTAAAAGGAAGTGGCAGGTTTGGCAATTCCATCGCTGACCACTTGAGGCAGAATTCCAATGACACAATTTTCAGCTAGAAAAAAAAACGTACCTCCTCAAGATTTAAATAATTTGCAGAGCTAGCTTTAACAACTTTGAGAGGTTACATGTTTATTTCTCTTGTTTAAACCTATTGTTTAAATAAAAATTTCACTTTTTAAATGTGCAGAAATCATTTGTCCTCATTTTGACATGAGTCGTAGTAGTTTTTGTTTGTCATTTCAGCTCTGCCATGTCTAAGTTTTTAGTGCATTTTCAGGAAGGCTTTGGCACGAAGGAAACCGATGTTCTAGGCAACTGTGTTCTCTGAAGAACCTCATGGGTGATGTCACAGACGGTGTGTCCATGATTTATAAAAGCAATGCACTAAACCCATGACTCTATTCCATACCTGATGCTAACTCAAACGGACTAGTTGCTGTTCTAGCTCGTGATTGGTGGCTGTACCTCCATGGCGTACTGTTTGCCGTCCACGGTGTGTTCGGAGCCGGGCGAGGAGCTGCCGTTCCCCCAGTGCAGATGGAACTGCTTGGTTTTGAAGATGTTTCCCAGGCCTCCCTGAGACACGGACATCTTGGAGTCGTCCAGGTTCACTACCACTGGCAGGTGTAAAAATAGTTTCATAAATACACACAAAGAAAACTAAATGAATCAAACAATATAGAAATAAATGAATACATTAATAAAAAAAACGTTTTTAATGAATGTCAAATATGCGTAGCATAAATAAAAATCTTAAATGTTTACAACATATAAAGATAGTCGTTATATAAAATTATAAACAGATTAAAAATGTTAAAACTTAATAATCCAAATAAACATGTTAATACAAAAATAAGCAAATGAAAAAAGAAAGAAAGAAAGAAAAAAAGAAAGTGAATAGATGGAAAAACAGACAAACAGGCATACAGATGGATGGACAGAACAACGAAAAGAAAGACAATCGCATGGACAGACAGACAGACTGGCGGACAGACAGACAAACGGGCAGACAGACAGATGGATGGACAGACAGGCAGATGGGTGGACAGACCAACAGACGGACAGACAGACAGATACACAAACGGATGGACAGAAAGATGGACAGACAGACAAACAGACAGAGACACAAACGGATGGACAGACAGACAGATGGATGGATGGACAGACAGGCAGATGGGTGGACAGACGGACAGACAGACAAACAAACAGAGACACACAAATGGATGGACAGACAGATAGACGGATGGACAGACAGGCAGATGGGTGACAGATGGACAGACAGACAAATAGACAGAGACACAGACGGATGGACAGACAGGCCGATGGGTGGACAGATGGAAAGATGGACAGACAGACAAACAAACAGAGACACACAAACGGATGGACAGACAGGCAGGCGGGTGGACAGAAAGGCAGATGGGTGGACAGACGGACAAACAGATGGACAGACAGACAGATGGATGGACAGGCAGACGGGTGGACAGATGGTCAGATGGACAGACTAACAAACAAGCAGAGACACACAAACGGATGGACAGACGGGTGAACAGATGGACAGACAGATGGACAGACGGACAGAGAGAGAGAGTCAGCCATATAGATGCTTTTCAAGAGGAAGTCAGACAGCTTCCCCTCACCAGTTTCCCCTTGGTTGATGATGTTCAGGAAGGTGGAGGTGTCACTGAATCCAGTGAAACTCATCGGGGTCAGCAAGTACTCTTCCTGCACCTGCGCCGTCACGATGTTAACGGGAGACTGCGAGGACCCGCTGCAGTATTGAGGGAAAAGTGTGGGCCATGTGGTGGAATCTACACCGCGGAGCAGAGAAGAAGAGAACGCTAAAGATCCAGCAGCAATTAAAACCAGCAATAAAGGACTGAATGAAGCACTTACTGCAGGAGGGTTTGTGGTAACACCAAGCTGTGAGAGCGAAACCAGAGCATTATTAGATCGCATAACGACGAAAGAGTGTGACTTGATAGATTTGTTTGATACACACACACACACACACGCACGCACGCACGCACGCACACGCACACACACATGCAGATGTTATGGGTATTAAATTAACATAATTTTGGAAATACTGTTACAGAACAATAAATAAAGATTGAAACCATATAGACTGTATTTAACCAGAAAATGTTAAATAAACGATGAAAAAATAGTAGTATAGTAATTAAATGTAAATGTGTATACTTTACCAAGTTCATGGTATGTTTACATCTTAATGATTGAGGTTGCTATTATACAAACTAAAGTTTTAGGGTTAATAAAAGTTTTGGGTAGTAGATGACTGCAAAAGAACTTTCATATATTTTTTTTATAAGTTCATTTCATTGCATCATGAAAAAAATTATTAAATATTAAAATACTCAAGGGCAAGTGAAAGATATGATTAGTTTCAAAGTCTTTCACTCAATGGATCTTTGGCCGCATTTGGCATTTAAAATATTAATGAAATTAATTCAACATGTTCGCTATTAATTATAAAACATCTGAAATGCTTTCGAACCAAAAGATCACTGTTCAAGAAATCCATAAGTTTTAAATCATGTAAAAACGCATAATAGGAGCCCTTTAAGGATCAGCGTTGAATAAAATGTGAACCTATTACAACGTAACACTATTAATCTAACAATCTCACAATACACACGACTATATTGTGACAAACAAGCCTTAACACAAATATAGATTTGTCATTAAAGGAAGAGTAAAGGCTAAATTTAAGACAAATTAGAGAAAACATTGAGTCGACTCGTCTGTGAGAGGCAGCTGAGCTTTAATGAAAATGTTCCACAGCTGTAGCACCTGCACATCTGCGGCTGGCTCATACACCTCATGACTTTTTTGTGGCTTTTAATCCCTTTTTTTTTGCAGAAACGTTCACATCCACATCATATAGTGCACTGTCCTTGTTTTAGAAGTGTGAATAATCCTTTTTATTGTAGCTACATCTATTTGTAAAACTTAAAGAAGTGATTATTAACTGGAAATGGCTGCTGCACCTCAGTTGAAGGATTGACCTCTTGCTTCTGTAGTTTGTAGAATCGCAAGTATTTAAACTTGTTTAGTGTATAGTTTAGATAGAGCTTATAATACAGGCAACAAGTTTTTCACTCAACACCTCTTTGGTTGCATCTGGTATTTTAAATGTTAATTCAATTAATTCAGCATGTTCGTTATTATATTCCGGCCCATCCCTCTGTGCATCACGACCTCACCATCCAGCTGCAATCCTCTACCATCTCCTCTTCTCCTTCAGTCAGGAATATTGGAGTGATTTTGGATGAACAGCTGTCCTTCAAAGACCACATCACAAAGACAACTCGAGCGTGTAGATTTGCACTGCACAACATTCGAAAGATCAAGCCCTTCTTAATTGAGCAGCAACTCAACTCCTGGTTCAGACTCTGGTGCTCTCACGTCTGGACTACTGCAACGCTCTCCTGGCAGGACTTCCAGCAAATACGCTCAAACCTCTGCAGATGATCCAGAACTCTGCAGCTCGTCTAATCTTCAAGGAACCGAATGAGCTCATGTTACTCCCCTCTTCATCACTCTTCATTGGCTCCTCATTGCAGCTCATGTTAAATTCAAATCGCTAACGCTGGCGTACAAAACTATCTCCAGATCAGCCCCTGTCTACCTCCATGAGCTCATACGCTCCTACATGCCCTCCAGAAGCCTGCGCTCAGAGAAGGAACAGCGACTTGTGGTTCCTTCCCACAAGGGCAGAAGATCTCTCAGCAGAACCTTCACTCTCTCTGTTCCTGGCGGCTGGAACAAACTCCTTGATGCAGTCAGGAGAGCAGCAACACTAACAGCTTTCAAGAAGGAACTGAAAACTCTTCTCTTCAGGGAACACCTACTATAAATAAAAAAAAACGACTTTTTTTTCCTCCTCTGTCTTTATCTTCTTCCTCTACTTCCTCACTGCTTTGGTTTATTGATCAGTTGATACAATTTTTATTATGAGAAGCTAAGATAGACTTTGACGGTGTAACAGATCTCATATCATCTCTCCCCTAATGTAAGTCACTTTGGACAAAAGCATCTGCCAAATGCATAAATGTAAATGTAAATTTATAAAATATCTGAAATACGATACAACCAAAACGGCACTGTTCAGGGAAAAAGTACTATTCAAATCACACAATGTAAAAAACGCATATTAGGTGCCTTTTAAGAGTCAACATTGACTAAAACGTAACATAACACTAGAAATCTAATAATCAAACAGTATACCTGACTTTATTGTGACCTTAATCAAACCTTAACACAGGTATACACATGTATTCTGTAGTTGTATACAATAGCAAGAACTATTTAAACTGATTGAGTGTATAAGTAAAGTATCTGATTAGTTTTAAATTCAAAAGAGAAACAAATAAGGCAGTCTGCTGCTGAGTTTAGGCATCACAGCACATAAAATAACGCGATACGAGTTTTGTATGAGAGCAAAATGTAAGCAATAAAAATATTGGATTTATTGTGGAGATGTAGGGGTCGTGTCCCTTTAAGAGCGCGCGCACTCACCTGCTGAGGAGGTCGCGCTGCGCGCTGCAGGACACAGAAGAGCTCCAAACGAGATCAGCACCAGCACAAACATCTGCAGCACACAACAGAACACTTGAGTACAGCAGGAGAAGAAGAACCCACCAGAGAAGTCTCCAGAAGGTACCTCTGCGCTCGCTCCGGAGGAGGCTGATGATGGGCTCGCTTTAGTTTCCCCTCTATTAATACTCTCCGCTCACCTGAGCCTCCACATTCTTCATCTCCTCCTCTTCAGGTTGTGAAAAGTCCAATCATATTTCCATCAAACCACACGCCAGAGGCTTCATCGTTAAAAAATTCCTGTCATGTTTTAATTAAAACCAACCAGGTTGAAACGCGCATGCGCCCTTCCCTTCATTTACTCGAACTTACAGATGTTCTAAATTATAGCTTCCTTGGGTTTTCAAAACAAGAATATGCTTTTTAGTAACATTTTTAAGCATTAATAATACATTTTTTCTCCATGAATTCCCATCAAAGCGGTTTGACTTGGAAGACATTTTTGCAGATGAAAAAATCTTTAATTGAGTCCACCATTAACAAAACTTTTCCGAAATGAAAACCATCTTGAGAGCAATCAGCAGCGCTTTTGGTCCAGGCCGGGGATAATAATAATAATAATAATAATAATGCCTTCAATTTATATAGCGCTTTTCTAGACACTCAAAGACGCTTTACAATTATCAGAGCATTATTCATTCACTCCACATTCACTCTCTGCTGGTGATAAGCTACCTTGGTAGCCCTCAGCTGCCCTGGAGCAGTCTGACAGAACATGGCTGCCATTCTGCGCCTACGGCCTCCTGAACACCACCAAACACCCCCCACCAGTCACACACATCCATACTGGGCAATGTGGGTGAAGTGGCTTGCCCAAGGCCACAACGACAGAATGGCCCTAGCGGGGATCGAACCACCAACCTTCCAGTTACAGAACGACCAACTCCACCACTGCGCCATCTTTCTGCCCCATCTCAATCTCAATTTCTGGAGGACTGCACATCCTGCAAAATTTTGTTACAACCCTGTTTAAAAGTAAACACTCAGCTTCAAACAAACCAAGAGGAGCTTAAATAGTAGAATCAGGTGTGTTCAGGTCCAGGAATAGAGGTGGAGATCCTGGTCTAGCGACAACTTTTGTAGTTGATTCACATGCAGCGCCTATAAATAACAATTTAATATGTTCTTCCATAAGTTTTATGGTTGTTTTCCAAAGGTGTCTGCCAAACATTTTTTTTCAGTAAATAACTTTTTTTCCGTTTTCGGGCACAAAACGTTTAAAAGTGCTTAGAAAAAAACTAAATAAAAGTCTCAATACGGAGCGTAAAAAAGTTATTTAAAAAAAGTTTTTTTCTGAAAAAAAGTTCACATCGACGAAGGAAAAATTTTTTTACATTCTCACCGTTCCAAAGAAAAACATTTGGAAGTCTGGAATGAAAGAGAGTTCTGTAGATTTTTTATTTTAAATGCGGCTTCTTCTGACCGAGAAACCTCGATTGATGAGTAAGGTTTATAACATTTAGCTCATGTTGGCTTACTGAGCTTTGGGGACATTTGACGAAGTTTAAGCAATATCTCTGATCTTAACTCTTATCATTAAAACAAGGAGGAGACTTTAATCATTAATTAATGAACTATAGACACGTTCAGATGGACATCACATCTAATCAAAGAGAATTAAAACACTGATTCTCATAAGCAGCTTTACAAAAGACCTTTTTTAGTTTTAAACCCAGCGCAGTTTTTATTCCTCTGTAAAGCACTGTGAATGGGCAATGTGCACGAAAATACAAAACCAAAAAATGCATACAAAATAAAATGCATTATAAATATATACAATTCAACGTGCCTTGCCTATATTCTTGATCATTTCACTTAAGTCACTTAGTCGTCTCTTGTGTTCCTGACATTGAATGTGTTTTATGGAATATTTCTGCACATTGGGGTTTGACAAAAGAAAAGAAAAGGCATCTGCGCTGTTCTCCAAACACAAAACGAGACGTTTCATTGTGTTTTATTTAATATTGATTATTCAACAGCAAAAACAAAATTTTTTATATCCTTTGTTAAATGTGTTTAAAATACCCGATGTCAACAGAAATGAACAAACATGTGTTTGTTTTTCCCCCAAATAGTTATTAGATTATAATTGTGGTTAAATCTTAAGAAATAGGGAAAATGACAAATTTTACTAATGCCAATAAGAATAATTCGGGTCTGAAAGGGTTGATTACATATCAGTATTTTTATTTAGTTTACCTCAAAGTAAATGATATGTTAATTAATAACACTCATGTTATTGAACACCTTTATTGAGTTCCTGATTAATACGTTAATACGTATGCTGTCATCATCAATTTATGTGTTTAAATCCTAGTTTGTGAGTGGATAAATGGATGAAATGCTGAGTTTGTTCAGTCTCAAAGTGATTTTCTAACACTGAGATCAAATGCTGTTTTAAAGATTGATTTGTCGAGTCTGAGTAAAGGCAGCGTTTGAGTTTTACTTTGTGAATAAATCAATTCAACGCTTATTTCAATTAATATCTGAAGCTTCTCTGGAAACGACATCGCACTGTGAAGGAGTGAAACAGGTCTAACTGCTGCGCCACAGAGCAAACATCGTTTCATTTTCCTTTCATTTCTGCTCGATCATTTCTGTGGAAGCTGCGGTTCCTCTGCTGCAGATTCCTCAGTGCTACCTCAATATTGAGTTATGAAAGCTCTTCAGGAGAAATCTAGAGCAGGTCAAACTTGTGAGCTGCGTAGAATGAATTCACTGAGAGCTTCGCAGCGGTCTGCATCAGAAGAGTCACTGGGAAAAGGGATTTTTTTGACCTTGTTCTTTTGAGAATTGCTGAGTTATCTACAGCGCCAAAGAAAACCCCACGCTCGCTACAGTATGACTAAATTATAATAAAAGAAATCAAGTAAGATGTTCATTTAAGATAACTTGAATTATTGTGTAAAAGCATTCACTCTAAAAGCATTACTTACGTAAATTATATGTACAAAGAGTCAATACAATTTACTGGAAGATTCCATGTACTCTTAACTTGAGTTTGTGTAGTTAGTTTTTAAATTCTATTGATATTTCTCACGTTTTCTAAGTAAATAAAGTTTCCTAACTGTTTTTGAGTAAATAATACTCCGCATTTGAGATCGACCGTCCAAAGTAAGATCAACTGTATAAAAGTAAAAAATATTTTTAAAAATAATTTTGAAATTATGAGACATTGTGAGTTTTTTTTCCTTTGGTAAATTTTAACACAGTTAAAAAAAATATTTTTTTGCCATGTCATGATAATGTGACTTTTCTGACATTCCTGGCAAGTGTTCTCTAAAAAAAACACGCCTCAAGTATCATTCAGAGTAGTTCACACATCCTTTATTCCTTTATTTCTGAACTTTATTTTTCTTCTCCCCATCCCCCCCTTTGTCCTTATCCCCGCCCAAGCCCCACCCACTGTCCAATCATATGAATCGTAGTGTGGCCGCTCTCTACGACGAACAGGAAATGCGGTTTGACCCGGAAGTGTGAGAGCAGCAGACCAGCGCTGGATAAACAACACCAGAGAAGTGGTTTTCGGATGTCCGGAGCCTAACCTTTGTTCAGATTACCAGAGAATGAGTTTATTTGTCAGAAATGGCTGATTTTGTGTCTGTCATCAGAGAAAACTTGGAAAGATCACTTTTGACTGTGACCAGCACTTCACATTCACCTGATTCATCAACAAAGAACAGTTTTTTATGGATTTTTTAAGGCTTTATGACAAGGCTGGCTCTGTCACCAGGTGCTTTTCTGTGTTCATTGATTTGGAGGTCCACACAGTAAGTTTTTTTTACTTGTGCTAGGCTTAAATACATTAATGAAATACACAATTTTAACTCGTCACACATAAAGCTGAACGCACACTACATGGCTTTTATAATCCTTTAAGGAACTCTGGTTTCAGTGCACACAGAGAGACATAAGTTACAGCTATCCAATCGTTTTGAGAAAAAGAAAACAGGATTACACAAACATGCACCGAATAGGACTTGAGGTGTGTATGCTATACTAAACCTTTGTACTAGAAAATTTAGCAATATTAAAAATAATGCGAAACAGAGTTTACGTGAAAGGACAAATTTAACCCCTTCTGAAAAGTAATTCTAAATACATCGGTTAATGTGAATAACACTGAAAATCCTGCTTTCTTCAGCTCTCGGTGCGATGTGCTGCTGTGAGTCTGTTTAGAGGAGTGAAATCTCTTCAGATCGAAACATACAACATCTGTCTTCCATTTGATTGGATGACAGACGTCCAACTTCATGGACGAAAGGCTTTAATTGAGTAAAAGTCCTCAGATGCCAAAAAATCCTGATATGCGACGCCCTCGTAATAAGACGTCCTGCGTAAACGGACGCAGGCTCTGAAAGGGTTAAATGCCAAAACATTGAACTGAGCAAGAGGTTTAGTTGGATAGCATTTATTTGAAAAAGCATCAAAGTGTAAAACCCACTTCATAGTAACAGAAACAGTAATAAACATGATACAAATTAAAGTTTGAGCTCAGGATTAAAACATCTAACCCTTACTCAAATTGTGCGTTAAAATAAAAATATATCAAAACAAATACAATTCATTCCAAAAAGGTGCAAAAGCAGGAAAAATATAAATCACAGCTCAAAGTTCATTGCACAACAGAGATAAATGAAGAAATCCGGCTTGTTCCAGAGGCGCACGGTTCCTCCGTTCAAAGGTGCTGGAAGACGGAGAGTAGAAGGGCTGCTACGAGGGATAGAAGACTCAGGTGTGCTGCAGGAGATCCTGAAGACACTTGAGCTGCGGCTGCGGTCTGTGTGGGCTGCGTCGTCACCACTCGGCCGTTGAGTGGCTGCACCCCTCTGAAGTTGTTGGTGATGGGAGCCATGGCACTGACGTCTCTGAAGAGCACCGTGGTGCTGAAGCGCTGGATCTGGATAGAGAAAACAGCGGAGGGGGGGGGGGGCTTTTATTTTGAAATTTGCACTTTTCCCTCATTTTTCTTTAGTAATTTTTCCTTCCTTTTTTTAAATGCATGGTAACAGACAGTTATGTTTGATTTTAGTTTGACTTGTTTTCTGTTTTACAGTTGGTTTCTAATCACAAAAGCTTGATGGGTCCACTAATATTTTAAGAGATGCTTCAATTCAAACACAATTTCATCACGCCAGCACTCTCTGTGCTTGCAATTCTTCATTTAAACATCATCAAAGAAACTAGCTTCTGTTTGCAATTTTTGGTTGCGGGCATCACGGTGGCGCAGTGGGTAGCACGGTGGTCTCACAGCAAGAAGGTTGCTGGTTCGAGCCTCGATTGGGTCAGTTGGTATCTCTGTGTGGAGTTCTCATGTTCTCCTCGTGATCGCGTGGGTTTACTCCGGGTGCTCCGGTTTCCCACACGAGTCCAAAGACATGCGGAATAAGAGAACTGGGTAAAAACGATCCTCCATAGTGTTTGAGTGAGAATGAGTGTGTGTGGATGTTTCCCAGCGATGGGTTGCGGCTGGAAGGGAATCCATATTAATATTAATACATATTAAGTATTTGTACATTTGCAGTTTTTTTTATATTATTTTCAGTTAGATTTCTTTCCGAATTTTCTTTAAATATCACCTTTTCACTTTTATTTAACCTGTAAGACCCGATGTTGACAGTTGTCATCAGTCATTTAAGTGTTCTGGAAAGTCCTTTATTTAGCTCTATTGTTTTAATGTCTAGCACCTAAAAATTTTTTTTTTAAATCCTATAAGAAAAAAAAAAGTGTAGTTTAAAAAGTGTATGAATTTTAAGTCGAATAGCGTTAGCTTTTTTTTGCCTTTGCACTTTCAATAAAAATGACACAGAAATGAACCTTTTTTGCAGAAATTGTTAAAGCATTAGTCCATGTTGTAATCTGCAAGCTTTGCAACAATCACTCGAATAAGTAATCCGTAAAAAATGTATAAATAAATACACATTTTAAACATTAAACAATCCAACACATGGATGGAAAGTGTTTTCATCGTCCATCTCTGCATTTGATGTGAGCTGCATGCTGCCGTGCTCCTATTGGTTGATTCCACCATCGTTCTGGAGCCACTTTGAATGAAACTAAAAGGAAATCTTGAGTTGATGGCTCACCAGCTCATGGCTGACTCTGATTGGATCTTTGAACAGCGTCCAGATCACAACTTCATGGCAGCCGGGAGTCGTGAGGGAGCCCTGGTAGCGGTAATATTTGGTTCTGTCGACGCCTTCCAGCAAGTTATCCATCGAGATCTGATTCATGATGTCTGAGGTTGTGTCACCTGAGCAAAGAATGAGAGCATTTACTATTTTATCCAAAGCCACTTACGAGAGATCACCAAATCCAGTCCTGGAGCTCCGGAGCGCTGCAACCCTGCTCTAGCATCAGACAAGCCATAAAAAAGTTTTATTTACCAGAATGAGGGATGTTGTCCAAATAAGAGGTGAGGATGTCCCAGCTTGCAGTTTTATTAGGTTCGTCCGTTCCCTGCAAATGACGCAGAAATACAGAAAACGTTTAAGAGATCAGGAAGGTTTGGTTTCATGCATGACAGCCCAAACTTACAACAGAATTTAAGCCAAACGTAGATCTGAAGGAAAAGGACAAACTAAGCGCTGCAATCCTCCACCATTAAAGCAGTAACAGGAACAACTTTGTGAAGGAGACGTTTTATGGAGTGTGATGGTTTTCATTGCATCTTGTGCAAAATGAAAAAACTAAACTTGCCGTCATTAACGATCCCATCTCAGGGGTTCGCAAAAAGGTTTAATAAAAAAGCAATTGTGTGAATGTTGGTAGCTGTGGCGTATATAGCGTACACTGTAAAAAAAGAAATTATGACGCTTGTAATTTTCATTACAAAATTAACATGCATTTTTAATTTAACAATACGTTTTTTTGGGTTTCTTATAAAATATTGAGAGTATTTCATTTAAAAAGCACATTTTTTAAGCAAGTTTGTGAAATTCTTTAGCTTCATTTGAGGAACCAATTAGGTACAAATATAGAGGGAATGTACTCCATATTTATTTTACCATAATTTCTGGACTATAAGCCGCTACTTTTTTCATAGGTTTTGAACCATGCGGTTCATACAAAAGGTGCGGCTATTCTGCAGATTTTTTCCACCGCTAGGGGCGCTCTAACCGGAATTAGAATCAAAACTAAGACAAAATAAATGCAAAGAAGAATACGCTAGTTCAAGAATACGCTAGTTCCTCTTTAGCAGATATAAGTCTGTAGAAGCGGAAAGAAGGACGTGATTTCACACACAGGAGAAATGAAGATAAATACTGTAAATACCGGTTATTTTCTCTTGGTTTTGTCCCATTTTAATCAGCAAAGTTTCTGCAGTGTTAAAATACAGGTTAGGAAAGGATCTATTTAGGTACATACATGCACATTTACAATTCAAAATCGTTCTGTTCCTGTAGTAAATATCTAATCTAAAAACATACATATCTGTGGCTTGCAAAACTTTTTTTATATAGAGCGGATGTGGCTTGTATGCAGGTGCGGCTTGTTTATATATATATATATATTTTTTTTTTTAAATAGAGCAGATGCGGCTTATATGTAGGTGCGCTTTATAGTCCAGAATTTACGTAAACAGAATTGGTTCAATGATGATTTGATTTGATTTTGTCAGCTGTTTGGTCAGACCAGGTGCATTGTGGGAGTTTGGGATTTTATGTTTTTTTACAGTTATATGTCAGTTTAGGTTGTTATGGTTGTGTTGGAGAACTAGTGTGTTTATCAGGCGATTGCATGTGAACTCATGTTTAGTAACCGTCGATGTGTTGCAGGTCATTAAAGGTGCACAAAACAGCGACGCAAAGAGACATCACTTATTTCGGACAAAATTGCAAGTCATGGCTGTGTAAGAACTCTGACTAGAGCCCTCATAAGCCATTCTGGCTATTGTTTTATTTTACAGAGCTTGCTAGTGTGATACCTATATAGCATGCAATAAAAAGTTAAACACTGTATGCATTTCCAACAAATTTTCCTTAATACATACAAGTAAATTTAGTAAAGAAAAAAAAATGTGATATCACTATTGATATCAAAATTATCTGCCTGACTAATTAATTTAAGTAGATTCTGATAGGAAAAAAAACAAGCCTTGTAAGCTACTTAAAAATCCTTGTTTCTGGTTAAATAATTTGGGATTTTTTACTTGATTTATACAAGTAGATTTGATGTTTTTAAATCATTATAAAAAAGCGGCTTAATAATTATGTGTAATTTTGTTATTATACTTATTTATGTACATAACAAGTAAGATTTTTTACAGTGTAGTGGAACTGAATAATTAAAGGGGAAACACCAGGTTAACCCTCAGTGCTGGGTCCCGGGTTCTCAGAATAACTGCAGAACAACAGATTCACCGTTCACAAGCACTTTAAGGGAGACAGACTCGCTCTTAACTTTAGCTTGAAGTAAAAACAATAACAAAATTTCAACCCAATACTATTAATATAAGTCAGAGCTCTGCAGGTGCCATAGTGACGTACGACTAAACATCCACACGTCTCTTGTGGTTGAAGAAAAGTGTGTTTTCTGCAGTGTTTTAGGAATTATTTGACTTGAGATTTTCAAGAACTCTGAAAGTCTTGTGGATGAGATTTCATCACCTCCCATCGCCCTGGTATTTACGACCCCTCTTGGAGAGAGTTGTTGAAACTATCTCCCACCTAAACACACTTAAATGAGTTTGATTGGAAGGGGTTCCCAGTGTTTGCTCATCTACGTATGTTGGGAGAGAGAGAGAGAGAGAGAGAGAGAGAGAGACAGAAAGAAAGAGAGAGAGAGAGGAGAAAGAGAGGAGAGAGAGAATGCTTGGCAGACTGATGGGTTTCTCAATAAAACCCGATTTGATTTGACTTCAAAAACCTTTACTTATTTTTATCAACCTAATAATTGTAATTATTAGGTTGATAAAAAAAAACCCAACAAACTCTGGCCAAAGTTGCTTTTCCACCTGAAACTCATCCAACGATTGAGTTGCGCTCACCTCCACAAAGAAACCAAGAACTGCCACGCCGTTGCTGTCATGAGCCGCAAGAGCTGCTGAAAGGTTCTTGTTGAATTTGGAATGAACGTTCACAATGTGCAGCTGAAAGACAGGAATAAAATATAGGGACGGTTTATGATATTTGAAATGAGCTTTTGCTCAATCTCTTTGTAAATTCCCTGTTTTGCTGCTTTGCCATTGTGAGGAAGGAGGGAAGGAAAGAAAGAAAGAAAGAATTAACGAAGGAGGAAAGGAAGGAGGTAAAGAAGAAATGGGGTAAGGGAGCAAGCAAGGAGATATTGAAGCAAGAAAGGAAAGCAAGCAAGAAAGAAAGGAGGTAGCAAGGAGGCAATGAAGCAAGCAAAGAGGTAAGAAAGAAAGCAAGGAAGTTAAAAAGAAAGTAAGAAGGGAAGGAACCAAAAAAAGAAGCAAGCATGGAGGTAAGGTAGCAAAAAGGAAGAAAAGTAGTAAAGACATAGAAAGAGGTAAGGAAGAAGAAATGTATGACACCAAGAAATGAAGGAAAGCAAGCAGGAAAGAAAGGAGGCAAGGAAAGAGGTAATATAGCAAGCAAGGAGGTTAGGAAGGAAGAACGGAGGTATGGAAGCAAGGAGGGAAGAATCAAGAAAGAAAGAAATGAGGTAAGGAAAGAGTTAAGGAAACAATCAAGGCGCTTAGGAAGCAAGAAAAAAAGGAAAGAGGTAAATAAGGAAACAAGAAAAGAGGCAAGGAAGAAAGCAAGGAGGCAAGGAAATAGGTTAGGAGGCAAGGAAGAGAGAAAGGAGGTAAGGAAGCAAAAAAGGAAGTGATCAAGGAAGAAGGTAGGAGGCAAGGAAAAAGGTAACGAAAACAAAAAAGGAATCAAGCCAAGAAGAAAGAAAGAAGGTAAGGAGGTCAGGGGTAAGGAAACAAGAAAGGACGCAAGTTAAGAAGAAAGATGATATCGAGGCAAGGAAAGAGGTAAGGAAGCAAGAAAGGAAGGAAGGAAAGAACGAAGGGGGTAAGGAAGTAAGAAGAGGCCAGGAAGAAAGCAGGAAAGGAAGCGAGCAAGGAAGCAAGAAAGAAGTCGATGAAGGAAGAAAGAAGGTACGAGGGAGGAAAAGGTAAGAAACCACAAAAGGAAGCAAGCCAAGAAGAAAGAACGAAGGTAAGGAGGTCAGGAAAGAGGTAAGGAAACAAGAAAGGACGCAAGTTAAGAAGAAAGATGATAACAAGGAGGCAAGGAATGAGTAAGAAAGCAAGCAAGGAGGTTAGGAATTAAGGAAAGAGTTAAGGAAGCAATCTAGGTACTAAGGAAGCAAGAAAGGAAAGAACGAAGGGGGTAAGGAAGTAAGAGGAGGCGAGGAAGAAAGCAGGAAAGGAAGCGAGCAAGGAGGCAAGGAAGCAAGAAAGAAGTCGATGAAGGAAGAAAGAAGGTAGGAGGGAGGAAAAGGTAAGGAAGCAAGTTAAGAAGAAAGAACGAAGGTAAGGAGGTCAGGAAAGAGGTAAGGAAACAAGTTAAGAAGAAAGATGATAACAAGGAGGCAAGGAAGCAAGAAAGGAGTCGATAAAGGAAGAAAGAAGGTAGGAGGCCAGGAAAAGGTAAGGAAGCACAAAAGGAAGCAAGCAAGGCCGCAAAGAAAGAAGGACAGGACCATCTTGACAATGACACTCATGGCGATTAATTTGCTGATTTTCTGCTTCAGCGCACTCTGGATCTAGCCGTAAACGAGGTTGAAAGCTCTGTTCTAGCTCGTGATTGGTGGCTGTACCTCCATGGCGTACTGTTTGCCGTCCACGGTGTGTTCGGAGCCGGGCGAGGAGCTGCCGTTCCCCCAGTGCAGATGGAACTGCTTGCTGTTGTAGAGGCCCGGCAGGTCTCCTCCAGACACGGACATCACGGAGTCGTCCAGGTTCACCACCACTGCGAGCAGAACCGCAATCCAGGAAATGAACACTCCACAGAAGCTGATCACATCTATTTTACATTTTGTTCTGTTAAAAACCTTATTCAATGCAAAGCTGGGTCTGTTGAACCCAATGCGGCCAACTTTAGAAGAAGAAACCAAGTTGTATTAGTGTACATTTTTTATTCTAATAGAAAAAAAAGGTATTAGTTTAAATATAAATTAAACTTCATCCTTAAATGATACACTAAACACAAATAAATACATGCATAAAGACATCGCTAAATAAATAAAATCGTTAAAGTTTTATAAACAATTTTCTTAAAAAAAACTACTAAGTAAATAAACAAATAAATACATAAAAAAGGATATTAATACATAAATAAGGTAAAGGATATTTTGTCTAAGTGATCATTAAAAATGTGTATATAATATAAACAGTGAGCAATATTGAGCAATTTGTGTAGGGTTTATAAGCAAGTAAAACTTCACATTTACAAACATTAACAAACAATTAAAGAAGGTAATAATTCAGAAAAAAAAAAAAAAAGATTAGTGTTAGTTACTAAATAAATATGTTTAAAATACAATACATAAATAACTTTAAATTACATATTCATATGTATGAAATGCATAAAGAACCAAATATTTCACAGGTTTTAAGACAAAGGGACAGGTAAAACCCGAGTATAATACAAAAACATTATACATATTAGTAAAAAATAAGTCAAGGGATTAAAAAAAAATATTACAAATAAATAATATGAAACTACATTAATAATAATAATAGTATTTTTTAAATCCCATTTTACATTTAAATTTTACACAAGTTCATGAATTGCAATTGTTACTAAACAATAATTTAATTAGTTTTATAATTATTAAGTTTATTCCCAATAAAGCTCAAACTTGCACAGGTTTTATAAATTGTACAGCAAGCAACACCATAAGTAGGTCACACAAAAATAAAGTTTTAGTATATAGTATATTAGGTAATTAATAGTATATTATTAATTATTTATTAATTTTGTATATAAACATTATTTTTGTGTGACCTAATTTTACATGGTGATCTATTACTGTATGTATCTATGTATATGTGACATACATACATACATACATATATATATATATATATATATATATATATATATATATATATATATAAATAAAGCGGACCACGAAAGTTTGTATAGGTGTTCAAAACTTTATATTTTATAACTAAAACCCTTTATTACATATTTATCTAGATTTAAATTGATAAAAGCAAAACTTATACAAATAACAGGCATGAGGAATATCATTAGATGTCTATATCAATGCTATATTTTGTCTTTGTGTGTGTGTGTGTGTGTGTGTGTGTGTGTGTGTGTGTGTGTTTGTGTATTTATATCAAACTCTGCACTTTCCAAAAGGAAGTGAGCCGCAGCAAACATTTCCCAAAAATCTCCTCCTCCTCCTCCTCCTCCTCCTCCTCACCTGAGTCCCCTTGGTTGATGATGTTGAGGAAGGTGGAGGTGTCACTGAATCCAGTGAAAGAAAAGGGGGTCAGCTGGGCGGCTTCCTGCGCCTGCGCAGTCACGATGTTAACGGGAGACTGCGAGGACTCGTTGCAGTACTGAGAAGGAAGTTTGTGCCATGTGGTGAAATCTACACCGCGGAGCAGAGAAGAAGAGAACTCTAAAACTCCAGCAACAATTAAAACCAGCAATAAAGGACTGAATGAAGCACTTACTGCAGGAGGGTTTGTGGTAACACCAAGCTGTGAGAGCGAAACCAGAGCATTATTAGATCATAAACCTGACAGAACAGGATACCCCTGTGACCCCTCCCCCTTCGATGACATCATCCCCCACACAAATCTGGACATGACAAAAACCAAGGATTGGAAATACCCAAAATATTTTTGTACTTACTCCTAAAAAAATACAATTCATAATTGATCTAACAGACAACCAACACAATTTCATTCATCGAAATCAAATTGTTCGCTCCTCTTTAAGTATTTTTAGGGATAATGACATCACAGAGTTCATCGTTAAAACCGCTCGCCATACTGGAAATTCTTCTACTTGCATTAATTGACTGTTAATTTAGCCAATTTATTCTGAATTTAGCATAGCTCATAAACACCCACTAAATGCCCTTCTCTAAGAGATCTGAAGCTGAACATCGCTGTTCAGGAGAGCTGTAAGATTAAATCACATCACGTAAAAGCGCATACCAGGTGCCCTTTATGGGACAGCGTTTAGTAGAATGTAAACCTATCATTACATCTCAAATAGTCCATTTTATTGAGATAAACAAGTCTTACCAAAACTTTGCCTTTAAATGTAAGACAAATGTGAAAGAACCACATAAGCCGGAATTCTTGTATAAATCTGTTCTGTTTTTAAATCTGTATAAAAACGTTCTGGCTTTAGAAATCGATTAGTTCTGATTATATGGCACATGAACATAATGCGATTTTTTTGTCTGTGGCTTTCGATCCATTTTGTTTTAGAAGAAAGATGGATTTGATGGGGCAGAGAGCAATTGTCCCTTTAACAGTAAGAAGAATAAGTTTATCGTAGCTAGCTGTTTCAGAAACTAAAAGCACAGAAGGAAATTATTAAACCCAAACACATCAGACACTTTTTCTAGTCGAAAAACTAAACTATTACTTTGGTAGTGCTGTATTTAGTATTTAGGGGGAAAACTAAGGCGGTGTGCTTAGCATTCTCAGCACATAAAAATACAACTGAAGAGTTTTGAGTGCGAGTAAAATGTAGTTTTTGTGATATATTGGATTTATTGTGGAGATGTAGGGTTCGTGTCCCTTTAAGAGCGCGCGCACTCACCTGCTGAGGAGGTCGCGCTGCGCGCTGCAGGACACAGAAGAGCTCCAAACGAGATCAGCACCAGCACAAACATCTGCAGCACACAACAGAACACTTGAGTACAGCAGGAGAAGAAGAACCCACCAGAGAAGTCTCCAGAAGGTACCTCTGCGCTCGCTCCGGAGGAGGCTGATGATGGGCTCGCTGCCATCCCCGCCCGCTATTAATACTCTCCGCTCACCTGCCCCCCCCCTTCATACTCCCGCCCCCCCTCAGAGTTCCGTTCGATCACATACCGGAGTCTTTATCGTAGAAGATTCTTTCACGTTTGAATAACAACCAGGTTTTACCGCGCACGCGCTTTTCTGGAATTTCTAGGTTTTATAATCAAGAATGTTATTCGATTTTTTTTTAAAGATTTAGGGTTAGTTTCTGCTTCATGAATTCTCAGCAAAACGGCTTGACTATAAGATATTTATTTTTCCAGATAAAACATTGACTTGGAAAATCTTTTTTTGCAGATAAAACATGGATTCGGAGTCCACCGACAGCATCTTCTCCAAAAGAAATACTAACTAGTTGCCAATCGGCAGCTTTATTGGTAGGACTTCAGCCCCTGCTGGTTTCTGTTCCAACACAGTTTTAAGCTTCAAATAACCAAGATGAGATTCATTAGTGGGGTCAGGTGTGTTCAGTTAAGGGAGTTGGAGACTCCAATGAGGCCATCTTCGTTTTACTGAGTTCAAAAGTGAACGTGAACCCTGGCTCAGAAAGATCACACGAAGCACTTTTAAACAACAATGAGACCATTTTCCAAATAGTTTCCAAACATTTTTCTGCCCAAAAAACTTTGAGGTGGTGTATAAAACTATGCTTCTTGTAAACAAAAATTAAAAAACTAGTTGTAAATGCCTGAAATGAAAGAAAATTTTAGCTGTTCTGATCCTCACAGAATAATGAACTTTTACTTTGTTTTTAATTATGGAAACAGTTTAATTTTAACTTGACGTTATTTCTTTATTATAAAAGATTCCTGTGAAATTGATGCACTGTACAACATTCTAAATGAAGTGTGATTAATCTCAATTCATTTTGGGAGGACCATCAGATTAATTAATTCGTTTTAGTTGTAGTTTTCCATTGGATTTTCTCTTCATCAGTACATTCAGTCAAACATAAATTATATTTACCTGTATATAATTACTAAACCTGTTTAGATTTTCCTCCCAAGTTTGCTTTGAATAAAGAAGGCAATGAGTTTCCCCCCCAAAAAAAATTTGTTTAAGTAAACTGAACTGGATCTAGAAAACTCGTTGCCTTATTTATTCAAAGCAAACTTAGGAGGCAAATCTAAATACACTTAATAATTATCTACAGGTGAATTGCATTTTTAATGTTTGAGTTAATTATTATGATAAATACTAAGTTATATATGCATGCCCAATGACGTACTACAATTATTTAGTACTCACATATTTATTCAAACATTTTACCAATACTTAACTATTTTAAGTAAACTCAACATTTGAGTAAAATCACGTAAATAAAGTTTTTGATTTTACAGTGTGCAAAAACCCCAGAACTGAATCAATGCGATGCTTGCTTGAGTGAAAAACTTTGAGAGCGCTCAGACGTGACGTTGCACTTCAGAAGAGAGGAACAGGTCTAACTGCTGTGTCACAGGACAAACATGCTTCAGCGCGTGCCTCTCATTTCTGCTCGATCACATCAGAGGAACCCGAGGTTCTCTGCTGCAGATTCCCCAGAAAGATTCCACTCTGAGCTTACGTAACTCAATCTACAGATCCATCTGAAGCAGGTCTGAGGCTGGTCTCGCTCTGGTCTGGATCTGAACATCGTCCCAATTAGCATTAACCTTATCAGTGTACAGTAGATCCGAAGAAATGTACATGTTAATGCTGTTTGATTATATTAACGTCTCACATTTTGAAAATAATCAAGAGTTTTAATTAGTGATGTTTTCCTCAAGAAAATCCTAGTTTCTTATCCTTTATTTAGCCTTTTTTCCATTTTTACACAAGTGCTAAGCTTTTTTTTTCAAGCTACGGCTCGACAAATCTGCCAGAAGTAAAAATTGAGGATGTTTTTCATGGTTTCGTGTTTTAATACATGCAACGTGAGTTTAAAATATTTCCAATTACATGAGTTGAGTAACTTTATTAGTAACCCACTGGTTAAGGTCAGCGGGCGGCTCAAAGACAGTTAAGGTGTAAATAAAGATTTCTTTCCATTTAAAACAAGTGGTTATTAAAACCCAAGAGAAGGTCAAATAGCTGCTGCCTGCTAGAAGATCATCTCTAGAGCAGCCTGGTCTACCTTCACAGGAAGCTTCCAGAAGCCTGCGCTCAGAGAAGGAACAGAAGAGGCAGGTGATCCCTCACCAGAACCTTCTCGCTCACGGTCCTCAGCTGGTGGAGCAGCTCCCTGATCCAGTTCAGAACACGAACAGCCTTCAAAAAACTACTGCACTCTTCTCTTCCAGGAACACTTACTCGCACAGACTAGGAGGAGTTTTAAGAGATCCAATTCTCACATTAGCTCATATACTCAAACATACGTCGAACATAAATGAAGATAAATTATTTTAGCAAATAAATCCATTAAATCAGGAAAATTATGCATAAAAAAAAGCTTTTTAGAGCTTACATTCAATCACGCACATGGCCAAAGAGACAAAATGGCTGCCCACGAATAATCAACCAGAATTTATATGAAAACGGCTGATCAGAGGAAGTGGAAAGCCCTTCAAAATAAAAGCACCAAATGAAAAGTCCCACTTCTCATTTGTTGAAAACAGGGAATTTATAAAACTTACAACCTTAAATTTAAAAATCTTTTTATTTTATTTTTTCAACGTTTGCTTGATCAGCCGAGACAACTTCTTTTGCTATTAAATACTTTAACTTCGTAACAAACTGCTCCCCCTAATGTAAGTCGCTTTGGACATAAGTGTCTGCTAAATGTATAAATGTAAATGTACACTTTTCTTTTTTGGAGCATGTAATAAACATTGGCCAGCACTGAGACCGAGAAGCAGATGTGTTAAACACCAGAGGGATGTCCGTGTTGAAGTAAGATCTTTATCGTTAATGGAAGTGTTGTAGTGGCTGAGCTTCTTGGGGACATGAGTCCTATCTTTGTAAGAAAGAAGCTCTAGGTTCTCTGTAGATTCACATTAGGGTTGCTATTCACATAATTTCCCGGATATCAGAATCTTGGGAAAAATGTAAAACACTTGCACTATTGTTGCTCAGAGATCAAACCACCATGCATTTATCCTAGTTTTCACAGAAAACGCGATATTTTGTCCATTTGACATCTTTACACATCTGTGGAGACTTCCTGTCACATGATATAGTCTTCTGACTTGATGGTTTCTAATAATGCATGCGCTATTTCTGTGATGATTTCAGATGGCCAGACTGCCTCTGAAATATTGCATACACCACACCTCTTTAAGAAGCAAAATAGAAAGTTAAACACAAGCAGAACAGGCAAACAGACGGCGTACACATCCGTCTTGCACGCACACAATAGCTCGAGTCTTAGATAAACACAAATCCAGTCCTGGAGCTCCGGAGCTTTGCTCATCTTAGCTGCAAACCTGCTCCAGCATGCCCTCTACTCTAGCTTCAGACGAGCCAAGAGGAGCTCACTCAGTGCAGCAGGAGTGTTTCATGATGGTTGAACCAAAAATGCGCAGGCCTTCAGACGTCCAGGAGATGGTTAGGTGAGATCCCTCACATAAACTTGTTCACCTCAACCAGGAAGAGCCTGCCAGACAAAGTGAAGAAATGTAGAAACCAGACAGATTCTCAGTATAAAGAGCACATTCTAAATGAAAACGTCTACAGAAATCCTGAAACCCATAAAGATTCTAAAAAATGTTCCGAGTTCAACATTTAGGGACAACTAACTGTAATAAAAGTTTCCATTTTAACCAGAATCTTGGGAAAAGGAGCCACAGTTGTATCTCCTAACATTAACTCGTCGAACGAAATCCCTTTAAAAAAGCAAATATTGTTTTCTGTGGAGTTTTTTTCTGGCAGCGATACCTGTTCCTTCACCTGGAGATGAATGTACAGGACGCTCGCTGCATGACCTCAGAGTCACAATGCGCCCGAGGAGACCGAAACCTTATCCGTCGGTGTCAAGCGTAAGAAAAACGACTGCTTCACACGCTACAGCACTGGGATCTTAGCTATTTATAATTCTGCTGTTGTTCTCCGTGTACAGAGTGAGAAAAACAATTAAACTCCATTGTTATTATAGCTGAGACCTTCTGTTGTTAAAATCGTTCCTCGGTGCGTCCCCCTTTTAATGTTTAGTTTAATAAATATATGCAAGCTTTAACAAAGTATCCACCAAAAATGGTTTCGGGGTCATGAAGCTCTCAATGTATTGACAACACTTTTACAGAAATTAAAAGATTTGTTTGTTAGCAGTTTGCCTTTGAGCTAAGTTACAGTGTAAAAAAATTAAAATGCCATTTATCCGGCTAAAGCCGGTTTTTCAGTATTAGTTCTAGGAACTAGTTAATAATGTGAATAAATGTAAACATGCGCGTTAGCTCAACAGAAATCTCCAAAATCTTTCTGAACATCTTTAAAAAAAACAGGGTTTTTTTTCCAGTTTTTTAATGTCAAAACAAACAGCTTGCGCTCACTATTTCACGCATGAACGTACGCTATGAGTAAGTGCTAATCAGAGAAGGGAATTTTTTTTCTGGTGGAATTAAAGTTTAGTTCCTAACGATATCAGTCTGGAACCAAACATTTCATTCTCCACTGGATTTAGTAGTTTGTCAGCTTTTAATAGGAACAATATTAAAACTTTGTGATCATTCGGTGTGTTTTAGTCTGACTACAATGCTACGGTCAGTGATCTATGCTAAGCTACGCTAATGGTGCTATCAAAATATGTGGAGAGCTACACTTCCATTAATGATGCTTTCATTAATTATTAAGCCTTCTGTTAAACATTTAATGGTTTTGTACAATTCTTTAATGCGATATGTTGCCTTAATTTTTTGTTCACGGAAAATTTATATTTTTCAGTGTAGCTGTTTTATGGATAAACCACAAAACATTGACAAACCGTTACTGCTAGCAAAATGTATAATTTTGACTGGGATTTCATAGGAAAATACTTAGTTTCAGTTTATTTTGTTGCAAAAGATAGTGAACAGTTATTGCCATTATCTTACATGCAGACACAAAATACATTTCAAATCATTCGGTGTGTTTTAGTCTGACTACAATGCTGCGGTCAATGATCTATGCTAAGCTACGCTAATGGTGCTAACGTTATATCTGGAGAGACACTTCCTGTTGCTTTCAATAACAAGAGGCCTTTCATCAGACATTTATTGCTTTTGTTCAACTCTTTGTCTGAACCAAGTTAGAGATGCTATGGCAACCAGTTGAGCCACTTTGAGTTGTGATTGGACGAGAGCTCGGTGACGTCATCACTGTTCAGGAAAGGTGTTGTTATGTGTGCTACAATCTGTTCTTAAAAGACATGTTGTGATGTTGATTTGTGTTACTGTGCTCATGTGTGTGCTTTTTGTGTTCTGGTGGCTGGGAATACGCTTTTGGATAATGTTATACTTAACATATTTGAGGATGAAGATGGTTTAGAGACAAGGCATGGCAAACTAAACAGATAAAACCTGGATGAGAAATCTTGTTACTATTATAGTTTCATTTAATGTTAAGAAAAAGTTTTCAATTTTGTCTAATTGTAGACAAACCTGCCCTAAAGATTCAAATGTGACATATTTATTACATCGAAATTTGAGACACTTGCTATGAATAATATTGTGATAATTAAAAATAGTTAATTTTATCAATTTCATTTTATTCAACCAAAAAAAATCTCTCAACTGCAGCAGTTTTCCTGCTACTATCAATTAAATATATTTATCTGCAAAAGAAGTTAATCATGATTGTGGCCACAACATTGGTTAGCTCAACAAAGGATTTTTACTTACAAAAACAGCAAAACATTTGTTGAGACAATGCAAAAAGTCTTATTGCGATATGTTGTTATTTTTTATGTTGGTTTAAGAAAGCCAAAATACTGCTCTAGCTTTTAAAAATATAATTAATATTCTCATCAACATTTCTGATGCTATCTCCTTACTATATCTCCACATACTGCGACCACTAAAGCATTCTGGGAAATCACTGGGAATGCTGGGAAATGTTTCCATTGAATTAACATGGGGCCAAACTTTGTTGAGCTGTAGCTGAAACTGAGAATCTCATAGAAACTTCTAACTCGGAACACTTCAGGAACTTATCAGTCTGAGCAAATACATACTGAGCAAGGTGCAAAAGTATTTAACCCCTAGGCTCTAGATGGGGCCAAGTCACCATTAACTCCAGCTTGCTGTTGAAAAGGAATGAGATGTGTCCCACAATATTGTAAAGACAAAACAAGATAGAGAGACTGGGATTGGGATTATGTCACCAGCCACTCCATAGCAACCATACTGTTTAACCTAGCAACCAATTTTACAGATCTAAATCTCAGCTTAGGAAGACTAATGACACGGGGGTTAGTTTATATGGCCCATATTGACAAGGGGAACATTATCACACCCATTTTCATGATACTCTATCTCTGTCTAATAACATGATGGTTAGTTCTTATTTAAGCATCAAACTGTTTTAAGTATTAAAATCCATTTTACACTGGTTCAAACTTAAAACAGCTTCAAGTTTTGAAGTCTTTTCAACTAGCAAAAGCTTTGTAAAACTTTCAGCGACCGGCTTTCTCAAGCCAACATGAAGTTTGCTATCCAAACTTTAAAATCTAGCTGCGGTGTACTGTGTATGCAAGATTTCAGGAGAAGGAACAATTCCTTTCTTTCACTGGTTACAAGAAGAATTCAATAAACATTTCGGGACGTAACTGACGCAAACCATGCCTCATACAAGCAGATCCACATCTGTGGCTCAAACGAATATCTTTACGTCAAGAGACATTGATTATTAGAATGTGGAGTGATTACGAAACCAAATAGCGCACCAATCATGCCCCATCGAGACTTGTGAAAGTCCCCAATAGCAGAACCCTTCAAGCACAACAGCCTGCAGCCTTCCAACCTTCTCGATCACCTTCATCATGACTCCTGAAACCACAGAGAAACCTGCCGAGTCATGCTGGGTGTAGGTTAAGAGCCATTGTTCAGGCGTCTGGAAGCACTGACGTAACCATGACATTCTGAAGCAGATATTTGAAGCATATCAACATTTTTTAAGAGGTCAGGTGCAGGTGGTAGAAAGAAATTTGTGTAAAATACTTTTTTTTTCTAGAGGGAACATTTACTTTTACTTTAAAAGCTTTACACAGAGAGTGCATTGACTCAGCAGGATGAGCTTTGTTCTGCAGCTTTAAATGAAACCATAAAAGACAGAGTCGGGTAACTTTCAAGGGATTTCAGCACAAATGGTGTGTAGTTGTAGCATGAAAGCACTTCAAATATGACTGGAAAGGGAGTGTTCGCATATCTTTTGGAAGCCTTTATTATCCATGATTTTTCTTTAAGCTCTCCTTTTCAGCATCGAAAGGCTGCGAGGGCATCAATATACTATTTTTAAGGTTATATATTAGTTCAGAAAGTCACAGTTCACAGACGTGTCTAGGTATGAGTACTAAGGTCTCGCACACACACACACACCACACTATCTTATGCTGTTTTACGTCATATAACTCCTTGTCCATCCATCTTCATGTCGGCTTTCTTCCCTTTTGGGGTTGCCAACTCTCTGGCATATGTTTTACACGGGGGATGCCCTTCCAGCCGCAACCCATCGCATTCACACCAACACTCATTCACACTCATACTCTATGGACAATTGTTTTTTTCTGAATTCACTTATTCCGCATGTCTTTGGACTTGTGTTGGGAAACCGGAGCACCCGGAGAAAACCCACGCGATCACGAGGAGAACATGAGAACTCCACACAGAGATACCAACTGACCCAGCCGAGGCTCGAACCAGCAACCTTCTTGCTGTGAGACGACTGTGCTACCCACTGCGCCACCGTGACGCCTTGTAAAAGTCCTTGTAAAAGGCAGAAACTGTTGCACAGGTTTATCTAGAGGGTTGATTTTCGTTCTCTGACTCGGCATCGCTGTTTTTGCTATCTGGGTGAAGATGCTAATGCGAGCGCAGATCTTTCACTAGGTGGCTGCAGAAAGACGGACTCTCTTCTGAAAGCTCGGAGTGATCTCCGGATGTAAGAAGGGATGAAGCTTTGGTGGGTTTTTCATTCTTTGTTTTCCTCTCTTTCGTCTCATGCTCTTGCTTGTTGTTTTATGGCATGCTTGACCAGCACATATTAATAAAGTGGAATTAAACTTGGGGATAAAAGATGAGTGTTAACATTAAAACAATCTGTTGTCACCGGAATCTCCAAAATGCTTATTCTGGTCATTTATTTTCTTGAATTAAGAAACTTTGCGAAACAAGTTGCTGATTTTGCTGCTAATCTTAAAACAAGTATCTTAAAACGAGAAATTTCGACTCAACGTATTCTTATTTCAAGAATGTTAAGGATATCTTATGTTAAGAAATCAATATTAAATACTGGTAAAACACGCATCTTGGAACAAGAAAAAAAATCTTGTAAAATTTAAAATCTAGTTCTAGTCTTCTTAGATCAAGAGAAATATCTGACAATGGGGTAAGAACATTTGAATTCTTGAAATAAACTTCTCTTCCTTCAGATGTGAAAGAGGGTTATATGCAAGAAAATGTCTTCTGGAAATAAAAACACAATCATGCAGTTATCGTCAGTGGGGTCCCACCTCATTTGCATATTAACTGCACATTATATTAATGGAGTGACTGGATCTAGTTTTTTTTTTTTTTACCAAGGCTGCATTTATTTTCTTAAAAACAGCAATAGGAAACATTGAAATACATTAGATTGTTGTTATTTTTAAACAGCCTGGAGAGTCATTGTTACACTGTTTTAAAACACATGCTGAACAGCTCCTTGCTAGCGTTAAGATGTTCTTCTTCGAACCTTAGCCCACCAAAAACACGAGCTAGTGCCAGGTTCATAAATATAAATATTAAAAGTGAAAAGTTCAAGAGCCGATCCGTAGTTCCTCTGTCACCAAAGATGACGTCGACTTCCCTGAGAGGATCAGAGTAGTGCGTTTACTGTCCTGTTGGTGAAAAGATGGAGAAAACATATATTCTGTGTTAAAAAAGGAACTATACATCAGTGTTTCCCTTGATCCACAGCTTTGGGGCCTTGATTGCAAGAACACTTGGGCCGAATGTGGCTGAGAGCCGTTCCCTGCGGCTGAGGGACTTCCCTCAGATAGTCACTATTTTAGATTTGCTTTATGTTTAAAATCGCAGTAATTTTTTCTGATTTAGTTTGTATTTTAAGGTATATGGTCCAGATAATATACAACACATTTGAGCCACAAATATTGTTTAGATTTGCCTGTGATCGGTAAAAATAAAATCGAACCAAATTAAATTTGGCTGGCTTCTAGTCGCCGTGGCTGCTGGCCTTCTGGGGGCGCCCTTCACCTTCACATCCTCTTCCTCTTCCTCTTCCCCTCTCATGACAGACTCATTTCATTTTCTCTCTTGACCCCAAGTCAGTGTTTTGCATTTTATTGTTCACATTTAAAATTTTACATTTTAACAGTTGAGATATTCATTTTATTAGGTATCAAAATATATTATTTTATAATTTTATAATGTGTAAGTTAGCAAACTATCTGTAATTAAAGTAAATATTTATAAATAATAATAATAATAATAAATAATTGTAAATAATAGACTGTATTGTGGGTAATTTTGGGGTTACCGTTCTCAAGTACATACTTACAAAATCAAATTATGCACATTTATAATAAACGATTATTAAAGTAGATGTTTTGGGAATGCAGTTTCCGATTTGTTGATTGTTCAGTAAGTAAAGTTATTATCAAATTAATGTTTGTAGCTTAGATCATGTAAAGTACATTATTAGGCTCCTGAAATGTTTGCATATTCATGTATAAATAAAATTTGTATTATTATTTATTTCCTGGTTAATTTTTAGTTAAGTTATGGCAATGATTTGAAGTTACAACATCAGAATCTCTCACCAAATTCAGATACTTGGTTTCGAATATAGTGAAAAAATAATAATAAAACAAAAAAAGACTTCACTTCGACTTAACCAACAGTACACTAATTAGCATTTCTGTATGATTCTGTGACTGTAAAAGACTGCCACAGTTTTAAAGCGGTATTATTTACAAAAACAAAACAAACCTTTAATCGTATGTTTACGTATGCTAATATTTTACTATAAGTCTATGCCGTTTTACATTCAAATCGTAAGCTTCTCGGCTAGCGGTCTTTTACTGCAAGAAAATCTCAAAGGATGATCAAAAACCCTTCTACTCGGTGCTGAAGCAAACTCTACACGCTTCTACTCACGAGCCAGCTTTTGAATAGTTTGGGAAACACATGAATTCTAATGTGAATATTTGTAATGTGCTTCAGAAGCCTTACTGATAGAGGGAGCCACTCAGAACATCCAGGATGCCACCTACAAGCAAGCAACAATTAGTCATTAAAACACTAAACATTTCACATAAAAAAACATGCTACTGTGATATTAAATGCTGTATAGACACGCGCTTATCTTTACAGCCTTCATACATAACTCTGCTTTGTGCTCAGATCTGAGATAGGCATCTCCGCTGCATCTCAAACCCGCATCTGCGGCTCGTAATCATCTCTATCTGTCGCTCATCTTCCTCTTGGCAGCAGGTGCAGCAGACATGTGACCGCAAGCACACGCTTCTTTGTTCAAATCAATGTTAAAATCAGTCTAATTATGTAACATGTCAGCTTGCGCTAAGGTTCAGCGCACTCCCATGTGACCCTGCTCTCTTTGTGTCTGAAGCTGCTCAGATTCCAGGCGAAACTCTCTTTCGGGAATGTGTATCGCCCACGAAAGCACCACCTAGTCGAACGAGTGAAGTTTCAGGTAGGTTTCCATTCATGGAGGAAGTAAAGCTGCCTTAATGAAGGGGATAAAGCCACAAAAGGCTTGTGTTTGTCATGTTTTTGCTCAGGGAGACCCAAAAGCCTCGACGTTTTAAGTTAAACTTGTGGTGGATCGAACCCTGAAGGTTTGATTGTGAGGCTCAATCAGTACCTGGCTGACAGACCGTCTCACAGACCACAGGACAGACCACGCAGTAAGAACAGTCCTGTGGAAAGAAGTGAGACAGTTAAAGGAGATTTTGTCTGTTTTTAATGGGATGGTATACAGTAGAAATAAAAAAGAAAACTCTTATTTGGTCTGTCGTGGTGTGTACCAAAATAAAGCTGTAGCCAATCAGCTGTAGCTATAAATATGGACAAGGTCTGGAGAATGTCACTTTAACGTTTATCCGACACACCTGACTCTACTAATAACTAATGAAGCTATCACTTGAAACAGGGTTGAAAACAAAAAACTAGCAGGAACTGCGACTCTCTTTTATCTGCTTTACCCACTCCTGGCCTGTAAATTGATTTAATTTTTAACATTGGCTCCCAAAGACGCGATACTGCGCCTTTAAGATGAAAACTTTAAGATGAAGACCTTTAAAACTTACTTCACATCGATGGCAGTGCTCTGACACGTCTCCTTCCTCACAGGGGCATCGCTCACATTCATCACAGCTCTGAGTGAAAACAGAAATATTCAGTCCTGAGGAGAGATCGCACATTCTACTTCATGCATCTGAATAATGACAATATAGGATCCATGTCCCTGTTCACACATGCCCTCTTCATCAGGTTTTGCAGATACATAGATAACCAGAATAAAGTCAAAATTGTAATGATCTGATTAAGAGTATGTGTGATATAAACAGCACAAGTGTGTATTTTAGGTGTAGTCAGACACAAGGTTTACCTCGCAGGCGGAGCAGAGGCTGCAGAGAGAGCCTGAGCTGTACTGAGCCTCCTCCGACGCTGCCACCTCACCTCCTTCCTCTGCAGTTTCTACAAACAGACACCAAGCTGAGGTTAACGGAACACCTTTTTCGCCGTGTATTGCAGTTTGTGAACTGTTAAGCTAATCCTCCGAGCTTAGCTTAGTTTAGGAGAGAGAGAAGAGAAAGAAAGAAAGCTTAGCTTAGCATAAATAATACAGAAGATGAATGGATGGGAGACATGGCGGATGGTGTGCCGGGCCGCTCTGCCCCCGGAGGACATTGAGGATATCTGCTTATTCGTAAATCTGATCCCCGGGTTTCTGCTGATGGGATTATGTGGATCTCTGGGGTATCGACGATTGTCAAAAGCGGTGAGTGAAGCTCAAAACTTCACCAAGCTGACCGGCTGGCTAGAAATGGCGGTAAGCAGAGCTGTTAGTACTCAGACTGTGACTATTA
Organism: Danionella dracula; assembly: GCA_900490495.1. Taxonomy (NCBI): domain Eukaryota; kingdom Metazoa; phylum Chordata; class Actinopteri; order Cypriniformes; family Danionidae; genus Danionella; species Danionella dracula. The sequence continues at coordinate 44,255 of UELW01000814.1, forward strand.
ACTGCAAACTGGAAACAACAGGGTGCCGCTAGCAGCTGTGAAGCAGACTTCGACCAGAATGGAGACCGGTGATGAACCATAATTGTCTGTAAATTTGCAGATATTGACCCAAAGCAATCGGCAATTGTTCTCCTTCTCGGCTCCCCACACTCCATCTGGATGGCCTTGGCCAAAACAACTTCCTCCTTGAAACATGGAAGGGCGGGTCTGTACCCAGCTCTTTTTACAGCTGCAGGGGGAATGGCTGCGCTCACACTAGTCTGGTTCCCCCTGTTGCAATGTTATTTCTAGCCAGTGCATGATGTTCTTGTTGCTGGAGCTCATTTGCTTTTTCTAATGCTACCTCTGGTAGGACCTGTCTTCCCCTGTATTGTACGGGGATGTCTGTATGGTCCGAGGGGTTCAATTTCACAAAGGCACCTGCGCAAGCAACCCAAAGATAGAGGACCGCCTGCATCCAACATGAAGAGGGTACTCTCTCAGAGGCGAGTTCATGTTCTCATATATATCCATCCATCCATCTTCATGTCGGCTTTATTCCCTTTCGGGGTCGCCACAGCGGAATGAACCGCCAACTCACTGGCATATGTTTTACGCAGCGGATGCCCTTCCCTGCCGCAACCCATCGCTGGGAAACATCCACACACACATTCACACTTTAACACTATGGGCAATTGTTCTTATTCAATTCTCTTATTCCGCATGTCTTTGGACTTGTGGGGAAACCGGAGCACCCGGAGAAAACCCACGCGATCACGGGGAGAACATGAGAACTCCACACAGAGATAGCAACTGACCCAGCCGAGCCTAGAACCAGCGACCTTCTTGCTGTGAGACGACCGTGCTACCCACTGCGCCACCGTGACGCCTATATATATATATATATATATATATATATTCTTGTGTCTGCACTTGTGTTTCCATATTTTAATCTATTGACTAGATGAAACAAGGACAACTAGGAAAGTATGTTTGCTGATTTCAAGAACTCCTGTTAAAATCCTATTTTCCCATACCATAACAATCTTTTATGAGCTTTATATAATTTCAATCTTGTTTATAAAGCTACTTTAAAGCAACTGCAAAAATAGAATACGCATATGTAATGGGAAAACATTTTGATTGATTGTGATTGGTCTGTCCCATTGTAAACCTATGGTGAGTTGTTTATTTGAAGCTATATTATGTTTGGAGTCACGTGACCGAGCGCTGGAACAGAGTCCTTTAATCCAGCGGACGTGTTCATGCTTCATTTGTGAAACAGAGGAATAAGCACATTCTCTTGAATCATGGAACTCCCTGTAACTATCTGCACTGCAGCTCGTGTCAAGTTAATGTCAGTAGCATTCGAGAGCGTCTGAGATATCTCAGCTGCTGGAGCGGTTCAGATATAGAGAGCTATTTCTGTATTTCTGTGCTCACCAGTGACTTCACGGACCGAGAGACCCAGGGCTTCACACTGTAAAGCTACGCAGAACCATAGCTAGAGGACAGTGGGGGGGGAAGACTGAAACGCAGG
>UELW01000883.1:0-18650 GCA_900490495.1 Danionella dracula
TGGTTAGAGACACAGCAGATTATTTGTTTTCTGGGTTATTGGGTTGAATGACCCAGATGGTCAATAGGCTCACTAATTGCCTACTTGTGTACATGACTGTCTTTTTGGCTTTTTGATTAGTTTGTGATGAGGCTGATTGTTTGGTTACTTGGATCACTGGTCTCTTGGTTAATTGCTTGCTTGGGTCACTCCTAGTTAGTTGGATACTTGGTTATGTCGTTGAATTATTTGTTATTTATACATGGGGCTTACTGGTTGGTTGATTAATTACGTGCTATGGTGTCTTGTGGCTTGGTTTGGTTAATAGCTATTGTGGTTGGTAAGTTGGTTGATTACTTGGCTGGCAAATAATTAAATTTGGTCTCTCTGTTGGTTGGTTGATTGGTTGAGTTGATTACAGGACCATTTGAGCTCAACTTTTTGAGCTGGTTCAAAGACATTGTTTATGGTAAATACTTCCTTTGGAAGGTTATTAAAGCGTGCCATAATTATTTTGTCAAAAATGTATGATAAATGATTTAAAAAGGGGCATGATATTACACCTTTAAAGAAACAGGCTGCTTTGGTGTTAAGGGAGAGGGATTTCTCATTTTGGATTACCTTTCCCTACAAATGGACCATGGTTTACCGTACAAGAGTGAAATCGCTCCAGAAGAAGCCTTCAGGCCGTCCGCTGGAGTTTAGTGTTCACACATGCGCTGCCAAACACAGCCTCAGAAAGCCAATTTGGAGAAACACTTTCAGAGAGGGCACTTTTCCATCTGCCTTCTGTCTCTCGCTCCGTCCAAGAGAGAAGGAAAAACACAGAGCCCTTCGGTTCCTCATCAGTTATGATTGAGTTTTGTTTATTGACGGCACAGAAAGAGCGCTTGGCAGTGCCGCATGTGTAAGCACAACAATAAAAGCCTCGGATAATTTGGTTAGAAGCTGAAAGATCCAAACCCGAACTCCTCTCGGCAGCCCTCTTAACACATCTGGCACAGATTTGAACGCGCAGAATGGAAAACGGCACTTGCGTATTACTTCAGAGAGGTTCGTTAACTGAACGTTTCCATCAGTTTTCAAATTATGAAGAGTTTTATGTCTTTTTTGACAGATGTAGCATAAGGTGCCGGGTCGTTTGTGCTTCCCACAGTAAAGGATGCTAATGCAGATTAGGATTGAAGGGAAGAAAAGGAGGGTTTAAAGGTCCCCTGCGACTTCAGACGCCAGTGAGGATTTGTTCGAGAGTTTCCAGGCAGATAAATCCAAGGAATATTTATGCTCTGAAAGTCAGGTGGGAAATCGAGGGCCTTTCTTTTGAGACTTTCTTTTACGTTTTTATTACAAATAACTTTTTTTGTGTGGTTATGCTAGTGGGATATATTTGCTGGATAGAAATGCAATCAATTCAGAGCTTTATTAGTTATAGGAGCTACGTCTGGAACAGGAAGGGACAACATAGAGTTCACCAGTATTCTTGCTTTGGTTTGAGTTCAGTTTAGTTTAGTTTAAGTTAGTTTGGTTTCATTTTTAGTGTAGTTTAATTCTTTAGTTTAATTTTGAGTTCAGTTTAGCTTTTTTAGTTGAATTAAGTTTAATAAAATTTTTTAGTTTGATTTTGTTTAGTTTAATTTAGTTTAGTTTTTTAATTAGGTTTTTTTTGTTTCTTTTTTCGTTTAATTTAGTTGAGTTTTTTGTTTAGTTTTGTTTGGTTTAATTTAGTTTAGTGTATTTTTAATCAGTTTTTTTGTTTAAATTAGTGTTTTTAGTTTATTTAGTAGTGAATTTTCTAGTGAATTTTATTCTGTTTAATTTTTTTTTTTAGTTTAGGTTGAATCTTCAGTTTAATTTAGTTTATTTTTTTGTTTAGTTTAGTTTTTTTAGTTTTTAGTTTAGTAATAAAGAGGTTGACTGACTGGTTTGCTTAGGTTAGGGTTAAGTAGGGGAAAATAAATCAATTTAAATATAAAAAAAAGTCTTGGAATTTCCTTTGTTCTGTTTTAAGGCCCGAGCCCTAATGGACGTCTTTGCTTGTGTTTTATTTTGCTGTGAGAGACAATTCAACGTAGACGACAGTACAGCTCATTATAATCAGCAGTTCTTCGATCAGTTAATAGTTAAATGTGTGAATTTGTTCTTCTTTTCCATTTACTAAGACACTCCACATTGACCAATCACAGAGCTCGTATCCCTCATCGTTTTACAATCTGCAGTTACAATCCTTGAGATACGCACAGTATGTTTGCTTCTTGATTCTTGTGTGCTTCTGGGGAGAGTCCACATCAACACCTCGATCACCTCGAAGTAAAAATCAGCAGCTGTTCCACGTTGCTCTGGTTGGTCTTCCAGTTGGCTGTTTTAATGCCATTTTAACTCTCCAATCCACGTAACTTTACATCCAGATAACTTTCTCACACACACACAATCCTATTTTAAGCATGCTGATGTGATTAGTTGGTTGATGTTTGCAGACCATCTCTCCGTAGCCTCTGACGTCTGTAGCTGTTGCATCACATCTCTCTCACTTGCTCTCCAGGAGTGTGGTTTGGCTGGAGTGCAGCTTCGAGAAACAGCCCTGGGACTATAATGGACCTATAATCACAACCACAGCACAAAATCCACAACCGCTTCACATTTACGGCTTGTGCAATCTATGAGCGACCGCTTTTATTGTCTAATTTTATTCCGGTCGCTTAATGAGTGGACCGTCCCGATTATTTCCATGCATTTTCATGAAATCAACCGCCCTGGAAAAGTCATCCCCTGAGCGTCCCTCAAAATAGCGCAAATGCTTTTAGATTTAAAATTATTTGTTTTTCGTGCATCAGTTCTACGTTAGAGCAAAGAGCAGTTCATTGTTTCAATATCAGGATCAACAAATTCAAACGTTTGCTTGTGAATGCTTTTAACAAATGAATAATAACGTAACAAACAAATTCACCAGGACCAAATCACACTAAAAGATTCACACTTAATTTAATCTAAACTGTTTAAACACTCTTAATCAACCAACAATATGGTAGTATTAGCAGTTCTATTTAACTCAGTAGCTGTAAAAGAGTTCTATTTCACAAATAAACATCTTTAAGCCAGCATTTGCAGTATGCAAATTTTCTTAGCATAAGTCTAAGGTGTCTTACATTCTAATCATTACCTTCTTGGCTAGCTATCTTTTACCACAAGAAAATCTCATCTTAGTTTGTTTAGTTTAGTTTAGTTTAGCCATGGCTTTGCACGGCTTGACTTATTTTGGACTGTTTGGTTTAGAATGGTTTGGATTGTTTGGTTTGGCTTGAATTGGTTTGATTTGGATTGTCTGGTTTGGCTTGGACTGTTTTGGTTGGTTTGGCTTGAATTGGTTTGATTTGGATTGTCTGGTTTGGATTGGTTTGGCTTGGACTGTTTTGGTTGGTTTGGCTTGAATTGGTTTGATTTGGATTGTCTGGTTTGGATTGGTTTGGCTTGGACTGTTTTGGTTGGTTTGGCTTGAATTGGTTTGATTTGGATTGTCTGGTTTGGATTGGTTTGGCTTGGACTGTTTTGGTTGGTTTGGCTTGAATTGGTTTGATTTGGATTGTCTGGTTTGGATTGGTTTGGCTTGGACTGTTTTGTTTGGTTTAGCTTGAATTGGTTTGATTTGGATTGTCTGGTTTGGATTGGTTTGGCTTGGACTGTTTTGGTTGGTTTGGCTTGAATTGGTTTGATTTGGATTGTCTGGTTTGGCATGAACTGTTTGTTTGGTTTGGCTTGGCTTGAATTGGTTTGATTTGGATTGTCTGGTTTGGATTGGTTTGGCTTGGACTGTTTTGGTTGGTTTGGCTTGAATTGGTTTGATTTGGATTGTCTGGTTTGGCTTGAACTGTTTGTTTGGTTTAGCTTGAATTGGTTTGATTTGGATTGTCTGGTTTGGATTGGTTTGGGCTTGGACTGTTTTGGTTGGTTTGGCTTGAATTGGTTTGATTTGGATTGTCTGGTTTGGATTGGTTTGGCTTGGACTGTTTTGGTTGGTTTGGCTTGAATTGGTTTGATTTGGATTGTCTGGTTTGGCTTGGCTTGACTTGGTTTGATTTGGATTGTCTGGTTTGGATTGGTTTGGCTTGGACTGTTTTGGTTGGTTTGGCTTGAATTGGTTTGATTTGGATTGTCTGGTTTGGCTTGAACTGTTTGTTTGGTTTAGCTTGAATTGGTTTGATTTGGATTGTCTGGTTTGGATTGGTTTGGCTTGGACTGTTTTGGTTGGTTTGGCTTGAATTGGTTTGATTTGGATTGTCTGGTTTGGATTGGTTTGGCTTGGACTGTTTTGGTTGGTTTGGCTTGAATTGGTTTGATTTGGATTGTCTGGTTTGGCTTGAACTGTTTGTTTGGTTTAGCTTGAATTGGTTTGATTTGGATTGTCTGGTTTGGATTGGTTTGGCTTGGACTGTTTTGGTTGGTTTGGCTTGAATTGGTTTGATTTGGATTGTCTGGTTTGGATTGGTTTGGCTTGGACTGTTTTGGTTGGTTTGGCTTGAATTGGTTTGATTTGGATTGTCTGGTTTGGCTTGGCTTGAATTGGTTTGATTTGGATTGTCTGGTTTGGATTGGTTTGGCTTGGACTGTTTTGGTTGGTTTGGCTTGAATTGGTTTAATTTGGGTTGTCTAGTTTGGCTTGGACTGTTTGTTTGGTTTGGCTTGGATTGGTTTGGCTTGGATTGGTTTGGCTTGGACTGTTTTGCTTGGCTTTGGTTGGATTGGATTTAATTGGATTTGATTGGATTGGTTTGGTTTGGCCTAGCTCAGCTTGGTTAGGTTCGGTTTGGCTTAGCTAAATGTTTGGTTTGGTTTAGTTTAGATGCATTTGGCTTGGTTTATTTTTTTGTTTGTTTAATTTACTTTAGTTTGGGTTAATTCTGGCTAGCTAACAAGTGGTTTGCTTGTGTTTGTATGGGTTTAGATTGTGCAGATTTGGTTTGATTGGTTTTATAAATGGAGTAGTAGATTTTTATTTTAACTATATATCGTTGTTTTTCTTGATCCAGGTTCAAGCTGACTTCGGCTGTTATACTCTTAGGAGTACTTGCTCTGTTCAGGGATGTTTGTAAGGAGAATGATTTTGCTTGCTGTCAGTAAACCTCTCTAAACAGGATAAATCAGCCTTGAGGAAAAGTGTGAGAGTCTAAGAGCTGGAGATATAAACTGTATCACTTTGTACCCGCCGGAGTGAGACTGCTCTGAAAATAAAGGAAAATGCAAAATGTATCTGTCTGCACGGCCTTCCACCCACACATCCAACCTGTATGTCCTTATTTGAATTTCCCATTGGCAGTAATTCCATTTAATATCAACTCCCTGCCTCTCTCTCTCCCTCTCTCTCTCTCTCTCTCTCTCTGTCTCTTTCTCTGTCTCTCTTTTGTCTCTCTCTCTGTCTCTCTTTTATATATCTCTCTCTCTCTTCTGTCTCATCTGGCTCACCCTTTTTCATCTCTCTTTCTCCTGCTCTCTTTATCGGTCTCTCTCTGTCTCTCTCTCTCTCACCTTGATCTCTCTCTCCTCCTCTCCCTTTCTTTCTTTCACTTCTATCTCTCCCTCCTGTTATCTCTCTTCCATTTTTCCCTCCCCCTCTTTTCCCTTTCCTTCTTTCTCTCACTCTCTCTTCTCTTTGTCTCTCCCCTCGCTCTCCTTCTCTCACCTGTCTGTCTGTCTGTCTCTATCTATCCATCCACCCACCTTCTCTCAACCTCTCTTTTGCCTCAGTCTCTCTCTATTGCTCTTGTACATCTCTTTTTCTCTCGCTCTGTTGTCTGCTCTTTCTCTCTTCTGCTCTCTCTCTCTCTTTCTCTCTCTCTCTCTCTCTCTCTCTCTGTCTCTTTCTCTGTCTCTCTTTTGTCTCTCTCTCTGTCTCTCTTTTATCTCTCTCTGTCTCTCTTTTATATATCTCTCTCTCTCTCTTCTGTCTCATCTGGCTCACCCTTTTTCATCTCTCTTTCTCCTGCTCTCTTTATCAGTCTCTCTCTGTCTCTCTCTCTCTCACCTTGATCTCTCTCTCCTCCTCTCCCTTCCTTTCTTTCACTTCTATCTCTCCCTCCTGTTATCTCTCTTCCACTTTTCCCTCCCCCTCTTTTCCCTTTCCTTCTTTCTCTCACTCTCTCTTCTCTTTGTCTCTCCCCTCGCTCTCCTTCTCTCACCTGTCTGTCTGTCTGTCTCTATCTATCCATCCACCCACCTTCTCTCAACCCCTCTTTTGCCTCAGTCTCTCTCTATTGCTCTTGTACATCTCTTTTTCTCTCGCTCTGTTGTCTGCTCTTTCTCTCTTCTGCTCTCTCTCTCTTTTTCTCTCTCTCTCTCTCTCTCGCTCGCTCATTCTCTCACCCTGACTGAGTACAATTTCCACGAGATCACTGAAAATAACTCATGCGTAAACCAGTGTTTTTGTGAAATGCCAAAGCTTGCGATCAAACCGAGTGAAAGGAGCGGCTGGGAGAGGTTTCTGGAGATTTACGCAGCAGTGGTCACATCGCTTGTCAGTTTTTGGAGCAGAGTAATTGGCTTCATTTTGTAATAATAGAGTAAACAGAGGAAAACATGCAAAAGATGAGGTCTTCATGGCGAATCATGTCACCGGTGACACGGCTCACCACAAATGTGCCGTGCTCCATATATTATGTGTGTTTTATGAAATATGCAGCCGTCGGTGAATGTTCGGGAGTGTGACTCCTTTTTAAGGCTTCCACATCCAAAACAACAGTTTGAACTAGTTTAACTTGGTTAGAGCAGGGGTATACGCTTGTACACACAACCACACCGCAATTAGAGACATTAATGTGGCTCCTGACAGTAGTGGACTTTTCCACTATGGAAATGAACACGTGTTTGATCTTACAAGCTAGAATGAGTGAGTATGTGTGGACTTGGCTTATCCTGGATTTTTGGCTTGATGCCTCCTCTCTGGGTGTTTGATGGTTTGACAGTCCAGCAGTCCCGTTTAACCTTAACCTGCTGCATTAAAAACCTCCTCACTGGCATCTGGGCCATTTTATAACTCTGTTACAATTTTATTTATTCGACAGTGCCGTGTTTAACTACTCATACTGATGTTTAATGGTTTGGAAGCCCAGCGATTGAATTTGTCCTTAACCTGCTGCTTTAAAAACCTTCTGGTTGCTGAATCTGGTTATATATTCTTTTCTTAATTTGTGCTGATGTTAGCTAAAACTAAGCTTGCTAGTTAATTTCTTTTTCTGAGGGAGTGTGCAGGAAGAAATTGAGAGGGTTGAGGGCGTACGCCTTCACGCCAATGAACAGCGGGTATGAAAGTTCACAGATTTGCACGAGAGATGTTGCACCGTATGTTTGGCACTTGGTGTGAAGGCCCAGTAAGACAAAAGCTACAGTGTCAGTGATGGAAACAAAATTCTGAAAAAACAGGATTTTAATTTAATTATTGAATTTAATTATTTTTAACCTGTTCACGTCTAGAAGAAAACTAGTTGAACAGTGTGCTAGTCAGAAAGCACGTCTTCATCAGTTTTAACAGGAGCAGGATTTGCAACAGGCTCAGGATCAGCAGGAGCAGGATCAGCCGGAGAAGGATCAGCAGGAGAAGGATCAGCAACAGGCTCAGGATCAGCCGGAGCAGGATCAGCCGGAGAAGGATCAGCCGGAGAAGGATCAGCAACAGGCTCAGGATCAGCCGGAGCAGGATCAGCAACAGGCTCAGGATCAGCAGGAGCAGGATCAGCCGGAGAAGGATCAGCAGGAGAAGGATCAGCAACAGGCTCAGGATCAGCAGGAGCAGGATCAGCCGGAGAAGGATCAGCAGGAGAAGGATCAGCAACAGGCTCAGGATCAGCCGGAGAAGGATCAGCAACAGGCTCAGGATCAGCAGGAGCAGGATCAGCAACAGGCTCAGGATCAGCAGGAGCAGGATCAGCAGCAGTATCAGCAGCAGGAGCAGGATTTAGAGCAGGATCAGCAACAGGATCAGAATATGCAGTAGGATCAGCAGCAGCAGGCTCAGGATCAGCAACAGGTTCAGGATATGCAGTAGGATCAGCAGCAGCAGGCTCAGGATCAGCCACAGGTTCAGGATATGCAGTAGGATCAGCAGCAGCAGGCTCAGGATCAGCAACAAGTTCAGGATATGCAGTAGGATCAGCAGCAGCAGGCTCAGGATCAGCAGCAGCAGGATCAGAAGAAGCAGAAGCAGGATCAGCAACAGGATCAGGATATCCAGCAGGATCAGCAGCAGCAGGATCAGCAGCAGGATCTGGAACAAGACCAGGATCCAGAGCAGGGGCAGCAGCAGTATCAGGAGCAGAATCAGGATCTAGAGCAGGAGCAGCAGCAGTATCAAGAGCAGGATCAACAGTAGGAGCAGGAGCAGCAGCAGGGTCAGGATCCAGAGCATGATCAGCAGCAGGTAGTAGAAGGTAGTAGAAGCAGGAGCAGAGAGAGCGAAATGGAAAGCTGGCTGCCCCTATAACCAGAGCTTGTTTTCCCGGGGCTCTTAATCAGGGCGCTATCAGTGCTGTGGAACCAGGCCGACGTGCATCATCTGCTCTCACAGTGGAGGCTGGATGGAGACGGCTCCTATTTCCCAGACCTTTCCCTTCATGGACAGGGCGGGCACGCGAACAATGCGCCTCTGTGCAGCTTGTTTTCTCCAGCGATCAGCTTGTTTTTGACGTCCCGTGTTTGAGAGGTGGCAGTGGAAAGAGTGGGCCTGCTCCTGGCTGCACGCGGGGCTCCGTTCTGCTGCCGGAGCCCAGTGGGCGAGGCTGTCAGGGAGTCCCATATACCCCTGGACGCCCGTGCCAAGCCTTGAGCTCACTGTTATGACTGACTGGGTGTTTGTCGGGAGAGTGGGCGAGCGCTTATTGTATAGCCAGCGCTGGAGCGGCCCGTGCCAAGCTGATTTGATTTGCCATTTCCCCCCCGAAGCACGGTGCCAAGCAGAGATGTTTTTGAGTTAAACCGAGGGCCCTTGACGAGCCGTCCTGGGAAAGTGGGCTCGGGGTGAGGTGCCAGGAAGTGATGGCAGCGCTGTGGTTTGTGGAGCGTCACTCCGTGCAGACTCCTGAAGACGAGGTACACTTTGCTCCTGTTCTGGGCTTGTTTTCTCCGCGAGGGGAAAGAATGACAGCTCATGCATCTAAACTGTAATCATGCAGACGAAATTGCCCCCCTCCCTCGTCACCCACTCATAAAATTAGATGTTTCGGTGTAATTCGGAGGCCGTGTTTTCAGGAGGGGCGAATAATGTGAGCGGTTATGGGACACCGATGGTTTAGTCTGGGTTTATGATGTTCTGCGCTGGACACAAACACTTGACAATCTCAACCTGGATCAACAACTATGGGTTTTTCATTAGGAAATTGGAATACATGTTTATATTTGCTTTCGTGTTATGTATTGTTATGTTATTGTATTTTGTTAAATTGTATTTTAATTTGTTTAAGTTAGTTTAATTTAACTTGACTTAAACTATAAAGAGGATCTCATTGACGCCCATGTTAAAAATCATATTTTTACACTCTGAATAATCTAATCTAATCTCCGAATCTAATGAATTTAATGCACATTGCTATTTTTAATGTTAATGTTGTTTATTATTCATTGGTGAGGGTATAATAATTTTTTTAATTATGGTAACACATATTAATTTTTGACGGGTTTTGTATATTGTTGTTTATTTTATTTATTATAAATATTTTGTAATTTTTTTATTTTATTGTTAAATGTATTTTTACTTTATTTTTTACATTCTTAAGTAGATGTTTTTGCTCGTTTTATTTTGTTCAGTGAATTTAATTTTATTTGATATTTTTCCCATTTTAAAAATTTTCTTTCTTTGTAAATTAAAATGTTAAAATTTTTATTTTTATAAAAAAGTGCAAATATTTATGCTTTACATTTTTAAAATAATTTTATTTCATCCGTTGTTATTATCTTGAAAGGAATTTTTCTTTCATTAAATGAATTTCTTTTAAAATTGTATTTGTTTATTGTTACTGTCACTTTGTTTTTATTTATTTATTCTTATCTTTCTGTATATTTTATTTTATATATTTCATATTTTCGTCACATTTGTATACGTTTTTTGTTACAAATATTTTTGTATTTGGTTTAATATTGATATAGTCCTAAGTATTTACGATCCATTTTGTGTGTTATTATTTTTTTACCTGCATTTTTTTATTCTGCCCATTTTTCTGTTTTGAGGTCAGACTTGACTCTGTGTCGGAAATAAAAATATTTCTGAAAAACAGATCTATTTGAGCACCCTTACAATCAGATTAAAAACGTTTAGAGGAATTATACAACACCTTCTCTGTGAAACAGAACCCATGTGTGACCGGAGATCAGTGGGGCGCGCTGCATTCACAATTCATCTTCATGCAGCTCACCTGATTCTACGTACGGATCTCCTCTTGACTTGTTCGAAGCTGCACTCTCAGTAAAAAGGTATGAAACTGTACCGTCACTGGGGCGGCACTCTGAAGTTTGTTCCTATATTTATACTTTTGTACCATTAAAACACTTACGGTACACCATTGTACCTTAAGGACCTATTGTGGATCATTTTAGGTACTGCGTACAAAATTGTCCCTTTAATGCAGTGCTTCTCATACTCATGCTCTGTACTGTGTGCGAAGCGCATGCTCAGTGCAAACAAAACCCCTACACCACCGAGCGAATGCTCCCTGCGCACACTCTGCCAATGAGAGCACCACTGCTCCCTGATGTAGTGGAGTGGTATTGCACTTTATTCTAGAACAGTAAAAAAATCAACATGGAAAAATAAAAAAGCATGTTCCCCAAGGTCAAGCGCTGACGGAGCCTCTCGTCCCACTATTTGAGAATCACTGCATTAATGGTACAAAAGTCTAAATATAGGAACAGTATTTTACCCTTCAGGGTACCTCCCCAGTGACGGCCAAAAGGTACAGTTTCATACCTTTTTTCTGAGAGTTTGGCACCCTGCAGGGTTCAATTTTGTTCCTGTATTTAGACTTTTGTACCTTTAAAGGAGTAATTTTGTATCTGAAGAAACAAAATTGTTCCTGCGCGGTACCTTTTTTTTTTTACGCAGTACCTAAAATGGTTCACAATAGGTCCTTAAGGTACAATTGTGTACCTTAAGTGTTACAAAATTGCCCCTTTAATGACACAAAAGTCTAAATATAGCAAAAAATCGAACCCTTCAGGGTACCTCCCCAGTGACGGCCAAAAGGTACAGTTTCATACCTTTTTTCTGAGAGTGTGGCACCCTGCAGGGTTCAATTTTGTTCCTGTATTTAGACTTTTGTACCTTTTAAAGGCCTTTTAAAGACCTTTTTTGTACCTGAAGGAGCAAAACTGTTCCTGCGTGGTACCTTTTTTTCTGACAGTGATGGAACAAACTGATCCCTTCAGGGTGCCGCCCGAGTGACGCCGGCTATTGTATCTTAAAGGGTACAGTTTGATACCTTTTTTTCTGAGAGTGCATCTGTGCTTCTTGTGAGACCTGGCTGGAACACAGAGGTCTGCGCACACGCGTCACGTAGCGCTCCCGTCATTCTGGGATCAGGGGAGGCGTCCTGGTGACCCTGGAAACAAAAGCATGACTTCAGCAGCCTTTAAACGCAGCGCGGAGAGCCAAGAGCCTCCGTGTGCCTGCTCGGGGACACGCTGGAGCTGTAAACAGGGGAGGAAAGAGCTTGAGGGCTGGCAGTGCCCTGAGGCTGCGCTCGCTTCGCGTTGGTGCTCTCAGAAGGAAGCGACGGCTGCTGTGCGTCCTCCACGAGATGCTGAGGACTGATGATGCTCGTTAAAAACGTACCCGTTCAAAAACTCACTTAAAAAAAACTCTGATGGTTCCAGCAGGATTTGTGTGTCTCTTCTTTTAGGATTGTTTTTAATCTGAGAGTTTGTTCTGCTGAGCGAGAAGTAGTTCTGCTGTTAGATGTTTATTTGTGCGTTATCATTAGATGTGAGGCGTCCTCTGAGCGCGCTTGCTGTCAGGCTTTGGTTTGAAACGCTGCGGAAATTCTCTGTAATTTATAAAAAAAAAGATGTACTCGCTTTTTAAAAATTTCATTTTATTTAAGTACGGATTTCTTGCAAAGCTGTACTGTGTTTTTTTATTTGTAATTTATTCATTTAAAAACTAGTATTTTCTTTTAATTTATGGTGTTTTGTAATAAACTGTTTTGTAATTGTACGTTTATTTGTAAATTTTTAAATTGTAATTTATGTTTTTGCTCATTGTTTTAGCTTGTTTTGGTTCGTTTCTTACATTTCCCTTTGTCATTTATTTTTATTTTTAAAATAAGTCATATTATACATTTTATGTTTTTTTTATTTTAAATTAATCACATTTAATTTGTATTTTATGTTTTATATTTTATAATTTTAATGGATTTATTTTAAATAGTATTTTATTTATTTAATTGTCATATTTAATTTTATTTGGGTTTATTTTATTCATAAAAAGACTCTTATACTTGAAGCAGGTGAGCAGGAAGCAGATCTTTGTTTAGCGAGCGGCGCTGCAGGAATAGAACCCTCGAGCTTATCAGAGCCAGCAAACAAATTTTGTTGCAAATCAACGTGTTTACGCAAAAAAGCCTGTTAATTATTCTCCGCTGCTTCTGCGTCTTCCTGCATCAAATTCATTTTCAGAATTATTATTACTATTATCATACATTTTCTCAAAAATTAGCGATTATTAATTTTAAAAAGCATAAGTATTTTTTATGAATTGTATTGGTGAGTGATTTTACTTGTTTTTTTTTTCATTTTTTTCTTTTAATAATTTGATAAAAAATGTTTTAATGACTGTTCATGAATTTGATTAGTTATTTAAAATTACTTTTTATTTTTATTTATGAATTGTACAGGTAGAGTATTTAAAAAAAATGTTATCAAGAAATAAATTAAGTAACCTATTTTTTAATACATTTGTATTAGATTTACATTTATATGATATTATTATTAAAAAAATTTTGCATGTTTTTGTTTTTATTTCACATTTTATTATTATTTATTTTCCTTTTTTATTGGTCAGTTCCAGCCCTGATGCTGTGTGTTCGTGTGTAGTATCCTGCTCTCCTATTGGTCAGTTCCAGCCCTGACGCTGTGTGTTCGTGCATAGTATCCTGCTCTCCTATTGGTCAGTTCCAGTCCTGATGCTGTGTGTTTATGTGTAGTATCCTGCTCTCCTATTGGTCAGTTCCAGCCCTGATGCTGTGTGTTCGTGCGTAGTATCCTGCTCTCCTATTGGTCAGTTCCAGCCCTGACGCTGTGTGTTAGTGCGTAGTCTCCTGCTCTCCTATTGGTCAGTTCCAGTCCTGATGCTGCGTGTTCCTGTGTAGTATCCTGCTCTCCTATTGGTCAGTTCCAGCCCTGACGCTGTGTGTTCGTGCGTAGTATCCTGCTCTCCTATTGGTCAGTTCCAGCCCTGACGCTGTGTGTTAGTGCGTAGTATCCTGCTCTCCTATTGGTCAGTTCCAGTCCTGATGCTGTGTGTTCCTGCGTAGTATCCTGCTCTCCTATTGATCAGTTCCGGCCCTGATGCTGTGTGTTAGTGCGTAGTATCCTGCTCTCCTATTGGTCAGTTCCAGCCCTGACGCTGTGTGTTAGTGCGTAGTATCCTGCTCTCCTATTGGTCAGTTCCAGTCCTGATGCTGCGTGTTCCTGCGTAGTATCCTGCTCTCCTATTGATCAGTTCCGGCCCTGACGCTGTGTGTTAGTGCGTAGTATCCTGCTCTCCTATTGGTCAGTTCCAGCCCTGACGCTGTGTGTTCGTGCATAGTATTCTGCTCTCCTATTGGTCAGTTCCAGCCCTGACGCTGTGTGTTAGTGTGTAGTATCCTACTCTCTTATTGGCCAGTTCCAGCCCTGATGCTGTGTATTCGTGTGTAGTATCCTACTCTCTTATTGGCCAGTTTTGCCCTGATGCTGTGTGTTCGTGTGTAGTATCCTGCTCTCCTATTGGTCAGTTCCAGTCCTGATGCTGCGTGTTCCTGCGTAGTATCCTGCTCTCCTATTGATCAGTTCCGGCCCTGACGCTGTGTGTTAGTGCGTAGTATCCTGCTCTCCTATTGGTCAGTTCCAGCCCTGACGCTGTATGTTTGTGGGCAGCATTCTGCTCTCCTATTGGTCAGTTCCAGCCCTGACGCTGTGTGTTCGTGTGTAGTATCCTGCTCTCCTATTGGTCAGTTCCAGCCCTGATGCTGTGTGTTCGTGTGTAGTATCCTGCTCTCCTATTGGTCAGTTTCAGCCCTGATGCTGCGTGTTCGTGTGTAGTATCCTGCTCTCCTATTGGTCAGTTTCAGCCCTGATGCTGTGTGTTCGTGCGTAGTATCCTGCTCTCCT
The DNA here is from genome assembly GCA_900490495.1 of Danionella dracula. Taxonomy (NCBI): domain Eukaryota; kingdom Metazoa; phylum Chordata; class Actinopteri; order Cypriniformes; family Danionidae; genus Danionella; species Danionella dracula. Next base: position 14,320 of record UELW01000883.1, read on the forward strand.
ATTGGTCAGTTCCAGCCCTGATGCTGTGTGTTAGTGCGTAGTATCCTGCTCTCCTATTGGTCAGTTCCAGCCCTGACGCTGTGTGTTCGTGTGTAGTATCCTGCTCTCCTATTGGTCAGTTCCAGCCCTGACGCTGTGTGTTAGTGTGTAGTATCCTGCTCTCCTATTGGTCAGTTCCAGCCCTGATGCTGTGTGTTCGTGCGTAGTATCCTGCTCTCCTATTGGTCAGTTCCAGCCCTGATGCTGTGTGTTCGTGCGTAGTATCCTGCTCTCCTATTGGTCAGTTCCAGCCCTGACGCTGTGTGTTAGTGCGTAGTATCCTGCTCTCCTATTGGTCAGTTCCAGCCCTGACGCTGTGTGTTCGTGCGTAGTATCCTGCTCTCCTATTGGTCAGTTCCAGCCCTGACGCTGTGTGTTAGTGCGTAGTATCCTGCTCTCCTATTGGTCAGTTCCAGTCCTGATGCTGTGTGTTCCTGCGTAGTATCCTGCTCTCCTATTGATCAGTTCCGGCCCTGATGCTGTGTGTTAGTGCGTAGTATCCTGCTCTCCTATTGGTCAGTTCCAGCCCTGACGCTGTGTGTTAGTGCGTAGTATCCTGCTCTCCTATTGGTCAGTTCCAGTCCTGATGCTGCGTGTTCCTGCGTAGTATCCTGCTCTCCTATTGATCAGTTCCGGCCCTGACGCTGTGTGTTAGTGCGTAGTATCCTGCTCTCCTATTGGTCAGTTCCAGCCCTGACGCTGTGTGTTCGTGCATAGTATTCTGCTCTCCTATTGGTCAGTTCCAGCCCTGACGCTGTGTGTTAGTGTGTAGTATCCTGCTCTCCTATTGGCCAGTTCCAGCCCTGATGCTGTGTGTTCGTGTGTAGTATCCTGCTCTCCTATTGGCCAGTTCCAGCCCTGATGCTGTGTGTTCGTGTGTAGTATCCTGCTCTCCTATTGGTCAGTTCCAGTCCTGATGCTGCGTGTTCCTGCGTAGTATCCTGCTCTCCTATTGATCAGTTCCGGCCCTGACGCTGTGTGTTAGTGCGTAGTATCCTGCTCTCCTATTGGTCAGTTCCAGCCCTGACGCTGTGTGTTTGTGCGTAGTATCCTGCTCTCCTATTGGTCAGTTCCAGCCCTGACGCTGTGTGTTAGTGTGTAGTATCCTGCTCTCCTATTGGCCAGTTCCAGCCCTGATGCTGTGTGTTCGTGTGTAGTATCCTGCTCTCCTATTGGTCAGTTCCAGCCCTGATGCTGTGTGTTCGTGTGTAGTATCCTGCTCTCCTATTGGTCAGTTCCAGCCCTGACGCTGTGTGTTCGTGCGTAGTATCCTGCTCTCCTATTGGTCAGTTCCAGCCCTGATGCTGTGTGTTAGTGCGTAGTATCCTGCTCTCCTATTGGTCAGTTCCAGCCCTGACGCTGTGTGTTCGTGTGTAGTATCCTGCTCTCCTATTGGTCAGTTCCAGCCCTGACGCTGTGTGTTAGTGTGTAGTATCCTGCTCTCCTATTGGTCAGTTCCAGCCCTGATGCTGTGTGTTCATGCGTAGTATCCTGCTCTCCTATTGGTCAGTTCCAGTCCTGATACTGTGTGTTCATGCGTAGTATCCTGCTCTCCTATTGGTCAGATCTTACCCATGACGTCTTCCCGGAAGAGATTTCTCTCTTCACGCTCACTTTCGGTTTCGTCTTGTTGTCCTAAATTCATGAATATTTTCATGTTTATCTTTAGCGTATTGTTAAGGCCATTGCTCTCCTCCGCTACCATCCCCCTCCATTAACGGATTCTCTTTTCATTGTTTTATTAGTATGTATTAGATTTATAATATGTACGTTTAAGGATAGGAGAATCCTAGTTCCAGGGATTCAGTTCGTGTTTTGAGGTGTCACTGTACGGTCAATGGCTCCACGGTGATTTGTTGGCAGCGGGCAGACGGCGGCCAGCAGACCATTACATGGATGCCAATGCTGCTGCTGCTGCTGCTGCTGCGGCTCTGAAGCGCTGCTCAGATCTGGCTCGGTTCGAGGCCTGATTGAAGTGGCTCCATTTGAGCGTCCAAAACCATTGAGGTTACTGACGCACACCAGCAGCAAGAGGCTGCAGCTCTGTTTTAGCAACTAGCTCCTCTGGAGATGGAGCATGCAGAGCCCTGGAGCCGCTTGATCAACGCGCTCTTCATCGTTAAAATGATGTGAAAAGGGTTTTTACTCGCATGCGCACGGCTTTATCTGATTAAAGCCCAAGCTTTATTAGCGTTGAGTAATGTCTGTTTTTGTACGTCCATCATTCCTGCTCTGTTATATTTGAGCTGCTGAATGTTGTTAAAAATAATAACTGATTTTATTCATGTGTGCCCAATATCATAAATGCATTTTCTGGATTTTTTTTGAGGTGATTACGGTAGAAAGACACATTTTTTTATCAAAAAGTTTTACGAAAACAATCATCACGACTTTGGTGAACCTCCTTCAAGTGTCAAAAAACTTGAAAAAGTGAAATAATTAAACGAATCACAAATGAATACAATTAAATTAAATGCGTTTAGAGTAAAAATAACAATGTAAAACAATGTAAAAACCCAATGTAAAACTTTTACTACAAATTATTAATTTGAATAAAAATGTAAATACATCACCTTGAGGTTAACTTGAAATAAAAGAAATAATGTTCACGAATCATTTAATTAAATAATTGGTGCTTTTATGTGACGTATTCTTTTTTTTACGTGTAATTGTAATAAGTTTTATCTTTTGTTAGTGTTTTATTTATTTATTTATTTATTGTCTTTATTTTTGATTTTAACTTATATTTATCTTTATTTGAATTTTATTTAATAATTTTGTGTGTTTATACAACACCGGGACCATTTATTTTATGTTTTAGATGTTATTTTATTTCATTTCATTTTGTTTAAATTTTCTCTATATTTATAATAATATATACAATATATAATATATTAATGAAATTATTAACTAATAGAAACAATTTTTGAAATAAATAAATGTAAAAAATTATGAATAATAATAAAATGTGAAATAACAACTAAAACATCGAATAAAATTAATAACTTTTACAGAAAACTATAAAATCAGCAATAAGTTTATTAAAAATACTAATGTAATTCATATTTTAAAATAGTTAACCAATAAAATTCACAAAAAAACATTAAATAAATAAACGACTAATAAAACGCAAAACAATTTTTTTGTCAAATTAATTTTTAAAATATAAATAAAGAAAATAAACATTTTAAAATCACGTTTCAATACAATTCATTAAAAATACAAAATATATAATACTTTTTTAAAGTAAATTATCACTAAAATTCATGTGAAAAAAAATGCAAATACATTTTTAATGTAATACATTATACATAAACTACATAAATACAACAAAACTAAATAAAATAAACAACATAAATAAAAGAAGACCTGCTGATGCCAGCTCTAAAACATTAAACGTAAGGACGAAGAGCTGATTTTTAACAGTTTTATGGGGTTAAACAAGGATTTGGTGACGCTAAGGGAAAACCTCTGTCCATGTGGAATCAATATTTGCATGTTCCTCTGTTACATTTCCTCGTTTGCACTTCTCTAACGAGTCCCTGGCAGTTACGGGACGGGTGTAACCGATCCCCAGACCTTCAGTCCATCACCAGCAGCGCTCAGGTCTGCTCTTAAGCCTTCGGCCGTTGGAGCCGGATCAACTGCTCATCAGAGAGTAAGTGTCAGGACTGCAGTCCAACGCTAATGGGGAATCCGAGGATAAGAACCATATGAGAGGCCCCGGGGCCTCAGTTCCTCTGCCATACACCTGGTGAGAGGGAGCTTTTGGCTCCACGGAATCTCAACGTGGGGTTCAGGAGAGCGAAGCTTCTCGAGGTGACGGGGCTCTGGAGAAGCGTTTTTTTGGTCTCATCTCATCTCTCACCTTTTGACTTTTATGTTAAAATCAGTAGACGTGCTTTTTACGCCCAATTAGTTCTCCGGTTTTATGATTCTAAGCTGATCAAAGATCTGAATTTACAAACCAGAGTAGTTGAAATCTGCTTGTTGTGGCATTACAGACCTGAGTGTGGGTTGGCTTTAGCGAGCAGAAGTAAGTAAGGATGTAAAAATGGAAGGAAGGAATTGTAAGTAAGGAAGTGGAAGGAAGGGAGTGTAAGTAGGGAAGGAAGTGGAAGGAAGGGAGGAAGGAAAGAAAGTAGAAAGGAGGGACAGAAAAAAGAAGAAAAGAAAGTGGAAGGGAGGGAGGGAGGGAGGAAGAAGTGAAAAGGAAGGGAGTGTAAGTAGGGAAGGAAGTGGAAGGAAAGAAGTAATAGAAGGAAGGAATGAAGTGGAAGGAAGGAAGAAGG
>UELW01000149.1:0-55477 GCA_900490495.1 Danionella dracula
ATGACGGAGGACAAGAAGAATTTAACGTATATATTTTTTTTTTTTCTTTCTTTTATCGTGTTTTTTTAAGACACATTTTTGATTTCCTATCTCGCCTTTTTTTTTTTTTTTCTCAGCTCCCTTTCCCTCTCTCCCCCCCGCGACTATTGACTTGTTTCCCCCCTTGAGCTTCATGACACGGACGGCCCAGCAGACGAAAGGCAAGTAAGTGCGCTTGAATTTCCAGCAGCAAAGGCTTCTGGGAAAGGCCTCTGATGCTCCATGATATCTCTGGTGTGATTTATGATGCTCCGTCGCTCTGCTCGCCTGCTCGTGTTCACCGTGTTTATGAAATGCTGTAATTTATGATGATTAATAGATTGTGTTGATAGCTGTTCATTAGTCTAATTAAGTCGGGGCTTCCGGTAAAGCTGGGATGGAAATGTCAGATTCATATCAGGCTGCTGGTTTGATGAGGATTCATGCGCTGCTGACAGTGATGGATGAATGGAGGGACAGACGGACGGAGGGACGGATGGAGGGATGCCGTCTGAAATAAACAGCCGCAGCAGCCACAGCATTTCTCCTCAGATCAAACGTCTCCCTATCGACTGAATCTGTCCGTTAATCTCTCTGTTTTTTAATTTAGCAAGTCTATATATAGCATATATCCCCGAGCAAACTTCTGTGCGTAGAGAAATAAATGCAGTTGCATAAATTGTCCAGCAGGGGATGCATATTTTCAATTACAGGCGGGAGTCCTGCATTTTTGTTTAGCATGGTTCTCTCTCTCTCTTTCTCCTCTCTCTCGCATCTCCTCTCTCTCTCTCTCTCTCTCTCTCTCCCTCTCTCTCTCTCTCTCTCTCTCTCTCTCACTCTCTCTCTCTCTCTCTCTCTCTCACTCTCTCTCTCTCTCTCTCTCTCTCTCTCTCTCTCCCTCTCTCTCTCTCTCTCTCTCACTATGCATACTCAGCTAATACATTGAGTTTCAAATACTGTTTTTTCCAAATGAGTCCGGTGTTTCAATCAGTTCCGTTTTAAATACTCCTTTTTCCCCAAAATGAGTCGTTTCAAGGTCTGGTGTTTCAATAAATTTTGTTTTAATTACTATTTTTTTCCAAATGAGTCGTTTCAAGGTCCGGTGTTGCAATAAATTTCGTTTTAAATTCTCGTTTTTTTTTTTTTCAAATTAGTCATTTCAAGGTCGGGTATTTCAATAAATTCCAATTTAAATACTCTTTTTTTTTTCCAAATGAGTCGTCTCAAGGTCCGGTGTTGCAATAAATTTCGTTTTAAATACTCTTTTTTTTTTTTTCAAATGAGTCGTTTCAAGGTCCAGTGTTTCAATAAATTTCGTTTTGAATACTTTTTGTTCTAAATGAGATGTTTCACAGTCCAGTGTTAAAGTAAATTCTGTTTTCAATACTCTTTATTTCCAAATATAGCATTTCATGAATATTAAATTAGATTCCCGCTTGGTGGGTGTGGCTTAAAAATGTAAACCACACCCACCAAACATGAGCAGTAAGTTAACATTCATGAAAACGTTATCAATCGGAACAAAAATATTGCAAGACGATATTATTATATATATATGTATTATTATATAACCAGCTTTCATGATCCCGCCTTCTTGTCACCGATTGGCTCAAGCCGTTCTTGGTGCGCTAACTTCCTCAAACCAAAACCTCATTCCCGTTGATATAAATCATTCCACAAAGAAGTCAAGAACATTTAGGAATAAGCTATTGTAGTAATAAAAAGTAGTAGTCCCCTTTTATTTTAAACTAATAACTAATGAAAAAAAACTGCAGTAAAAAAAGTGCAGTAAAAGTGATTACTGTTACTTATGCTAACTATTGAAATCTTCTCCGAAATGGAAACATTAAATCTGGGTGATGCGGCGATGTTAAAAAGAGTGAGAATAGAGCACAAGTTGGCAGAATTGAAACATTTTGCTGTCCAAAACTATATTTGCAACAATCAAACTGATCCAAAAGGGAGAATTATATAGTGGCAGATCAAGTAGACTAAGAATGGACAAATAAAAAGCACATTGATTGGCTTGCTCGAGACACAGGATGTTCTTCTGCGCTCGGCTCTGCTCGCTGATGAGCCGTGTCTGGCTCTGCTTTGTGTTGCAGGTGTGAGTCTGCTGGTTCCGGCTGGAGCGATCCCTCAGGGTCGATCGTATGAGATGTTTGTGAGCGTCCAGAGAACAGAAAGCATGAGGTAAGAATGAACCGATCTGTTGTTTTATATAAAATATGGTTTGCATTTAGATTGTTTTAAGGAAATTGCCATCTTAGCAGTTTTTTATTGAGCAGAAGCAGGTACATGCAAAACTTGGGAAGGAGGAGGAGGTGTGTGTGTGTGTGTGTGGGGGTAACTTTAAATCGAAAATTATTGAAAATGTTAGATGGTTCGACAGTCCAGCAATTGAATTAGGTGTTTAGTTTTGTGTCTCTAGTGTTTTCACGTCACTCACTTGCACTGCGGAATAGCTAGTTCCTGAATCTTCTCCATTATTCAAACTCCATTCAATGGTTTGGCAGTCCAGCAATTGAATGTGACCACCTCACTCACATGCACTGCAGAGTAGCTAGCTACTTAATTAACACATGTTACTGAGGTGGTGGGGGTGGGGGTTTGGGGAGGATTCAGACTATCCTAACTTCGACTAGACGCTGAGGGAGAATTCGGGCACGCAGGAAATATATTCTTCAAATATTAAACCATTTAATTTCATCGGACTTTGATCTTGTCTTCTGGTTTGTCTCAGGCCAGCGTTGGACGAGGACGAGGTTGTGCTGAGCGCCGTGGTCAGCTGTGGCCCAGCGGGGGCTCTCTTGACCCGCCCCGTCGTGCTCACCCTTCACCACTGCGCTCAGACCCCTTTCGAAACCTGGCAGGTGATCCTCAGGAGCCAGACTCAGCGTGACCAATGGGAGGTGAGCGATCTGAACACACCCAAACAAGCCAGGAATCCAGATTCCAGGCAGAGATGAAACGCTGCTGCTCAGTCAAGTGCTTATCCTGCAGAGAGAGAGAGAGAGAGAGAGAGAGAGAGAGAGAGAGAGAGAGAGAGGAGAGAGAGAGAGAGAGAGAGAGAGAGAGGAGAGAGAGAGAGATGAGAGAGAGAGAGAGCATGACAGTAGTAGCGATGCTAGTATCAGGGAGAGGCAGGCCAGGGAAATTAGCCTGCTGTGCATGGCAGGCTTCTACAAATAGACAACACCAAATTCAATTATCTCACGAGTGTAGCCGGAGCGAGGATGTGTTGAGTTTATCAGGAGGAATCAGCCTCCTTTATCAGGTTTGGGATTCTCTCACACCTCCGTTGCAGCGTGTTGGGGAGCATGCGGAGCGGGTATTATAGCAGGGGAGAAGTTATTACCAGATTCCACTCTTGGGAGAAAACAAAACACTACAAGCATGCTTTTGCTTGACCAAATACTTTCCAGATGCGTTCGGTCAAACTGAATGAAATAATAGGTTTTTATTGCTACAGAAACTTTTTAATACTGAAAAGGATGAATATTGGCAACAACTGTAATCATGTAAAACCACTCAAATCAACTGAAAAGACCTTCAAAAGGAAAGCCAGGCAGACAATGTACAATTTTTGCCCATTTTGCCATGTTTTTCAGTCGCGCGACAATCTGCCAGAGTTTCTGTTGAATCATGTGCAGTGGCTAGTATTGGGAGGAGAGAAAGAGTGAGAAGGGAAAGAAATGGAAGAGAGAGAGGGAGAGAGAGCAATCAAGAGACAAAAGGCAAAGGGAGAGAGAGAGAGATGGAAGCGAGAGGGAGGGAGCGGCGAGTGAGAGAGAGAGAGAGAGAGGGAGAAAAGTGAGAGAGAGAGAGAGATGAGGGAATGAGGAAAACGAGAGGAGAGAGAGAGTAGGGAAAGGAAAGACAGAGAGAGAAGTGAGAGAAATAGGAGAGAGGGAGAAAAAGGAAAAAAATGGAAGAGAGCGAGGAGATAAAAAGCAACAGTGAAGAAAGAGAGAGAGATGGAAGGAAAGTGAGACAGGACAAGAGGGAGAGAGGGATAACTATCTGATCACACAATAAAATAAATAAAAACTAAATCTCTGAATGCTTGTCCTCGTGAAAGGAAGATTACAGCTGAGCACTCACATCTCGAGTTTCGAACCCAAGACATTTTAGATTCAGGACTAGTTTTAGATTCGTTAGTAAATAGTTAGTAAACGGGCGGTATGTGGCGCAGTGGGTAGCACGGTCGTCTCACAGCAAGAAGGTCGCTGGTTCGAGCCTCGGCTGGGTCAGTCGGCATTTCTGTGTGGAGTTCTCATGTTCTCCCCGTGATCGCGTGGGTTTTCTCCGGGTGCTCCGGTTTCCTCCACAATTTCAAAGACATGCGGTATAAGAAAATTGAGAAATTGTTCATAGTGTTTGAGTGAGAATGAGTGTGTGAATGTTTGGGTTGCGGCTGGAAGGGCATCCGCCGCATAAAACATATGCCAGAGGAGTTGTCGGTTCATTCCGCTGTGGTGACCCCGAAAGGGAAGAAAGCTGACAAGAAAATGTATGGATTGATGGATAGAAAGTAAACTATTTGTTAGCAAATTTACTATTCAAAAAAGTACATTCTAGTTATTTTTCTGTAAGTTCAGTAGGTAGCAGTTGTTGTGGACTGCACCTTTAAAGGTCTTTGCTTAGATTGTGATGCTCTATTAATAATAGCAATTAATTAGATTTAATATTTTTCTCATAAGAGTGAATTCAATATTAAATGGTATTTAAACACCCTTTTTACAATATCTGTGTGAATGTGTGGTTAATCATGTTAAAAAACAGTAGTTCTTTATAAAAACTACTTGCTTGTCATCATTAATTAAGCATTAGCTAATAGCTAATTATTTATTAACATGTACTAAATGATCTCATGAATCACTTTTAACTGGTTTTTAAAAAGTTACAAGTTTCATTTATAAATGATTAAATGCTCCTCAATAAAGCACGGATTATTGTTATTAAGCATGTTACATTGATGCTTATAAACCAGGAAGGAATCACTTAAAGTTATAGTTATGAACTGCTTATAAATGTGTATCAAAATAGAAACAATGCTTTATAAATAGTTTATTAACTATTTACTAATTCTTAATTAATGATTAGTAGTGTGTAGTTATTATGTAGTGCACCAACTCTCTCTGGACTACTAGGGGGCACTGTGCTGAAAGTTTAAAGGCAATATCGGATCAAGGTCATCATAAAACTTTAATGATGAGTAATGAGTTTGTTGGTACCCTCCTCTGTGTTCAGGACGTGCTGGAGGTCGGCGAGGATAACTTCTCCACTTCCTGTTACGTCCAGCTGGATGAGGAGAAGTGCCACATCCTGACGGAGACTCTGGGCTCCTACTGTCTGATTGGCCGCAGCCTCTGTTCATCCGCAGCCAAGCGAATCGCACTGGCCGTGTTTGCGCCGGCGCTCACCACGGGTCCGGAGTACCACCTCAGAGTGTACTGCCTCGACGACACGCACGACGCTCTCAGAGTGAGCATCCACCGCTGCGAATGCACTCTCAATCAGACTTTAGTTTTAGTTTTAAAGCATCGTATTTTTTGCCAGCACTCCACACGTGTAAGAAATTAAGATTGTGGCCAAAATTGGTATTGCAGCCGAAAAGCCGTATATAGTGTGGTGTCTCCTCCAACCTCCCCAGCGGCAGGTTGCCAAATTGACATTAAATGGACAGTTAGCTTTTCTGTTGTTTGTGTTAGAATAAGGATTTCTCATTCTAAAAATGCATTCCTTATTTTAGCAATAACAAGATGCTTTTTCCATTGTATTAATTCGTTCGTAAATGGGATTCAAATGGATTCGGCAAATGTAAAGTATTTATTTTCAATTTGAACAAAAATCGTAGAAGCCAGCCACTCAGAAGCCGTTGTGCTTGACTTCACCACCAGGAGGCGCAGCATTCTCTTAATGAAATCAGATGATCTCAACGTAGGCTGTGGCACGCCATCTGTTGGGCCGCAGAGGCAACTATACCATCCTTAAAAAAATTATTTACTGAATAATCATGTTTTTGGTACTTTTTACCAAATTCTAGCTCTCTAAAGCTAGACTAAAGCTCAAATTTTAGAATCACTTTGTCATTTTTAAGATTGAAATACATCAAAAATATGTAAACAATTTCTTTGAATTGTAGATCACGAATATTTCTAATAAACTATGGATATGAAGATTGGTTTGGGATAGTGGTTCTCTGAATCGGATCGAATCATAAAGTATCTAGAGATTTCCACCTCTTTATATCCATACACAAATGAGCTATGAAAGCAAGTTTGAGTTTGAGAGCTTTTATTAGAAATTAAAAATAATCTACAGTGTTATCACATTAAATCTCATCAACTGGCCTCTCTTTAAACCCTAACTGAAGTACTGTATGTGTGAGACAGGAAGTTCTGCTGACAGAGCGAAAGATTGGTGGGAAACTGCTGGATGAACCAAAGTCTCTGAGCTTCAGTCGAAGCAAGCACAACTTGAGACTCTCCTTACATGACATCCACTGCCAGTGGAGGAGCAAGCTGCTCAGCAAGTACCAGGTAGGCTACACGCTGCTGTCTCAAGAACATTGACTGTATAGAACCTGGATGGTGTGATCGTGACGTCAGCCATAGGGTACTGGAAAAGTCAAATGTGTGCGGAGCCAGTGCTCGAAAACGGGTCCTCAGAGGACGTAGTGAAGGCATCTCATTGGCGGAAGGTTAAATTTTTATATATTTTAAACAAACAAATTTAAAAACAATTCACCGCCCTCAGAGAGTTCATGATCAAAACTAGCGATCTGAATCCACAAACCTAATGGAGCCAGGAGTGAAAACAGTTTTTTTCAGCTTCAAAGTTGGCCAGTTTCAACATTGGAGTGAATGAGGGCCTGCTCCCTTCTGGAGTCACCCTCAAGTGGTCGTTCGAGGAATTGCAGTTCAGTCACTTCCTATCAAGCTTCCAGAGTGAAAGGAGGATGTGTCCCTTGCTCAAGTCCTACCAGGTGTTTTCTCATTTATTTTGATGCCAGCATTCATTAAAGGAACACGTTTTGGATGTTTAATTTTGAGTCAATGTGTGGTTTCTTATGATTTTGATACTTGCTAAATGTTTAGTTGGAAGTTGAGTGAAGTAATATTCTGTGCCCTCACAACCAGACTAGAGTAGTCAAGCTATTGTAATGCTAGTGTGATAATTGACATTAACGTGTATGTTCACGTCATTGCAACTAATTAATTCTAGGTTATCTGCTAGGAACTAATGTTTTTTAGTGTCATGGTAAATCATGCTTGAATACTTCTTGTTAGCATTATGCGAGGATAATCTATGCTAGCATCATGCTAACTGATATTTAAATAATTTTAGCATCGCTAATAGCTATTTTTTGTTAGCATTGTGGTAAATCATACTAGCAGAATACTGCTACTTGTTAGCTTAGTGTTAATAGAATGATGCTTTATACTAGCATCATGATAACTGATGTTCACTTTTTTTTTCTGCGAGATCATACTTTCACCATTCTGCTAGTAATCATTTTTTATAGCATCATGGAAATTGACACTTGCACAATACTACTTCTTGTTAGCATTATGTCAAAAGAATGATAATATATGCTAGCATCACGCTAATCGATGATTACAACATTCTATCATCACAGTAGCTAATTCATGCTAGGCCATACCTGCGTTACCCTGTTAGCATACTACTTCTTGTTAGCTGCATTATGTTATTATAATGATAATTTATGGTAGCATCATGCTAATTAATGTTTAAATAATTTTAGCGTCACAGTAGCTATTTCATAATAGGCCATAATGTATGCCAGCATCATGCAATTTGATGACTATATCATTCTAACATCACAACAATTTATGCTAGACCATACTTGCATTATTCTGCTAGTTTGAAATATTTGTTAGCATCATCTCAGCTAACAGGGAACGCTCTCATAACATTCACTAACGTTTTTTAAGGGTTGTCTAAATGTTAGTTCATGTTGTTTCCAAAAGAATGTTCTAGTATAATTCTAATAACAGTAAACTACAACGTTACCTAAACAACATTCTCAGAACATTTTGTTCTGTTCATGTTCTCATAATGTTGAAAGAAAACGTTTTGGGAACAACCTTTTTCAAAGTTACATTGAAGTGGAGAGTCGTTCTAAAATTGTTTTTAATAACCTGGAGAGAACGTTCCCATAATGTAAAAAAAAAAAAAACTGGACTAACTAATGTTTACGCAACGTTAGAGGCAACGTTCCCAGAACAATTTGGCAACATATCTTTGTTAGCTGGGTTGGTAAATCTTAGTAATTCATACCAGAATTAATGCACTGCATGCTAAGATCATGTCAGATTTTGTTTGCATCATGTTAAATGAAAGTTAATTTATGTTAGCATCATATTTATCTGCTTGTACTTTTAGCATAGCTTAGCGTTGAGTACTGACTCTGAAGTGACTAGAAGCATTTTGGTACGTGTTAGATTTTTAGTTAGAAGTTGGGTGAACTCTGTGCCCTCGCAACCAGATTAGAGTGAAGTCATGCAATGCTAGCATCACGTTAACCTCATGTCAATTCTGTACCCTCGCAGCCAGACTAGTCTTTTTTAATATGTCTGTCTGAGTGTGTGTGTGTGTGTGTGTGTGTGCAGGAGCTGAGTTTTTCTGAGCTCTGGAGCGGCTGTACTCGACGTCTGCAGTGCTCTTTCGCTCTGGAGCGTCAGTTTGAGAGTGTCACGGTGTTCTCCTGCCAGCTGTGCGTGAGACAGGTCGAGGGGGAAGGACAGATCTTCCAGATCCACTCCAACCTCAACCAGGTCCCTGCAACACACAGAGACAGAAACTTAAATATTAGAAATCAAAGGGTTAGAGCATTCAGCAATTTCTCTGCTTCCATCTGTGCTAAACCTCATTCAGTGTCACAAATTTCACATCTCACATTAGAAATACCGGCTGTTTATTTGGAGGTTTGAGGTTTTAGCTTATGCGTGTGTTTCTGCAGGACGTTCACAGTCTGGACAGGACACTAATGGACTCGTGCAGCAGTGCAATGGTTCTGTCAGGTCCCAGCGCTTTCAGGATCCCGCTCAGCATTCGAAGCAAGCTCTGCAGCAGCCTGGACGCCACACACACGCGAGGAAACGACTGGAGGACACTGGCACACAAACTCCAGCTCCACAGGTGAAGAAAGACTTGTTCACCTGGTTTTATTGTGTTCCGTATGGTGGCATCATGCTAATTCATGCTAGAATTATAGCTATTAATTCTTCATGCTAAGATCACGTTGGTTCATGTTTACATCATGCTAACTGGTAATATAATAATATCATGGTAGCGTGGGTTTCTGGCAAAGTCAAATGAAGCTCAAAATGGGTGGAGCCAGAGCTCGAATACACGTCCTCAGAGGCGGGACATGGGCGTCATGAGGGTGTCTGATTGGCCGAAGGTTAAAATTGCATATATTTTAAACAAATTTAAAAATAATTCTCCCCCTCAGAGTGTTTATGAAGATCAAAACTAGCGATCTGAATCAACAAAACTAACCAGGAGGGAAAACATTTTTTTTTTTTCAGCTCTAAAGTTTTAGCATTGGAGTGAATGAGAACCTGCTCACTTCTGGAGTCAGCCTCAAGAGGCCATTCTGGGAACTACAGTTCAGTTACTTCCTATTGAGCTTCAAGATGGAAAGGTGGAGGTTCCCCTTAAATAATATCTAGTCATGGTCAGATCATGTTAGGTCATGTTTGCATCATGCTACGTGCAAGGTAATTATTGTTAGCTTCATGTTTGCTCATCAAAGCCTGCAGCTAATGACCTGCTATTTCAAATCAGTTGGGCTTCCCTCAACCAAAGATTTTCCTGGTCGAATATTAGTTGTACATTAAAGCCAATAGTGGACTAATAGTTGACATACGGTATTACCGTATTTTCCGCACTATACGGTGCATTTAAAGTCCTTTAATTTTCTCAAAAAGTGTCAGTGCATCTTATAATCCAGTACACCTTATGTATGAATGCTGGTTGCTCAAAATGCTAAATGGGAATGTTTTATAACGACTTTGGTACGTTACGAAGCTGCAAAGCTGTAAAGCACATTAATAAAAAAAAGGTTATTAGTTTTTCTTTGTTTTATTGGTGAAATATTCTCCATTTTTTATAAGAAACCCAGAAAACTTTTTTTTTTATAAAACATTCACATTATTTTTAATGATGACAAGCCTCATTTTTTTTTTACAATGTGTGGATTTTATTTTATTTTTTCAGACTAAACGACTAATGACAAAGTCAGTTGAATAGTCCTGCTCTAGTCGACTATCGACCACTAGTGATGGGAAGTTCGGATCATTTCACCGACTCGGAACTTTGAGTCCCGTTCAGCAAAATGAACGAATCTTTTTTCACAATATTTTGTTTATTTTAGGAAAATACCAAAACATTGTTGTGTGTTTCTTCCCTAACACATTTAGTATCTACACAAACGCAAATCACACTACAAATAAGAGCAAACTATAATGCTAGAAGATAAAAAAATATTTTACTTAAGCCTACTTGGATTGAGCTCAGCTCTGATCTGTCTTTAGGTTAAAGTCTCATTCGTTCCTCACATTTCTTCTCTCTGATGGTAACGAGTTCAGTCCGGCCCCGGGGCCTTCTGTCACGTGACGCTCCCTAATATTAACCAACACAATAAGAGCCGGAAACCTAAAAGATTCATTGTTCTTTTCCTGTGGCTCCTTTAGTTCTTCTGTCACGTGACGCTCTCTAATATTAACCAAATGCAGTTTGAGATGGAAACGGAAAAGATTCGTTCTTTCCCCGAGTCCTCCGGCTCATTTCGTTCTCTTGTCATGATGAGCACGTTACGCTCAGAAAACCAGAAGAATGTTACGCATGCACCACTGAACGAATCCCTCTCTGTTCTAGGAACACGATTCGTTCCTACAGAGTCACTTTAAAGAGTCGTTCAAAAAGAACGAATCAATCATGAACAACACATCACTATCGCCCCCTCGACCCAAACGAGGGCAGCCCTACGAAGCAGCATCATGCAAATTATGTTTTATTTTGTGCTAGTTTCATCTACTTACGTGCTAATTCAACTTTTGATTTAACTGAATCAAGCTCTCAGCCAGCTGGTCGGATTCTCAAGCAAATATAATGTTTTTCTTTCCGACTTTTTGCAGTCAGATCGAACATTTTCTGTAAATAAAAGTCTGTTAATTAGACTCTTTGATTTGATCGCAGTTCCCTCAAAGCTGTAGGAACATCACAGCAAATGCCGCTCTGGAAATGAGTTAATAATTGTGTTTATCCCCAACGAGCTTCGTCACTGCAGTGTAGTTTTTAGTTGAAAAGCTCCAGAAGAGAGGAAAACCTGCTGCTAACGTCTCTCAGAGGAGAGTTTGAAGAAATGAAGGGCAGACAAACAGCGGGAGACGAGGAGAGCGGCTTCCTGGAGAATATGAAGAGATCTTACATCAGCTCCGGCTGTTATCCGAGGAGAGATCCGCGCCGGAGCTCTGCTGCAGGAGATTGAGAGCTCACATCCAGACAGAGAGCGTTGAGCTGCAGACTGAGAGCGGTTCACAGGGGACGGGAGGGCGAGGGATTCTGGGAGAAGAGATGATGTTAAAAGAGAAAGACTGAAGGTTGTTGTTCTGCTCGGTTTAATCTCAAAAGAGACTCTTTTGTCTGAAGGGGGAAATTATTAATACATAATACAGACTTTTTTTTTCTCCATGTGCTCTTGGAATTGTGTGAATGAGAATCTTAGTCTTCAGGTTCGGGTAGAAAATTATTTTCAATGGAAAGAAATAAAACAGGGAAATGCTGAATAGAAACGTATCAAACTAATTGTATTCATTTAATTGTTTAACTGAAGTATTTGAATGTGTTTACTGTTCATTTATTAAGGTTTTTTTATTATCTATAAAATAAATCACATACGTTTACATGGTTATGTATTTATTCAATTATTTAATTAATAAATTAATTAATTAATTACATTTAATTTATTAATTTATTTATTCTTTTTATTATTATTTATAATATTAATAAATTTATTTATTTATGCATCTTTATTTGGTTGCTTATTAAGTTTGAAAGACGAGTAAAATAAATGGAAATAAATAAATGCATGAATAAATATTAAATACTTTTTAAAATAAAATAAAAGTTAACTATTCATACATAAATGAAATTGAAAAATAAACAAAATGCAAAAATAGAAATATTTGTAATTCAAATTAGTGGTTAATTAAATGAGTACGCAAGCCAACAAAGAAATACAATAAAATGCATACAATAAAAATATTTACAAATAAAATACATGAAACAAAACAAAACAAAATAGAGGCTAAAAATTTATACATAAAAGAAGTGATTTAATAAATAAATTAAGATATAACAAAAATAAATAAAATTTACAAGTGAAAGAATTGCATTATTAAATAAATAAATAGAATGCAATATTACAAGTATTGCTTTTACTAAGTCAATAATTAAGTTAATAAATAAGTCAATAAATATAATATATATTGAATTTGTAAGTCCATGTAATGAATGACATTTTTCTAACACACTTCTATTCATACATTTCTAATATTGTAATTAATATATCCTTTTGCTAACTCTACGATTCTAGCCAGCAATGGTTTTAAACCCATACAGTTAGCCTGCAGACATAGATACAGAATAATTGAAACAAAACAGAAAAATAATAAATGTATAAATTCTCACATCTTTAAATAAATAAATACTCTTGTTTATTTATTCATTAAAATTTGTATTTATTAATTAATTTTTTCAATATACATCTATTTCTTAGCATTTACTGATAAATTCATTTATTTATACGGCTATTAATTTATATTTCCGTTATAATTACATATATTTTTTAACAAATGCATTTTTAACCATTATATAATTATATAATTCATTATTATTATTATATATTATATTATTATATAATCTTTTGTTAAATGTTTGTAAATAACAACATTAACCCAACAATGAGCTGTAATGAAAAGGTTTTGCACTTGGTTGATATTCTTGAAAAATTATTTGATAAATGTATTCTATTTTTGTGAGGAATAACAGTGACATGAGCCCGCTTACCTCATCTTATGTTTTACCTCATCTTCTCATCCTGCGAGATCAAGTCCCTCCTTTATGTTTTACCTCATCTTCTCATCCTGCGAGATCAAGTCCCTCCTTTATGTTTTACCTCATCTTCTCATCCTGCGAGTTCAAGTCCCTGCTGTATGTTTTACCTCATCTTCTCATCCTGCGAGTTCAAGTCCCTGCTGTATGTTTTACCTCATCTACTCCCCCTGCGAGATCAAGTCCCTCCTTTATGTTTTACCTCATCTTCTCATCCTGGAGATCAAGTCCCTGCTGTATGTTTTACCTCATCTACTCCCCCTGCGAGATCAAGTCCCTCCTTTATGTTTTACCTCATCTTCTCACCCTGCGAGATCAAGTCCCTGCTGTATGTTTTACCTCATCTACTCACCCTGCGAGATCAAGTCCCTCCTTTATGTTTTACCTCATCTTCTCTCCCTGCAAAATCAAGTCCCTCCTTTATGTTTTACTTCATCTTCTCATCCTGGAGATCAAGTCCCTCCTTTATGTTTTACCTCATCTTCTCATCCTGGAGATCAAGTCCCTTCTTTATGTTTTACCTCATCTTCTCATCCTGGAGATCAAGTCCCTCCTTTATGTTTTACTTCATCTTCTCATCCTGGAGATCAAGTCCCTCCTTTATGTTTTACCTCATCTTCTCATCCTGGAGTTCAAGTCCCTGCTGTATGTTTTACCTCATCTTCTCTCCCTGCAAAATCAAGTCCCTCCTTTATGTTTTACCTCATCTTCTCATCCTGGAGATCAAGTCCCTTCTTTATGTTTTACCTCATCCTCTCATCCTGGAGATCAAGTCCCTCCTTTATGTTTTACCTCATCTTCTCACCCTGCGAGATCAAGTCCCTCCTTTATGTTTTACCTCATCTTCTCACCCTGGAGATCAAGTCCCTGCTGTATGTTTTACCTCATCTTCTCACCCTGCGAAATCAAGTCCCTCCTTTATGTTTTACCTCATCTTCTCATCCTGGAGATCAAGTCCCTGCTGTATGTTTTACCTCATCTTCTCACCCTGCGAGATCAAGTCCCTCCTTTATGTTTTACCTCATCTTCTCATCCTGGAGATCAAGTCCCTGCTGTATGTTTTACCTCATCTTCTCACCCTGCGAGTTCAAGTCCCTCCTTTATGCTTGACCTCATCTTCTCACCCTGCGAGTTCAAGTCCCTGCTGTATGTTTTACCTCATCTTCTCACCCTGCGAAATCAAGACCCTCCTTTATGTTTTACGTAATCTTCTCACCCTGGAGATCAAGTCCCTGCTGTATGTTTTACCTCATCTTCTCTCCCTGCAAAATCAAGTCCCTCCTTTATGTTTTACCTCATCTTGTCACCCTGCAAGATCAAGTGCCTCTTTTATGTTTTACCTCATCTTCTCACTCTGCGAGATCAAGTCCCTCCTTTATGTTTTACCTCATCTTCTCACTCTGCGAGATCAAGTCCCTCCTTTATGTTTTACCTCATCTTCTAACCCTGCAAGTTCAAGTCCTTCTTTTATGTTTGACCACATCTTCTCACCCTGCGAGATCAAGTCCCTCCTTTATGTTTTACCTCATCTTCTCACCCTGCAAAATCAAGTGCCTCCTTTATGTTTTACCTCATCTTCTCATCCTGGAGATCAAGTCCCTGCTGTATGTTTTACCTCATCTTCTCACCCTGCGAGATCAAGTCCCTGCTGTATGTTTTACCTCATCTTCTCTCCCTGCGAAATCAAGTGCCTCCTTTATGTTTTACCTCATCTTCTCATCCTGGAGATCAAGTCCCTGCTGTATGTTTTACCTCATCTTCTCACCCTGCGAGATCAAGTCCCTGCTGTATGTTTTACCTCATCTTCTCTCCCTGCGAAATCAAGTCCCTCCTTTATGTTTTACTTCATCTTCTCATCCTGGAGATCAAGTCCCTGCTGTATATTTTACCTCATCTACTCCCCCTGCGAAATCAAGTCCCTCCTTTATGCTTGACCTCATCTTCTCACCCTGCGAGTTCAAGTCCCTGCTGTATGTTTTACCTCATCTTCTCACCCTGCGAGATCAAGTCCCTGCTGTATGTTTTACCTCATCTTCTCTCCCTGCGAAATCAAGTCCCTCCTTTATGTTTTACTTCATCTTCTCATCCTGGAGATCAAGTCCCTGCTGTATATTTTACCTCATCTACTCCCCCTGCGAAATCAAGTCCCTCCTTTATGCTTGACCTCATCTTCTCACCCTGCGAGTTCAAGTCCCTGCTGTATGTTTTACCTCATCATCTCACCCTGCAAAATCAAGTGCCTCCTTTATGTTTTACCTCATCTTCTCATCCTGGAGATCAAGTCCCTGCTGTATGTTTTACCTCATCTTCTCACCCTGCGAGATCAAGTCCCTGCTGTATGTTTTACCTCATCTTCTCTCCCTGCGAAATTAAGTCCCTCCTTTATGTTTTACTTCATCTTCTCATCCTGGAGATCAAGTCCCTGCTGTATATTTTACCTCATCTACTCCCCCTGCGAAATCAAGTCCCTCCTTTATGCTTGACCTCATCTTCTCACCCTGCGAGTTCAAGTCCCTGCTGTATGTTTTACCTCATCTTCTCACCCTGCGAGATCAAGTCCCTGCTGTATGTTTTACCTCATCTTCGCACCCTGCGAAATCAAGTGCCTCCTTTATGTTTTACCTCATCTCTCACTTGAAGCCTAAGCTGTGTATAGCCTGGCTTAATCGAGTACTCTTCTTTTGCAGACACCTCAAGTACTTTGCAACCAAACCGAGCCCCACCGGGGTGATTCTGGACTTATGGGAGGCTCAGCACTTCCCCGGTGGAAACCTACACCAGCTGGCCAGCGTCCTGGAGGAGATGGGCCGCCACGACCACTGCCTCGCCCCACTGCCCGACCAACAGTGACCGAGAGGAGCGCGTGACGACTCCATCCATGCATTAAACAGAGCCGAGCTACGGCAGCCGCTCACCGTGTGAACTAATCCTTTCAGGGGCTCACAAGACCTCGAATCTCGTTTCCCTAGAAAGAAGTCAAGGATCAGAGTGACGGTTGTAGGCTAAACACTAAATATTTACAAATTTAAAAGTATTCTGATAAAAATATGTGGTCCCTCTCTAAATAGAGTTGAAGTAAGGGCGAAGCTTTTGTGTATAAACTGCAAATTGATTTTTTTTTTCTCTCTCTTGAAAGTAAAAGTAATAGCTTCAGAGTTTGTTCAACTCCACTCACTGAAGTTCCAAATATCTTCGGAGGAGATATTGCTGCACTTTTCTGTGTAGAGCTTTATCAGTTAAAAATATGAATTTTAGAGGGGTCCTGTACTGTATTTTGTTTTGTTTTTTTACTTTATACAGTGGTTAAGGGTTTAAATAGAGTGTTTTTTGCTTGCTTTATTTTTATCTCAAATCAAATTTGATGTTGTTCTATGGAGTCAGGAATCTCTGTAACTCTGCCAAAGATCTTACACACTCTTCTCTGAACCGGTGAGAAGATAAAAAAAGACCTGAAAACTTTTTAAAGAAAATTCTTAAGAGCCAGAATGCATGAGCCAGCCGCACAGTTCCAGAACTTAGCTTACTGTCTATATGTTTTTAATATACCATCACTGTCTTTGAGAGCAGTCAGAAATCGTTAACTACAGAAGGAACACAAGACAGTTATTCAGTTTGCTATTAGCCCCGCCCCCTACAAACATGGACAATCTCAGAAAATCTCCACAGTAATGTGATTTCAATCAAAACAACATATTTTTGGTGTAAAGGTTTACTTATCTGCATAATTGGACATCAGTGAAGAGTGCAACATATATTGTAAAAAAAATCCAGTTTAGGACCCCTTTAAGACCAAGCTGGCATCTATTTTTATTGTGCAGCATTAAAATTAAAGTTATTGGAGAGCCTCGTACACGAGAGCTGTACAACACAGTTGGCTTGTTCACAAGGCTCCAAACATAATTGGAAAAAGAGAATTTTCTGAAGAAACTAAAGACAGAAACAACCTTTGATCAGCTGTTGAACTCCGGCTGGGGAGTTATTTTTTTGGTGCTTATTTTAATGAATGATCAATTCAAGATCAAACTATATTAGATTTTTTTTGATCCAGCCTAAGAAACACTGAGAACACATTTTGTTCAGAAGAGAGTCTGTGGCTCTCCTCTTTTATTTGAACTGATCGAGCTCAGAGTGCAACCAAAGCTGGTGCCCCGCCCCTTAAAAACCTAAAAAAAAGTCAGAAAAGAACCAGATAAAATGTGTTTTCAATCAAAGCAACAATTTAATTATGTAAAAATATAGATATCTGCATAATTGATCTCAGTAAAAAGTGTAAAAACATTTTTTTTCAATTCAGTTCATGACCCCTTTAAGCTCAGACTGGCGCTCTTTACATCTCAATGTCAAAAAAACTACTTTTTTTACTGGTGCAGCATTCAATTCTTCAGTTATTTAATCTTTTTTACAAACGCCTCGTTCATGAAACGTTCAACACAGCCGACTTGATCCCAAGACTCCAAAAATCCATGGAAAAAAGAGGACCGTTTGAAGGAATACAACCTTTAACTGGCTGTTGAACTGCAGTCGAGGAGTCTTATGGGACTTTTACATCATAAACAGTTTTTATTTGAACCAATCGAGCTCAGAGAGCAACCAAAGCTGCTGCAGGACAAGCTGAGCGCCCCCTCGAGGGAGTTTGATCCGTCGTGTTTATACTGCGCTTCTGCTGCCATCGTGTGGTTTGGTTTGGTTTGGTGTGATCTCAAGCTTTGAGAAGAGTTTTTAAAGTGTCTGCAGAGTACCTTAAAGTGGCCTTTAACCTCCAGTTCAGAGCGGATAGTGATTGCATTGTTTCTGTGCGCATTTGTTGTCATGTTGAACAAAAGCGTACCTGAGCACTCGCCGGGGTTCCAGAACTGTGTTATTTTTGGAATGCAGCTTTTCTGATCTTTTCATGAAGACGCGCTCTGCATGGGTCGGCTCAACCGTGGCGCAGTGTTTCTCATCTCTGCAGTGTTACACACAAACACGGTGTTAAACACGGCATGCGTGTGAAAGAGTTTCTCCTTGAGTTCAGATACTCTACAGTTTCAGGCACACGTAGAATTCTATCTGAAGGTTCTATCTGAGATTTTGATCAAACTTGAGTTATTCAATCATTCCGATTCTTTGATTTCTTATTTACATTATGCGACACTGTTAAACTGTTGTACTTCATGTGACAAGTTTGACACAAAAGCAAAATGAAACGTTCTCATTTTGACGTTGAAACTTGATGTTCAAACTTAAACGTAAAATGACTTCTGAAATTTTGGCCCATCTTTTATGGATGCTGATATTAAAAAGTGTAGAAAAAAAGTCTAGACATTTTTTTAAGTGTAGAAAAAAAATGCTGACGTTGAAAATGCAAAAAAGTGTACAACATACAAATACAATCTCAAATCATAATTTGATTAAAACAAAGAAATGATCGTCTTACAATGAAAATCTTGAACTTAAAAGAACTTAAAATCAAATAGATTTTATGAGTGATAAACATTTTTTTTTAAATGTGAAAATAAATTGACGAAAAAAAAAACAATTGGTTAATTAAACTGAATTTTCAGGGTTCAACAATTTACTTCAAAAGTTCAGCAAATGTCTTGAGAATTACCAACAATTGTATCAAAAATTGTGAAACTTGCAAAATATACCGACATCAATTATTTTTTACTTTAAAAGTAAAAATTGTATATAATAATTGACCAAGAACAATAAAACAAGGAAAAATCTAACTAGTTGTGGAAGACATTTAGTAAAAAGGGACAACAACAATTAAACATTCACATGTTAATAATTCTCTAATTAATTAAGACATTGTTATTTTTATTGCTTTTTTTCTGTAATAGTGCAAATTTCCTTCCATCTCATACCTCGATCAAAACCTTTCAAAACTCAGATACACCAAACGCAAGTTTATTCGTGCAGTATTCCTCTCTGCAGATCCCAGACGAGATGAGATCTAATCAAAAATGATCTGCCTTCTTTTATGTCCAAGAGAAACAAGAGCGCAGTGAAAAAGGGTTTTAGGTGTACTGCCCCTTTAAAAAACAGCTGCCCATGTCCCTCAATACAGAGATTTCAGGAGAGAAATCAAGCCAAAAAACCACAGAGAGAAGCGTGTTGCCGGAGCGAGAGCGTGTTTACTATGCAAGGTTAGCTTCTGTGTGGAAACGCTTGATGGAGAAGCATCTAAATGTGCGCAGCCAGGCTCTGTACAAACTGTATGTAACGGATTTTTGAAATAAATTATATTTTTAAT
The DNA here is from genome assembly GCA_900490495.1 of Danionella dracula. Taxonomy (NCBI): domain Eukaryota; kingdom Metazoa; phylum Chordata; class Actinopteri; order Cypriniformes; family Danionidae; genus Danionella; species Danionella dracula. Next base: position 19,406 of record UELW01000149.1, read on the forward strand.
CAACCTGTGATCTGTACGTGTCGTATCTGGAGAGAGTTCTGAGTGAACACGTGTTTTATGGTTTACAAATGTGAAATCTGGTTTGTGATGTAACTCAGATGTAACTAACTCATATGTAACTCAGACGTAACTCAGATGTAACTCAGACGTAACTAACTCAGACGTAACTCAGACGTAACTCAGATGTAACTCAGACGTAACTCAGACATAACTCAGATATAACTCAGATGTAACTCAGACGTAACTCAGACATAACTCAGTTGTAACTCAGACGTAACTCAAACGTAACTCAGACGTAACTCAGATGTAACTCAAACGTAACACAGATGTTACTCAGATGTAACTCAAACGTAACGCAGACGTAACTCAGATGTAACTCAAACGTAACAGAGATGTTACTCAGATGTAACTCAAACGTAACTCAAGCGTAACTCAGACATAACTCAGACGTAACTCAGACATAACTCAGATATAACTCAGATATGATTCAGACGTAACTCAGATATAACTCAGACGTAACTCAGATGTAACTCAGACGTAACTCAGACATAACTCAGACGTAACTCAGATGTAACTCAGACGTAACTCAGACATAACTCAGATGTAACTCAGATATAACTCAGACGTAACTCAGACATAACTCAGACGTAACTCAGACATAACTCAGATGTAACTCAGATATAACTCAGACATAACTCAGATGTAACTCAGATATAACTCAGACATAACTCAGACATAACTCAGATGTAACTCAGACGTAACTCAGACGTAACTCAGATGTAACTCAGACGGTAATTTAGATGCAACTCAGACTTAACTCAGATGTAACTCCGACGTTACTCAGATGTAACTCCAATGTAACACAGAGTTATGTCTAAGTTACATCTGAGTTATGTCTGAGTTACATCTCAATTACATCTGAGTCCTCTTAGCTAGATTTTAGTTACATCTAAGTTACAGATTACTTATGTCTGAGTTACATCTGAATTACATCTGAGTTTTACATTTACTTTTATGCATTTGGCAGACGCTTTTGTCCAAGGTGACTTACAGAAGGGGAGAGACAATCTGAGATTACACTCTGAGGTTACACAGTCAGAGTATATCTCATAATAGAAGTTGTATCAGCTGATCAATATACCATAGGTGGAAGAAAATAGACAGAGGAGGAAAAAAATGTTTTTAAGAGTATTCCCTGAAGAAAAGTTTTCCTTTAGCTTTAACTTTTAGCCTTCTATAAATCTCTGAGTTTGCTTGAAACACACTCGACAGGGCCACAGCTCAATAGCTCAAAGAAGTTAAATTAAAGTTTGTCTTTGTTTTAAAACCTAAACACCCAGAAATGGAAGGCTCGGAGAGAACATGTCAGCGACAATAGATTTATTCCAGAACACGAACACATCTCTCAACAAAAATATCTAATATTTACACAATAAATAAGGCACAGCCATCAAAAAGTTGGCGGGAAATTGCAGCTCATTCGACTTCAATCTCAACCGTCACAACAAACATGGGACAAAATGCTCCTCACAGTGCAGAGCCTCGTTTCTGAACCCAGAAGGCGTCCGAGGTCTACCACCACTTTGGTCTCGCGATCTCCTCGTCCTCCGGTCTGTTCCGGGACGTCCCGGCCCCTCGGGTTCAAACCCCGGGTCACTGGAGTCTCTCTCTCTCTCTCTCCCCTGCGAGGCGAGTCTCTGAAAGCGCTAGCTTGAGCGTTAGCATCAGTGCCGGGAAGCTTCAGACTTTGATGTCCTGAGACTCGGACATCTTGGCGAGAGTCTTCTTCACCCTGAGAGCGGTGAGGCGGGAGGCGGGGTTCTGAGCCCAGCACTCCGACATCAGCTTCCCGAGCTGACGCAGACACTGGAGAGAGAGGAAATGGGTTTATTTATTTATTAACACAAGCAAAAGTGTGTTAACGACACCTCTACTTTTAATTGTTATTTCATTTAATTTTAACCAAGTAAAACACAACTGTTTAAAAGTGCACAGTTTACGCTCATTATTTCACAGCACCAATTTTTCCCTATTTACATTTTGTCGATTGTTGTAATTTGTTTTTTGAAAACGAAGTAACACTATTTGAATCTATGTTTTATTTATATTGGTGTTATTTTTGGAATTTATTACATGTCACTTTGTTTTTTACAACTACTCAATTATTTGTTAAATTGTATTAAATCTTATAAAGTTTTTGTATGTTACGTTTGTATTATATTTATTTGTTTTTCTTCTATTGATTTATTATTTATGCATCATAATCTGTGTGTTGTCTACTATATATTTATCAATTTGTAATTTTATACAAATTAGTCAGTTTATTATACAGTTTTAATGTTCAACACGTTTTTTAAATTTCCTTACTTAGGTATAAAGAATGTATTGTGCATTTTTATTATTGGTGTTATATTTATCTAATTAGTAATTATCCATAAATATAATCAAGATGTTATTATTTAATAAGTCTTTGTAGATTTAAGTTTCTATTTACATCGGATTCTTATATATTTTTATAAACATTTTTTATATTTCAATATTATATTTGTTATCAAATTATTATTTCGCCATCATTTATTTGTTGTTTATTTCATTTTCCATTTGTATTATATTGATTTTATGTGACTATATGTTATTAACAAATTTCAACCCATACTAAATGAGTTTTTTTAATTACATGATGTTTGCTTGTATCATATTATTATGTTTTATGTTAATCTATTTTGTCTATTTTCTATTTATTACTCTCTTTCTAATGTTTGTTGTTATTTAATCATTTTCCATTTGATTTTTAAAAAATTTAATTCTACTTATATAATTATTTTATATACCATTTATTATTGCCAATTTATTACATATATTTGTACTTTATTTTTTACATTTACTATTTATGATCAAATTACTATTCAGGCATCATTTATATATAGTTGATTTAATTTGCCATTTCATGAATGCTTCTATATGCATGTATTTATTGGTTATTGATCTGCTAGTGGTGTTGGTGCTGTCCCTGATCGGTTAACCTCGTCGCTGCTCCAGCGGTTTGGGAAGGAGGGCCGGATCCTCTTGATGCACACCGCCTCTCTCATGTCCTCGTACGACGGGTCGCTGGGGACGTGGTCGTGGTACGGCAGCTGGTAGTCCTCCACTATTCCTGCGACACACAAACGCCGCTCTTTAGAACGCCATGTTTCCACACGCTCCTTCAAAACATTTCACTTTGACACCTGAGAGTTTTTCAGCAGCAGACAAAGGAAAAACACAACAGAGAAGGAACCAGAACGGTGACATTTAATCTTCTGCAAACGCTTTCCAAGGCATCGATACTCTTTACTTTAGAAGAGCTCACAAAAACAGTTAAGTAGTGGCTAGTAAATGTGTTATAACTAGTGCTGTCAAAATTAACGCGTTAAGCATGCAATTATTTTGAAATGTATAATGCGAGCGTGTCACGGTGGTGCAGTGGGTAGCACGGTCGTCTCACAGCAAGAAGGTCGCTGGTTCGAGTCTCGGCTGGGTCGGTTAGCAGTTCTCATGTTCTCCTCGTGATCGCGTGGGTTTACTCCGGGTGCTCCGGTTTCCCCCACAAGAAGAAGGATATGCTGAATAAGATAATTGGGTAAAAACGATTGTTCATAGAGTATGAGTGTGATTGAGTGTGTGTGGATGTTTCCCAGCGATGGGTTGCTGCTGGAAGGGCATCCGCTACATAAAACATATGCCAGTGGAGTTGGCGGTTCATTCCACTGTGGAGACCCCGAAAGGGAAGAAAACTGACAAGAAAATGGATGGATGGATGTATAATGCATAAAAAATAAGTGCAATTTACACAGTTTCAGTTTTGCCCATTTCCTGTTGTGGCGGACGTGCTTTAAGGAGTACAAACGAGACGTATGCACTTTGTATGATGTTGAGAAGCCACAGAGGACGGGCACGTGACAGCACGCGACTCCCACCGCGCTCACGGAGGATATTGAAGGTTTATTGCATGTTGCAAGTTAAAGAAAAAAAAACAATAAACAATCATATTTTGAATTGAAATAAAACTTCTTTGTCTTCAATTTACATAAATGTATTACATTTTACATATATAGAGTTAAAAAAAGTTTCAGTCTTGTCATTGCGATTAATCGCGATTCATTTAGAAAAATGTTCGATAAAGGAAAGGCAAGTTTATTTGTTTAGCACATTTCGTACACAGGGTAATTCAAAGTGTTTTACATTGGAAACAAAGAATAAAATGTGAGAGAAAACAATCGATCAAGAGATGATCGAACCATCTGCGCAGTTTCTTTCAAATCATCCGAAGATCCGAACCCAAGCTAAAAATTAACATTATTTACTTTTTTAATATTCATTAATTGTAGTCCACATTTACATTTATGCTAGTGTTACGGCCAATGTTTGTACTTATTCTTTTCGTTTACCCTAACAAGTTGTTTTTTGTGGTTTTGAGTCCACATTCTAGCTCCCATTCGCTGTGGATCCTGTCCATCACCGTCGTTCCGGATGATGTCCACCCAAGCCGCCAATCAAAGATCGCCATCTTTCATGACGTCACAACAAGGGGACCAATCATCGGTCGGAACATCAACCATCATTTGTATAAAGGACTCAAGAGACACCGTCTTCGAGAGGAGCTGGTTAGATGGTGTGGTGCTGTGCTATTTCTTGCTATTGTTAGTGTTCGTGTGAGATACTCTGCTGAGTTAAATTGAAGCGTGACGTTGACAGTCATTCGATCACCCCGAGGAGGGAGAAAAGTTAGACGTCACGTGACATACACTAACATCACTCAGGTCATTACTTGTTATGTCCACTAGTCAGAAGAGTGTGCGTCACCCATTGTGTAAAAGAATAGAGTAGATTAGTTCGGCGTTTTATAGCCGCTGAGTCATTTAGTTCTTTCTTTGTAGTTTAGAGCGTTATTTCCTCAGATTAGGGATTCGCGGACGCCACTCAATCATCTCTCTCTTAGGGGTGAGGTTCGTGTGTGGATTCTTGTTGTAAATAAGTAGTTGTGTTCTGGTGGGTTGTTGTTTTATTGTCTTGCTTCCACTGTAAATAAAATATCACTATTTGGAAATTGAGTCTTTGGGTATTTTGTTTCCACAGCTTATAAATTCTTCACAAATCTTAAATGTGCGTCTTCCCCTAGACTCTATCATCCAAGAGACGTAACACTAGTAATATGATATCAGAGTCCAGGATCATCATTTGTAGTTATTAGGCCCTTTGCATTGAGATACGTGTTAACCTTAACAACCTCGCTTTTGCTTCCGAATGCAATGACTTCAGTTTAGTCCTTGTTTAATTGAAGAAAGTTGTTTTGCATCCAGTTTTTAATCTCATCAAGACATTGGCAGAGAGAGTTTATGGGGTTGTAGTCATTCGGGGAGATAGCTAGATAAATTTGTGTATCATCAGCATAACTGTGGTATAATATCTGGTTCCTTCTCATAATTTGATCCAGTGGAAGCATGTACAGGTTAAACAGTAAAGGAGCAAGGATTGAACCTTGAGGGACTCCACACGACACTGCAGTCCACTTCGACATGTAATCACCTATGTTTACATAGAAACCTCTTCCTTCCAAACTTAGCTTTTGCAGTTCCTATTTTTTTAATCGATCGACAGCACTAGTTATAACTAGTTGAATGAATCATGAGTTACAGTAGAATTAGGTGTTCATAAATATTGTATTATTCCTCTGGTCAGCGAATCGGAGGCGAGCGAGCGAGTACCTCCGGAGACGGTGCGGCGGGCGATCTCCCAGAGGATGAGGCCGAAGCTGTACATGTCGGCCATGATGTAGGACTGGAAGTGGCTCCGGTTCAGCGTCTCGTCCAGCACCTCTGGGGCCATGAAGCGTTTGGTGCCCACGCGTGTGTTCAGGGGGATGTCCACCTCGTTGGTGTCACTGGAGCGAGCACAAACATCTTAGATCTCACCGCGCGATCGGGTTCCAAAATAAAAACCAAACATCTCAAAGCTGTGCCTGAAGAGTAGGGACTTTTTTCTTGTGAGCTAAAAAACTATCTAATCAAAATCAAAACTAATTATGAATTAAATCACACACAAAAAAAAAGAATATTTTACTTCTGAAATTTTTTTTAAGTCCCCAAAAGATAAATTTTTCATTAAAACACAATAAAATGTAGTTTGTTTGCTTCATTGCGATACACAACGTTTGTTGTGGCGTCAGCTTCGTTTAGGAAAGTTGTGAAGACGATATTAAGAACTGAAATAAATGTGTATTTTATTTCTGGAGTATATTTCAGTCATTAATTATTTTCTCTGAAGAAATCACACAATGGATTTTCTTTTTAATATTTTTTTATGTACATTTAACTATTTAGTTTAGTTTTTCATTTTATTTTTACTATTTACCTTTTCTACTAAACTATTTTATTTAAAAATACAAATTTTCTCAGTGTATATCAAGCTGTAAATTACAAATAGTGTAATATTTTTAACACTTTTATTCCACAAAGTTGTTTTACTATAAAATGGTAACGTTAAAAAAATGCGCTAAAACATAAGAACACTTCTAAAAAGTGATATCAGAATTGCTTTTAATAATTAACAGTTAACAGTGTTAACAGTGAGGTCTCAAACACTCATAATCTACTCACCGGGGTTCCCCAGGGTTCAGTCCTTGGCCCCCTTCTCTTCTACATCTACACCAACTCCCTGGGCCCTATCATCCTCAGACATGGATTCTCCTACCACTGCTACGCTGATGACACTCAACTCTATCTGTCGTTCCCCCCTGATGACCTGTCAGTAAATACCCGCATAACTGACTGCCTGAACGACATCTCTACTTGGACGAAGAACCATCACCTACAGCTCAACATGGCCAAGACAGAACTTCTGGTAATCCCAGCTCATCCCTCTGTGCATCACGACCTCACCATCCAGCTGCAATCCTCTACAGTCACCCCTTCTCCTACAGTCAGGAATCTTGGAGTGATTTTGGATGAACAGCTGTCCTTCAAAGACCACATCACAAAGACAACTCGAGCGTGTAGATTTGCACTGCACAACATTCGAAAGATCAGGCCCTTCTTAACTGAGCATGCAACTCAACTCCTGGTTCAGGCTCTGGTCCTCTCACGTCTGGACTACTGCAACGCTCTCCTAGAAGGACTTTCATCAAATATGCTCAAACCTCTGCAGATGATCCAGAACTCTGCAGCTCGTCTTATCTTCAAGGAACCGAAACGAGTTCATGTTACTCCCCTCTTCATCACTCTTCATTGACTCCCCATTGCAGCTCGGGTTAAGTTCAAATCGCTAACGCTGGCATACAAAACTATCTCCAGATCAGCTCCTGTCTACCTCCATGAGCTCATACACTCCTACAGTCCCTCCAGAAGCCTGCGCTCAGAGAAGGAACAGCGACTTCTGGTTCCATCCCACAAAGGCAGAAGATCTCTCAGCAGTCCCTGGATGGTGGAACAAACTCCCTGATCCAGTCAGGAGAGCAGCAACACTAACAGCTTTCAAAAAGCAACTGAAAACTCTTCTCTTCAGGGAACACCTACTATAAAAAAAAAACTACTTTCTTTTTTCCTCCTCTGTCTTTATCTTCTTCCTCCACTTCCTCACTGCTTTGGTTTATTGATCAGTTGATACAATTTCTATTATGAGAAGCTGAGATAGACTTTGACGGTGTAACAGATTGCATATTGTCTCTCCCCTAATGTAAGTCGCTTTGGACAAAAGCGTCTGCCAAATGCATAAATATAAATGTAAATGTCCTCTTCTCTCTCTCTCTTTGCTCTCTCTCACTCTGCTCCCTCTCTCTCTCTAAATATATACAACCATAAAATAGATTTTCTTTTTGTATTAGAATTATAGTAATTTCTCACAAAGAAAACTGCTGAAAAAAACTCTTTAAAAAAATTCCCTTTAAATACATTAGATTACTTGCAAAATTAATCTTATTTCAGAATCTAAAAGCACTAAAATGATTTTTCTTATTTTATCTTACATTTTTAAAAAATATATATATTTAGTTTTAAAAATGTTGCTTATTCCAGATCATCTTTGGAGATGACTAATGAAAAGGCTCATTATTAGACTGCAACAAACTTCACTGTCACTGAGAAACACATTTATTACAGAAAACCTTAAGTGCCTAATTATTATTATTTGTTTGCTTCAACTCATGATTAAAGAAACCGTGAAATAACTCTAAAATCTGCGGAGTCCACAATTGGGTCCTCTAAATGATGCGATGTGGAAGGATGTATGAGCGATAGACACTGAAGGTATTTTAATGAAGATGTAAACGCTGAGAGAGTTCTAGAGGTTCTGGGTTTGAGCCTGTGAGAACACTCCCCGCTCATGCTGCTCTCACCTGATGAACTTGACGGCGAGGCCGAGGTCAGCGATGCAGCAGGCTCCGTTCCTCTTCACCAGGATGTTCTTGCTCTTGAGGTCTCGGTGGGCGATGGCCGGCTTGCCCTGTGTGCCGAAGATCTCTGTGTGGAGGTGGCAGAGGCCGGACACGCAGGAGTATGCCAGCCTCAGCATGGCACAGCTGTCCAGGGTGGTGCACTTCAGGTAGTCGTAGAGAGAGCCGTTCTCATGGTAGTCCGTGATCAGGTAGAGCTGAGTCCAGGAGCCTGTGCCTTTGATGTCCGCCGCGATGAAGCCTGCAGGAGAGGAGAAGAGAGAGACACGTCCATTAGTTTGCTCGAGAACCTCATGTTCTAACTTTTAAACAAGTTATTATTATTCTTCTTCTCGTCAGAATTTCAGACGCTATCTCCTCCTAGACGCTTGAAGCTTCTGATGTCAAACATTTTTTAAGTTGTTCAAACTGGTCTCACTTAGAGTGCTATATCTCCTCATACTGGTACCACTAAAGGATTCTGGGAAATTTTTCCTTTGATTTAACATGGGGTCAAATTTTTTCAAGCTGTGGCTCAAACTGAGAATCTCGTAGAAACTTCAAACTCACAACACTTACGGGACTTATCAGTCTAAACAATGACACGCTGAGAAAGGTGTAAAAAGTATTAGACCCCTGGGTTCTGGACGGGGTCAAAGATCACCATTATCTTTGAATTGCCATTAAAAATGAATGGAACACGGGCCCCACAATATTTGAAAGAAAAAACAAGCTAGAGGCACAAGGATTGAGTTGCGTTGGTCTTTTTACCAAACCCTCCATAGCAACCAGAATGTTTACGCTTGTAAAATTTTCAAAGTTCTATATCTTAACTTAGGAACAGTTAAGACACAGGAGTTTCTTTATATGACTCGTACAAACAAGGGGAACGTTATATGGTGGAAAAAAGAAAAACATTATTTGATGTCTAATAACTTATCAGACTTTCACAAACTCACTTTTCTGAGATTTACTGAAAACAATTGCTCACAGTAGGCGCATCACAGAACAAAGGGAAACCAAATTAGGTTTTATGAATGGATTAATAAAAGACTGTTATTCAGGACTACGTTTTGCCCTTACCCACCCTTATGATGCATTAAATGCATTAAAGAGAAAAAAATATTTCAAAAACTAACAGTGTAACCGCTCCATAGCAAGCAGACTGTTTACTCCAGCAACCATTTTCAAAGTTCTATATCTCTGCTTAGGAAAACAGTTAAGACATGTGGGTTGGTTTATAAGAACAACATTAAATGATGCCACTGATGAACCAGACTGTTCATCATAAAAAACATCTTCACATAACTTTATCTCTTGCTAATCACATGATGGTTTGTGTCTTATTTAATTTTATTTTTTGTCTTATTTAAGCATCAAATGCATAACTCAAACTTTAAACAGCGAAGTTTTCCCAACTGGGCCCTTCCTCTCTACTCTACACCAACTCCCTGGGCCCTATCATCCTCACAGGATTCTCCTACCACTGCTACGCTGATGACACTCAACTCTATCTGTCGTTCCCCCTGATGACCTGTCAGTACTACCACCCGCATAACTGACTGCCTGAACGACATATCTACTTGGATAAGAACCATCACCTACAGCTCAACATGGCCAAGGAACTTTTGGTAATCCCGCTCATCCCTTTGTCCATCACGACCTCACCATCCAGCTGCAATCCTCTACAGTCACCCCTTCTCCTACAGTCAGGAATCTTGGAGTGATTTTGGATGAACAGCTGTCCTTCAAAACCACATCACAAACAACTCAAGTTGGTAGATTTGCACTGCACACATTCGAAAGATCAGGCCCTCTAACTGAGCATGCAACTCAACTCCTGTTCAGGCTCTGGTCCTCTCACGTCTGGACTACTGCAACGCTCTCCTAGAAGGACTTCATCAAATATGCTCAAACCTCTGCAGATGATCCAGAACTCTCAGCTCGTCTTATCTTCAAGGAACCGAAACGAGTCATGTTACTCCCTCTTTCATCACTCTTCATTGGCTCCCCATTGCAGCTCGGTTAAATTCAAATCGCTAACTTTGCAATACAATTTCAGTCTTGTCATTGCGATTAATCGCGATTCATTTAGAAAAATGTTCGATAAAGGAAAGGCAAGTTTATTTGTTTAGCACATTTCGTACACAGGGTAATTCAAAGTGTTTTACATTGGAAACAAAGAATAAAAAGAAAGTACATTTAATAAATGAGATCTACCCATAAAAAAGTCATATAAAACCGCAGTGGTTAAAAACTGAAAAATTAAAAACATAGATTGAGATGTGAAGAGCAGAGATGAAATAGTTGTTGGACGTTGATGCTCAGTCGACTAAAGCTCAACTAAACCAGAGGGTCTTTATCCTGGATTTAAACGTGACTAAAGTGTTGGCACCCCCTATCTCCTCTGAAGCTGGTTCCTCTGTGGGTCTCAGGGGAACTAAAGGAGGATTCACCCCTGAGTGGAATTAACCCGGGGTAGATCTCATTTATCTGATCTGAGGATCTCAGCTCTCTGTTTGGTGTGTATTCTCTGATCTTCTCTGTTAGGTGTTTAGGTGCTGAGTTCTGTTTGGACTTATATACGAGCAGCAGAACTTTAACATCTATTCTGAAGGAGAGCGCAGCCAGTGTAGAGACGGAAGAACTGGAGAAATGTGTTCCGACTTTCTAGTTTTGGTTAGAATCGGAGCGCTGCGTTCTGAACGAGCTGGAGCTGTTTAATGGTGTTTTTGGGACGAGCGCTGAGAAGAGTGTTCCAGGAGTTCAGCTGCTGGAGATGAACACAGGAACCAGTTTCTCTAAATCTGGTCTGGAAACAAAGCATCTGATTCTTGCGATGTTTCTAAGATGGTAAGAAGCTGATGAAACTGACATCAGAGTCCAGAATCAGCTCTTTATATTCAGCGTGAGTGAAAACAATCGATGATCGAACCATCTGCGCAGTTTCTTTCAAATCATCCGAAGATCCGAACCCAAGCTAAAAATTAACATTATTTACTTTTTTAATATTCATTAATTGTAGTCCACATTTACATTTATGCTAGTAAGATGATATCAGAGCCCAGGATCATCATTTGTAGTTTTATAGGCTCTCAGCACTGAGATACGTGTTAACCTTAACAACCTCGCTTTTACTTTCAAATGCAATGAATTCAGTTTTGTCCTTGTTTAATTGAAGAAAGTTGTTTTGCATCCAGTTTTTAATCTCATCAAGACATTGGCAGAGAGAGTTTATGGGGTTGTAGTCATTCGGGGAGATAGCTAGATAAATTTGTGTATCATCAGCATAACTGTGGTATAATATCTGGTTCCTTCTCATAATTTGATCCAGTGGAAGCATGTACAGGTTAAACAGTAAAGGAGCAAGGATTGAACCTTGAGGGACTCCACACGACACTGCAGTCCACTTCGACATGTAATCACCTATGTTTACATAGAAACCTCTTCCTTCCAAACTTAGCTTTTGCAGTTCCTATTTTTTTAATCGATCGACAGCACTAGTTATAACTAGTTGAATGAATCATGAGTTACAGTAGAATTAGGTGTTCATAAATATTGTATTATTCCTCTGGTCAGCGAATCGGAGGCGAGCGAGCGAGTACTCCGGAGACGGTGCGGCGGGCGATCTCCCAGAGGATGAGGCCGAAGCTGTACATGTCGGCCATGATGTAGGACTGGAAGTGGCTCCGGTTCAGCGTCTCGTCCAGCACCTCTGGGGCCATGAAGCGTTTGGTGCCCACGCGTGTGTTCAGGGGGATGTCCACCTCGTTGGTGTCACTGGAGCGAGCACAAACATCTTAGATCTCACCGCGCGATCGGGTTCCAAATAAAAACCAAACATCTCAAAGCTGTGCCTGAAGAGTAGGGACTTTTTCTTGTGAGCTAAAAAACTATCTAATCAAAATCAAAACTAATTATGAATTAAATCACACACAAAAAAAAGAATATTTGATTTCTGAAATTTTTTTTAAGTCCCCAAAAGATAAATTTTTCATTAAAACACAATAAAATGTAGTTTGTTTGCTTCATTGCGATACACAACGTTTGTTGTGGCGTCAGCTTCGTTTAGGAAAGTTGTGAAGACGATATTAAGAACTGAAATAAATGTGTATTTTATTTCTGGAGTATATTTCAGTCATTAATTATTTTCTCTGAAGAAATCACACAATGGATTTTCTTTTTAATATTTTTTTATGTACATTTAACTATTTAGTTTAGTTTTTCATTTTATTTTTACTATTTACCTTTTCTACTAAACTATTTTATTTAAAAATACAAATTTTCTCAGTGTATATCAAGCTGTAAATTACAAATAGTGTAATATTTTAACACTTTTATTCCACAAAGTTGTTTTACTATAAAATGGTAACGTTAAAAAAAATGCGCTAAAAACATAAGAACACTTCTAAAAAGTGATATCAGAATTGCTTTTAATAATTAACAGTTAACAGTGTTAACAGTGAGGTCTCAAACACTCATAACCTACTCACCGGGGTTCCCCAGGGTTCAGTCCTTGGCCCCCTTCTCTTCTACATCTACACCAACTCCCTGGGCCCTATCATCCTCAGACATGGATTCTCCTACCACTGCTACGCTGATGACACTCAACTCTATCTGTCGTTCCCCCCTGATGACCTGTCAGTAAATACCCGCATAACTGACTGCCTGAACGACATCTCTACTTGGACGAAGAACCATCACCTACAGCTCAACATGGCCAAGACAGAACTTCTGGTAATCCCAGCTCATCCCTCTGTGCATCACGACCTCACCATCCAGCTGCAATCCTCTACAGTCACCCCTTCTCCTACATTCAGAAATCTTGGAGTGATTTTGGATGAACAGCTGTCCTTCAAAGACCACATCACAAAAACAACTCAAGTGTGTAGATTTGCACTGCACAACATTCGAAAGATCAGGCCCTTCTTAACTGAGCATGCAACTCAACTCCTGGTTCAGGCTCTGGTCCTCTCACGTCTGGACTACTGCAACGCTCTCCTAGAAGGACTTCCATCAAATATGCTCAAACCTCTGCAGATGATCCAGAACTCTGCAGCTCGTCTTATCTTCAAGGAACCGAAACGAGCTCATGTTACTCCCCTCTTCATCACTCTTCATTGGCTCCCCATTGCAGCTCGGGTTAAAGTTCAAATCGCTAACGCTTGGCATACAAAACTATCTCCAGATCAGCCCTGTCTACCTCCATGAGCTCATACAGCTCCTACAGTCCCTCCAGAAGCCTGCGCTCAGAGAAGGAACAGCGACTTGTGGTTCCATCCCACAAAGGCAGAAGATCTCTCAGCAGTCCCTGGATGGTGGAACAAACTCCCTGATCCAGTCAGGAGAGCAGCAACACTAACAGCTTTCAAAAAGCAACTGAAAACTCTTCTCTTCAGGGAACACCTACTATAAAAAAAAACTACTTTCTTTTTTCCTCCTCTGTCTTTATCTTCTTCCTCCACTTCCTCACTGCTTTGGTTTATTGATCAGTTGATACAATTTCTATTATGAGAAGCTGAGATAGACTTTGACGGTGTAACAGATTGCATATTGTCTCTCCCCTAATGTAAGTCGCTTTGGACAAAAGCGTCTGCCAAATGCATAAATATAAATGTAAATGTCCTCTTCTCTCTCTCTCTTTGCTCTCTCTCACTCTTGCTCCCTCTCTCTCTCTAAATATATACAACCATAAAATAGATTTTCTTTTTGTATTAGAATTATAGTAATTTCTCACAAAGAAAACTGCTGAAAAAACTCTTTAAAAAAATTCCCTTTAAATACATTAGATTACTTGCAAAATTAATCTTATTTCAGAATCTAAAAGCACTAAAATGATTTTTCTTATTTTATCTTACATTTTAAAAAAAAAAATATATTTCGTTTTAAAAATGTTGCTTATTCCAGATCATCTTTGGAGATGACTAATGAAAAGGCTCATTATTAGACTGCAACAAACTTCACTGTCACTGAGAAACACATTTATTACAGAAAACCTTAAGTGCCTAATTATTATTATTTGTTTGCTTCAACTCATGATTAAAGAACCGTGAAATAACTCTAAAATCTGTGGAGTCCACAATTGGGTCCTCTAAATTATGCGATGTGGAAGGATGTATGAGCGATAGACACTGAAGGTATTTTAATGAAGATGTAAACGCTGAGAGAGTTCTAGAGGTTCTGGGTTTGAGCCTGTGAGAACACTCCCCGCTCATGCTGCTCTCACCTGATGAACTTGACGGCGAGGCCGAGGTCAGCGATGCAGCAGGCTCCGTTCCTCTTCACCAGGATTGTTCTTGCTCTTGAGGTCTCGGTGGGCGATGGCCGGCTTGCCCTGTGTGCCGAAGATCTCTGTGTGGAGGTGGCAGAGGCCGGACACGCAGGAGTATGCCAGCCTCAGCATGGCACAGCTGTCCAGGGTGGTGCACTTCAGGTAGTCGTAGAGAGAGCCGTTCTCATGGTAGTCCGTGATCAGGTAGAGCTGAGTCCAGGAGCCTGTGCCTTTGATGTCCGCCGCGATGAAGCCTGCAGGAGAGGAGAAGAGAGAGACACGTCCATTAGTTTGCTCGAGAACCTCATGTTCTAACTTTTAAACAAGTTATTATTATTCTTCTTCTCGTCAGAATTTCAGACGCTATCTCCTCCTAGACGCTTGAAGCTTCTGATGTCAAACATTTTTTAAGTTGTTCAAACTGGTCTCACTTAGAGTGCTATATCTCCTCATACTGGTACCACTAAAGGATTCTGGGAAACCACCAGGAATGCTGGGAAATTTTTCCTTTGATTTAACATGGGGTCAAATTTTTTCAAGCTGTGGCTCAAACTGAGAATCTCGTAGAAACTTCAAACTCACAACACTTACGGGACTTATCAGTCTAAACAATGACACGCTGAGAAAGGTGTAAAAAGTATTAGACCCCTGGGTTCTGGACGGGGTCAAAGATCACCATTATCTTTGAATTGCCATTAAAAATGAATGGAACACGGGCCCCACAATATTTGAAAGAAAAAACAAGCTAGAGGCACAAGGATTGAGTTGCGTTGGTCATGTCACCAAACCCTCCATAGCAACCAGAATGTTTACGCTAGTAAAATTTTCAAAGTTCTATATCTTAACTTAGGAACAGTTAAGACACAGGAGTTTCTTTATATGACTCGTACAAACAAGGGGAACGTTATATGGTGGAAACAAGAAAAACATTATTTGATGTCTAATGACTTATCAGACTTTCACAAACTCACTTTTCTGAGATTTACTGAAAACAATTGCTGACAGTAGGCGCATCACAGAACAAAGGGAAACCAAATTAGGTTTTATGAATGGATAAATAAAAGACTGTTATTCAGGACTACGTTTTGCCCTTACCCACCCTTATGATGCATTAAATGCATTAAAGAGAAAAAAATATTTCAAAAACTAACAGTGTAACCGCTCCATAGCAAGCAGACTGTTTACTCCAGCAACCATTTTCAAAGTTCTATATCTCTGCTTAGGAAAACAGTTAAGACATGTGGGTTGGTTTATAAGAACAACATTAAATGATGCCACTGATGAACCAGACTGTTCATCATAAAAAACATCTTCACATAACTTTATCTCTTGCTAATCACATGATGGTTTGTGTCTTATTTAATTTTATTTTTTGTCTTATTTAAGCATCAAATGCATAACTCAAACTTTAACAGCGAAGTTTTCCCAACTGGCGAAAGCCGAAAAAATTAGGTAATGGCTTTCTCAAGCAAACAGAAAGATCTAGTAACATTTTTTAAAGTGCTTTTTTCTTTTCCCCCGGCCCCAAACTGCCGACAGAGGTGCGCTCGTACCCAGAATGTTCTGGTGCCTCATGAGGACGGTCTGGTAGATCTCTGTCTCCCTGAACCAGCTGGCCTCCTCCGTGGTGAAGAAGACTTTAACCGCGACCCGCTCCCCTCTCCACCTCCCCATCCACACCTCTCCGTATCGACCCTTCCCGATCTGGGTCACCATCTGGATCTGCTTCGCTATTGTGCGCTGGACCTGCAGAGGGAGACAAACACATGTCATTCTGTCAGATGCTGAAGTAGCGTCCTACTGCTCTACTTTAATGATTGTTCAGTATATCAGAAAATCCAATTTAAATTTTAAAAATCTAACAAAATAAATCTTTTTCACATACAGAAATACACATTCACCATTTAAAATTCCAATTCAAATGAAGAAATTCTAAATAAAATAATCAAATTAAAAAGTAATAAACTAATAAACAATTCAGAAAATAAATTCAAAGAAATAAAGTTAAATTCTAATTAAAAAATATCACAACATGAAATTTAAATAAATACATTTTAACTTTAATTCAAAAATCTAATAAAAAATTCAAATAAAGAAATTCTCAAAAATAAGCTAATTTAAAATGTAATGAACAAAAAAATCTAATTCAGAAAAAGAAACTCAAATTCAATTAAATAAATTGAAATTCAAATGTAAAAACGATTTCACAAAAAGAAATTCAAATACATTTAAATTCAACTAATAAAATCGAATTCAAATAAAACATTTTATTTAAAAGCAATATATTTCTAATAAAAAATCTAATTCAGATAAAGAAATTCATATTTAAATTATAAAAATCTAATTCAGATAAAGAAATTCAAATTCAATAAAAAATGGCACATAATATTCAGTTCATCACTTTTAATTGAAAATGGTAAAAAAAACTTAACTAAAAACAATACAAAATCAATAATGCAAAAAAACTCCAGCTACATCCCAGTTTATCTTCAGAAGTGCTTTGCTTTTTGAGTAACTCTGTCTAACTCCACATGTTAGACCTGATAGCTTACTGAAGAAAAATCAGAATAGAGAGATAGAGAGATGTATATATATATATATATATATATATATATATATATATATATATATAATATATATATATATATATATATATATATATATATATTTTCAAATAAAAATGTTGCACAAGAAGAGCAGTTTTTTATATTGCTTAAGTATAATCACAGATGCTTTTGTGTATTTTACAATTCGACAAAGCTCTGAATAAAGTGTGGTGTGAGTGTTTCACCAGCAGAGGGAGCCCGGAGCCGGATCCCGAGCTCTGAGACTGCTCGATCAGATCCCGCAGAGACTCTCCTGGAGGAATGAAGCTTTCGTCCGGAGGCAGTGCCAGAGTGTAGCGCGCCGCCAGCTCCTGACGCTTGTACCTGAGCCACGAGCGCGGCGAGAGACGGGCGAGAGACGGGCGAGAGAAGGCTTGTTTTAGAGAGGCTGAACTCACTCATCAACGTCAAAGAAACTCTATTCAAACAATCAGGGCTCCTTCAGCTTTTCAAAGATGAAAACTGTAAGCCCTGTTTTCATTCTATTAGTGAGTGTATAGAATGTTTTTCAAACATAACAGTTAAATAGGAATAAAAATGGCTACTCAGCACAATTTTTTATAGTTATAAAGCCGCTACTCTATGTGCGAGTGTGTTTACAGTGCTGAGTCCACACCTGAAGTAGCAGAAGATGATGATGAAGGTGAGGATGAAGCTACAGACGGTCACTGAGATGAGCAGAGCGATGTGATGAATGTCTTCCACCACATAACCTGCACACACGCACACACAAACACACACACAGCAGTGAAAAACATGAAAAAATAGAGAGATGGGGAGATGAGAGAGGAGGGTAGAGAGAGAGAGAGAGAGAAAGAATAAGAGAGAGAGAGAGAGAGAGAAAGAGGGTGAAACAGAAGAGAAAAAGGAGAGAGCAAGTGGGGGAGAGAGAAGAGAATAGCATGAGAAGGATAGTGAATGAAAAACAGGAAAAGAGAGACAGAGGGATGAAGAGAGAGAAGTAAGAGAGAGAGATGAGAGACGAGAGAGAAAGATCGAATAGAGAGAGAGAATAGAAATGAGAAAGAGAAAGAAAGAGACGATAGAGAGGGAGAAGAGAGACAAGAGAGATGAGAGAGAGAAGAGAGAGAACAGAGAGACAGGCGAGATGGAGACAGAATAAAGATGAGAAAGAGAAAGAAAGAGACGAGAGAGAGGGAGAAGAGAGACAAGAGAGAAAGGCAGAATAGAGAGAGAGAGAGAGATGAGGAGAGAGAAGAGTGCACAAGAGAGAGAAAGATAGAATAGAGAGAGAGGAGAGAGATGAGAGAGAGGGCGAAGAGAGACAAGAGAGAGACAGAATAGAGAGAGAGAGAGAGAGAGAGAGAGAGAGAGAGAGAGAGAGAGAGAGAGAGAGCGAGAGAGAGCAGACTCACTCGGTGTTCGTAGTGGAGGTAGTGTTGGGTGGAGGTCCTGGTTGCAGTAGTCCTGATCCGTGCAGCACTCCAGCGTTCTCCGCTGCTTTGATTTCACCGTGTCCTGAATAAACACACGGACCGAGAACAAACCAAAACCAGTCATGTGATCCACCATAAACTTCTTAGAGGAAAGACACTGCAGAGAGGCACCAAGCAGCCAAATATATTTCAGAGATTTCATGAACCTGATCGAGACGCAATACTCTCTGGTATATTTGGAGCATGTTCAATTTCTGATTACGCCTTGCTCTCCGGGTTAAATAGCAGAGAACATCCAGCACAGGTGTCTCCCTTTAGCCCAGTGGTTCTCAAATAGTGGGGGGTGCGAGGCTCCGTAAAGCAGGGCGCGTTTGACCTCGAGGAACATGCTTTTTTATTTTTAAATTTTTTTTTTTACTGTTTTAGAATAAAGTGCAATACCACTCCACTACATTAGGGGACAGTGGTGCTCTCACTGGCAGAGTATGAAGAGTAGACATGAAGTGTAGAAGACAGGCGGAGAGAGAAGGAGATAAAGAGAGAAATGAAAGTCTCCCGAAAGCTAAGACGAGGAAATATGACGACGCGTATGTAGCGCTTGGCTTCACTGTGACTGCGGTGGGAGACGAGGAGAGACAGGTGTGCTTACTGAGTCTAAAACTGTTGGCAGCGGACAGCATGAAGCCAAATAAATTAAGGCGTCACTTAAAGACGTTACACTCCAATCACGCTGATAAGCTGCTTGAGTTTTTTCAGCGAAAACGTGCCAAATATTGCCAGCAATCACGATCAGTCAAACAATGTTTATAGTTTTCTTAAGGATTTAATGTTTTTTTTTTACATTTCAGATGCACCTTAAATCTTTTACTGCTACAGTTAATAAAGATATTCTTAGTTGTAAGTTAGTCCATATTTCTTTTTTTTTTCTTATATGTTAATAAGGATACTGTGTTATGCGGAGGTGCACTTATAACAAATTTAAAGACAAATAATATTATTTATATTTGCGCGGGGTGTGCGAGATGTTATTTTCTTCCTAGGGGGCGCGACAGAGAATAATTGAGAAACACTGCTTTAGCTCTTGATGCTTGAGTGAGCACTTCAGAGCGAGGCTGGTGCTTGAGCAGCGCTCCTCGGAACACTCGACGCGTTTATTTTGGAAACGAGAAGAGTTTATGTTTCTGACTCACTCTGCACTGAAAATCCGAGCCGACGAGCCCCAGACAGCCTGAGGTCATCACAGCTGCTCCTCCCTCCTCCTCCACCATGGTGTAGCAGAAGCCGTCCGTCCTGAAAGCACATCACACAAGGCCCTCATGCACTGAGACCGCTTTGGATAAGCTGACCAATGATCTGCTCCTGGCTTCTGGCCCTGATTCTCGTTCAGTACTTTATTACGTTGAGTTGAGAACACGCTGTTTTAGCTTTTAAACATATTATTCTTCTTCTCGTCAGATCTTCAGACGCTATCTCCTCCTAGACCCTTGAAGCTTCTCATGTCAAACTTTTTTTAAGCTGTTCAAACAGGTCTGACTCTGTGTCTGTGCTATATCTCCTCATACTGGTACCACTAAGGGATTCTGGGAAATCACCGGGAATGCTGGGAAATTTTTATAATGATTTAACATGGGGGTCAAATTGTATCAAGCTGTGGCTCAAACTGAGAATCTCGTAGAGACTTCAAACTCACAACACTTACGGGACTTATCGGTCTGAACAATGACACGCTGAGAAAGGTGCAAAAGTATTAGACCCCTGGGCTCTGGAGGGGTCACAAGTTTACTTAACATTACAATTGAAAATGAATTGTAAGTTGGTTCCACAGGATTAAAAAGACAAAACAAGCTAGAGAAACAGGGGTTGGATTATTTTGGTCGAGGTGACAAAGTAGATTTTAAAAGCCCCTTTCTTTCTGTTGCTTTCGTCTCTCTGTTTCTCTTCCCTCTCTTTTTCATTTTCTCTCTGCCTACCTCTCTGTCTCTCTTCCCACCTCTCTCTTTCCGTCTACCTCTTTTTCTCTCTACCCCTTTTTCTTTCTTTCTTTCCTTCTCTCTCTCTGTGTCTGCCTCTTTGTCTCTCTTTCCCCTCTCTCTTTCCTTTTTCTCTCTCTACCTATTTGCCTTCCCTATCTGTCTCTTTCCTTCTTTATATATATTTCCACATCCTCTCTCTCTCATGTTCTCTCTGTCTCTCTCTTTTCTCTCTTCAGAATTGTATTTTATTTTTTAATAATCAAAATATTTGCAAATAAATACTTGTAATAAGTACAGATATTTAGTAATTTTACTTTTTTTGTAAATGAAAACTGAATTGAGGCTTAGTTATCACCAGAGTTGGGCCAGTAATATTTAACACACCTTTGAGAGCCCTGGCAGAGAGCGAATCATTGAGACTTTCATCGTTTGTTGTCATAACTATTTTTCTAAGCTGAGATATAGTTGTTTTAATATTGTTGCTACCATAAACAGTCTGGTTGAATGAATTCATATACTGTTCCTCTTGTCAAAATGAGATAAATAAACCAACCCTTATGTCTTAACACTTTTCCTAAGCTGAGATATAGATCTGTGAATGTGGTTTCTAGGGTAAAACAATCTGGTTGCTAAGGAGGGATCAGTGCCCCAATTGAATGTTCATCAATATGAGATGCATAAACCAACCCCAATGTCTTAAATATTTTCCTAAGCTGAGATATAGATCTGTGAAATGGTTTCTAGGGTAAACGTATGGTTGCTATGGAGGTCAGAGAAATCGCATAATGTTCCCCTTGAACGTTCATTTTGTCAATATGAGTCAAATAAACTAACCCTAATGTCTAAACACTTTTCCTAAGCTGAGATATAGATCTGTGGATATGAATATAATATAATCAATGAAATCTGAATTGATGCTGAAATATAAAAAAACTTATATATTTAAAAAATATATATTAAAAATATTTTCAATGTGCTATGGGATGTTCCTTTCCCTTTGTTAGTGGGCAGTGAACAGTTTTTGGGTGCTTGCTGGAAAAACTTGTATCGTACTGTTCACGGTTGAGGACTGGAGCGTGTATAGCTTCCATCCGTTCCGTGTTCGCTCTCCTTCTACGTCTGCGAAAGAAAGAAGAGAGCAGATTCTCTCTGCGTCAGCCAAGGTCTGGAGATTTCCCTCAGCTGTTTATCCGAAGGAGCCGTGTTTATTTTATATTTCATCGAGCGTGGCGGCGCAGAGAGTGTGTGCTGCGTGTGTTTGTGTGACGGCTCGCTGGAATGCTCGGGGTCAGGTGATCGAGTTTCAAGACGACCTTGTAAATCACATCAGAGCATAAACACACGCACACACACACACACACACAGAAAGCCACGGTCATCCTTCAAGCTCGCGGTGAGCTCCGTGTGTGCTCGCGGTGAGCTCCATGTGTGCTCGCGTCAGAGCGTTTAAGTTGTAGCCTCGAAATGCACCGTGAAGGTTCTTCAGGCTTCCGTTGAGTGGTGGAACGTAGAGCTACCTTTGCTCCAGTAATCAAATTGTTTTTCACGAACTTCTCCTTTTTCAGTTGTTCTTAAAGAGTGCACTTTTATGCAGATCATTGATATGGTGTACTGCTCTACATTTAAAGTCCTCAGTTTGAAAAGCTGTAAGTTTTGGAGGTGCAGGCAGAGTTTGCTCTCAGATATGAGAGGAATTCACTATATTTACATAACAGGGAGCTGCTGAAGGAGTCGAGGAATCAGAGTGGTGTCAAGACAAGAGACACAGATGCAGCTTGTCTGCTTTCAGTGCCTTCGCTCTCTGCCAGGGCTCTCAAAGAGGTGTTACGTTTACTTCACTTTCACTCGTATGTGCTTTATTCACACCACAGTTGTGTTTTTCTTTCTACAAGTTAGGTTGTTTTGTACTTTTTCAACTTTATTTTTATTTGTTGTCTTTTTTTGTAAATAACTTTGGATACTTTGAGTGTATTTGTATTTTATTTTTCTTGATTTTGTGTTAGATTTTCTTTTTTTATATTTAATTTGACACCGCAGTTCATTCTATTTTACAAAAAAATTGTCATATTTTTTTTAACTCTTATCTTTTTTAACTCTATTCTTATCTTTTTTTGTTACTTTCTCATTATGTAGATGATTTTCCTAAATGTAATTTGGACCAAATTGGAACAGACTCCATAGTAATCAGACTGTTTACTCTAGCAACCATAATCACTGATCTATATCTCAGCTTAGGAAAAATGTTTAGACATGAGGGTTGGTTCATTTGACTCATATTGACAAGATGAACGTTCAAGTGGAACATTAGGTGATTTCACTGACCTCCATTGCAACCATACTTTTTTCCCTAGCAACCATATTCATAGATCTTTATCTCAGCTTAGGAAAATAGTTAAGACATTGGGGTTAGTTTATGTATCACATATTGACAAGATGAACGTTCAATTAGGTCTCTGATCCCTCCTTAGCAACCAGATTTTTTACCCTAGCAACCATATTCACAGTTCTATATCTCAGCTTAGGAAAAGTGTTAAGACATGAGGGTGGGTTTATGTATCTCATTTTAACAAGAGGAACAGTATATGAATTCATTCAACCAGACTGTTTATGGTAGCAACCATTTTAAAACATCTATATCTCAGCTTAGGAAAATAGTTCTGACAATAAACAATGAAACTCTCAATGATTTGCTCTCTGTTTCAATAAACAATGTACCCATCATCTCCTTTCTTGGTTGATTCTGCTGCAACCTGTAATTGTTTCCTTGATGTGGAATTTAGGGAGTTTTTAATGAATTTTGAAACACTTTCATGTCACTTTTGATGTATTTTACTGTGTTTTTAAATCAAAAGTGACATGAAAGTGTTTCATGTCACTTTTGATGTATTTTGTGTTTAAATCACGAGGGAATGTTCATCTTTTTGTTCGTTGATTCACGTTGCGCCTGCAAAGGTCTTAAGAGTCAATTTGTTGACACACACTATCTACATCATCAGTAAATCAGTTATACCTGAATGATTTGCTTATAGACTATATTTACGCTAACTGGAAAGTTTTTGCCTCGTCATCGCCTCGACATCGGTAATGCTCTGGTTTTTCACAGCTTTCATTTGAGGTTAAAAAAAACATGCTTTTTATACATTTTCTTTCATTTTGTCATCTGGTGTTATCTGGTATTAACATCCTCTCTCTCTTCGAGTCTTGATCGCATACTCAGACCCTCCCAATCAGCCTCCATGCTCCTCAGAATCTGTGAAAATCTCCCTCCTCAGGGGTTTCATTCACCCGTCACTCTGAGCGAGAGAGAGAGAGAGAGATTTTGATTGAGTTCAGGCCCATTCAGAGCTAGAGAAAGACTCAGCTGTAGCTCTCTTTTGTCTCATCTCCATCTATTATCCCGTCTCATCTTTTCTTCTTGGGTTCACTTTGCTGAATCTGCTGTACTGATCTCTCTCTCTCTCTCTCTCTCTCTCTCTCTCTCTCTCTCTCTCATTATCCCCAGACCCCCGAGGGCTTGATTGGCAGCTCGGGTTGGGATGGAGAGCTGGACTGGGTTTGATGGATCTGGGATGGGGTTAAAGGTGCCGAGGCAGTGTTGCACCTCGTGCTATTGGAGCGCGCTCAGCAGGGCGAGCTCTTTTGTTATTTAACTAAGCTAATTGTGATTGCGGTGGAATGGAAATGTTGGATGGAAATCTCCTCCACTTGGAACTCAGTTTGTTTTTTTAGAAGCTAAAACCCTTAATATACATTTTTTTAAATAACCGTGATTGTTTAAAACTGTTCATATTGTGATTAAATACAATTTTTCCGGGGACTAATCACTCGGTTTGTATGAAAAATGCAGTAAAATAAATTATTATTTAATAAGTTAGGAACTCTGTTGGGTTTTTAGAGGCTAAATATATATACATTTTTTTAAAATAATTGTGTTTGTTTAAAAGTGTTCATATTGTGAATAAACAACTTTTTTCCGGGGACTAATCACTCTGTATGAAAAATGCAGTAAAAATAAATTATTGTTTAATAAGTTAGGAACTCTGGTTTTTAGAGGCTAAAACCCTTTATATACATTTTTTTAAATAACCGTGATTGTTTAAAAGTGTTCATATTGTGATTAAATAAAAAATTGTGGGGGGGGACTAATCATTCGGTTTGTATGAAACATTCAGTAAAAATAAATAATTATTTATTACTTTTTTGAATTATTTAGTCAGTACCAATTTTGCATGTAAACCTTGTTTAGTGTTCATTCATTTCTTATTATGAATGTGTAATCAGACAAATTAGAATTTATCCATGAAATATGTGTTACTAAGGCAGCCTATGATGGTGAGTTAAAATTAAATCGTTTGCCAATCAGAAGCAGGGTAGGGCGTGTCTTTAAACACAAACACATATTTGTATTCGATAGTTTAGACATAACTTTGTTTTGGTTTCATTTGTCGACTAGTGATGGAAAGTTTTGTTCTTTTTGGTGACTCTGTTCTCTTGACTCATTTGACTCTTCAAACGGTTCGTTCATTTCGTTCCATCTGTAAATACTTATTTTTTTAATTCCCTAACAAGATTACTTGCAAATAGTTATGACAAAAGACTCCAAAACGGAGCAAAATACAATAATAAGAGAAATAAAACTAGCTTACCTAGGTCTTTTGATTATCAACACGCACCAGAAAAACCTCTTCTGATGCTTCCAAAACATCGATATTAGATTGTTTATTTCAGTAAAATTACCTGTGTACCGCCCATAACCTGTGTAGTGAAAAATTCGCTTTTTTGGCAAAAAAATAGACAAATCACCATAATACCGCATGAAATACCATCACATGAAAACGAGCAATTCAGAAGTTCTCTAAACTTCGGGTTCCGTAGCCATTGAGAACAATAAGAACGAGTTGAAGAGTGATTCAAATGAACTGTTCGTGTCTATATCTGGGTTCTGTTGCCATTGAGAAGCAACTGAGAACTATAAGAACGAGTTGAAGAGTGATTCAAATGAACTGTTCGTGTCTATATCTGGGTTCTGTAGCCATTGAAAAACATTCAGAACAATAAGAACGAGTTGAAGAGCGATTCAAATGAACTGTTCGTGTCTATATCTGGGTTCTGTTGCCATTGAAAAGCATCGAGAAACTATAAGAACGAGTTGAAAAGTGATTCAAATGAACTGTTCGTGTCTATATCTGGGTTCTGTTGCCATTGAAAAGCATCGAGAACTATAAGAACGAGTTGAAGAGTGATTCAATTGAACTTTTCATGTCTATATCTGGGTTCTGTAGCCATTGAAAAACATTGAGAACAATAAGAACGAGTTGAAGAGCGATTCAAATGAACTGTTTGTGTCTATATCTGGGTTCTGTTGCCATTGAAAAGCATCGAGAACAATAAGAACGAGTTGAAGAGTGATTCAAATGAACTTTTCGTGTCTATCTGGGTTCTGTAGCCATTGAAAAACATTGAGAACAATAAGAACGAGTTGAAGAGTGATTCAAATGAACTGTTTGTGTCTATATCTGGGTACTGTAGCCAATGAAATGCATCGAGAACAATAAGAACGAGTTGAAGAGTGATTCAACTGAACTGTTCGTGTCTATATCTGGGTTCTGTAGCCATTGAAAAACATTCAGAACAATAAGAACGAGTTGAAGAGCGATTCAAATGAACTGTTCATGTCTATATCTGGGTTCTGTTGCCATTGAAAAGCATCGAGAACTATAAGAACGAGTTGAAAAGTGATTCAAATGAACTGTTCATGTCTATATCTGGGTTCTGTTGCCATTGAAAAGCATCGAGAACTATAAGAACGAGTTGAAGAGTGATTCAATTGAACTTTTCATGTCTATATCTGGGTTCTGTAGCCATTGAAAAACATTGAGAACAATAAGAACGAGTTGAAGAGCGATTCAAATGAACTGTTTGTGTCTATATCTGGGTTCTGTTGCCATTGAAAAGCATCGAGAACAATAAGAACGAGTTGAAGAGTGATTCAAATGAACTTTTCGTGTCTATCTGGGTTCTGTAGCCATTGAAAAACATTGAGAACAATAAGAACGAGTTGAAGAGCGATTCAAATGAACTGTTTCGTGTCTATATCTGGGTACTGTAGCCAATGAAATGCATCGAGAACAATAAGAACGAGTTGAAGAGTGATTCAAATGAACTGTTCGTGTCTATATCTGGGTTCTGTAGCCATTGAAAAACATTGAGAACAATAAGAACGAGTTGAAGAGTGATTCAACTGAACTGTTCGTGTCTATATCTGGGTTCTGTTGCCATTGAAAAGCATCGAGAACAATAAGAACAAGTTGAAGAGTGATTCAAATGAACTTTTCGTGTCTATATCTGGGTTCTGTAGCCATTGAAAAACATTGAGAACAATAAGAACGAGTTGAAGAGCGATTCAAATGAACTGTTCGTGTCTATATCTGGGTTCTGTAGCCATTGAAAAGCATCGAGAACTATAAGAACGAGTTGAAAAGTGATTCAAATGAACTGTTCGTGTCTATATCTTGGTTCTGTTGCCATTGAAAAGCATCGAGAACTATAAGAACGAGTTGAAGAGTGATTCAAATGAACTTTTCGTGTCTATATCTGGGTTCTGTAGCCATTGAAAAACATTGAGAACAATAAGAACGAGTTGAAGAGCGATTCAAATGAACTGTTCGTGTCTATATCTGGGTTCTGTTGCCATTGAGAAGCATTGAGAACAATAAGAACGAGTTGAAGAGTGATTCAAATGAACTGTTCGTGTCTAAATCTGGGTTCTGTTGCCATTGAAAAGCATAGAGAACAATAAGAACGAGTTGAACAGTGATTCAAATGAACTTTTCGTGTCTATATCTGGGTTCTGTAGCCATTGAAAAACATTGAGAACAATAAGAACGAGTTGAAGAGTGATTCAAATGAACTGTTCGTGTCTAAATCTGGGTTCTGTTGCCATTAAAAAGCATTGAGAACTATAAGAACGAGTTGAAGAGTGATTCAAATTAACTGTTCGTGTCTATATCTGGGTTCTGTTGCCATTGAAAAGCAACGAGAACTATAAGAACGAGTTGAAGAGTGATTCAAATGAACTGTTCGTGTCTATATCTGGGTTCTGTAGCCATTGAAAAACATTGAGAACAATAAGAACGAGTTGAAGAGCGATTCAAATGAACTGTTCGTGTCTATATCTGGGTTCTGTTGCCATTGAGAAGCATTGAGAACTATAAGAACGAGTTGAAAAGTGATTCAAATGAACTGTTCGTGTCTATATCTGGGTTCTGTTGCCATTGAAAAGCATCGAGAACTATAAGAACGAGTTGAAGAGTGATTCAATTGAACTTTTCATGTCTATATCTGGGTTCTGTAGCCATTGAAAAACATTGAGAACAATAAGAACGAGTTGAAGAGCGATTCAAATGAACTGTTTGTGTCTATATCTGGGTTCTGTTGCCATTGAAAAGCATCGAGAACAATAAGAACGAGTTGAAGAGTGATTCAAATGAACTTTTCGTGTCTATCTGGGTTCTGTAGCCATTGAAAAACATTGAGAACAATAAGAACGAGTTGAAGAGCGATTCAAATGAACTGTTTGTGTCTATATCTGGGTACTGTAGCCAATGAAATGCATCGAGAACAATAAGAACGAGTTGAAGAGTGATTCAAATGAACTGTTCATGTCTATATCTGGGTTCTGTAGCCATTGAAAAACATTCAGAACAATAAGAACGAGTTGAAGAGCGATTCAAAAGAACTGTTCGTGTCTATATCTGGGTTCTGTAGCCATTGAAAAGCATCGAGAACTATAAGAACGAGTTGAAAAGTGATTCAAATGAACTGTTCGTGTCTATATCTGGGTTCTGTTGCCATTGAAAAGCATCGAGAACTATAAGAACGAGTTGAAGAGTGATTCAATTGAACTTTTCATGTCTATATCTGGGTTCTGTAGCCATTGAAAAACATTGAGAACAATAAGAATGAGTTGAAGAGTGATTCAAATGAACTGTTCGTGTCTATATCGGGGTTCTGTAGCCATTGAGAACGAGTTGAAGAGTGATTCAAATGAACTGTTTGTGTCTATATCTGGGTTCTGTAGCCATTGAGAAGCATTGAAAACGATAAGAACAGTTTATTTGAATCTCCTGGTTCATTGAGAACAAATCGTTCACTAGGAAGAATCGTTCCTCACGACTCTCTATAAAGATTTGTTCTTTTTGAACGAATCGTTCATGAACGACACATCACTATTATCGACATGAGTTCTGAAAAACTAACTTTAGACTTGCAACTAAGGGTTCTCTGCCTTTTTTTTTTGAGCTCTGTAATGGCATCATTCGATTCACCTGCTGCAATCGTGGAATGTGAGCAACGACGAGACGCAGAGCTTTGAAGGCCTCACTTTCCAGTCCAGAGCTCAGAGCTGGTGTTGTTGACCATATAAGCTGTGTTCGAGGCTGGTTTGCGGTTATAAACGAGCTCCTGTGTTTACACCGCGCGTCTGGAAGTACTGACTGTGTTTACCTCACAGGCTTCGCTCAGCTATGTGTGTCTGGGTTCAGGAGTGCGCGCTTGTGTTTTATAGTGCATATGAAATGAATGACAGCATTGAGCAGACTCCTCGTGTGTTCAGGGAGCCGTGCTGGGGGAGGTGCCACATGCTGGCGCAGAGATTTTTGTTTCTACGTGGTCTTACAAAGCTCTTCTGCTGTGTGTTTTTTTTGTTGTTGCTCGGGTTGCCAGAGATCGAGAAAAAGCTTCTAAATGCTAAAAAAAAAATCTAAAAATGATGCTTAAGGTTGCCAGAGTTTGAGAAAACATGCATAAATGCTTAAAAATATAAAAGTCATAGTTAGGGTTGCCAGAGGTTGAGAACTTTTTTTAAATTCTCAAAATCAGAAAATTTATGGTTAGGGATCCTAAAAAAAAAGAAAAAAGAAAAAAAATCATTAGGGTTGCCACAGTTTGAGTTGCCACATTCATAAATTATCAAAATCATAAAAGTAATTGTTAGGGTTTCCAGAGAGAGAGAGAGAGAGAGAAAGAGAAAATATACCTAAATGTTGAAAATAAAATACACATGACCATTAGGGTTGCCAGAGTTGGTTTGAGAAAAGACTCATAAACACTCAAAATTATAACAAGTGATGATCAGGGTTGTTAGAGCTTGACAAAACACACGTGAACATTCAAAATTGCAAAAGTGGTCATTAGGGTTGCCAGAGATAGAGAAAATACTCCTAAATGTTAAAAATAAAATAGGGTCGCCAGGAGCAAGAAGGTTGCTGGTTCGAGCCTCGGCTGGGTCTGTTAGCATTTCTGTGTTCTGAGTTCTCCTCGTGATCGCGTGGGTTTTCTCCGGGTGCTCCGGATTCCCCACAAGTCCAAAGACATGCGGAATAAGAGAATTGGGTAAAAACGATTGTTCATAGTGTTTGAGTGTCAATGAGTGTGAGTGGATGTTTCCCAGCGATGGGTTGCGGCTGGAATATAGCAATATTATTCGCAAAGCTGTATATTTATCTGCAAATGTGCATACTCTGCAAAAGTAGCTGGCTCACTGTGTGATAAACTCCAAAACGAAGGGAAACTGGTAAGAACCTCACCTTACCACAGGTTTCCCTTCTCTCTCACTGTCCCTGGCTGCTGAAACAAACTCCTGATCCAGTCAGGAGAGCAGCAACACTAACGGCTTTCAGAAAGCTGCTGAAACTCTTCTCTTCAGGGAACACCTACTATCAAAAAAATCATTTTTCCTCCTCTTCTCTTCATTTTCTTCCTGCTTTGGTTTATTGATGAGCTGAGACTTCTACTACGAGCGAGCTGAGATAGACTCTGATTTTGTAACAAATCTCAGATTGTCTCTCTCCTTCTGTATGTCACTTTGGACAAAAGCGTCTGCTAAATACATAAATGTAAATGTCTCACATGCGATGTACAAGCATCAAGTGAAAACACTCCAGTGTACACAATTTTTTCTCTAAAGATGAAGCAAAAAAGTTTGTTTCGCTTAAATAGATAAGAATTTACCAACAAAAACATGTTAAACCTGTTCATTTTATTTTATTTAATGAAACACTCGCAATGTTCTTGTTTGCCAAAAATTATCTCTTTAAACTATGAGTTACTTTAGCAATCACAATGTAGCATTAAAGCTCTTGTTTGCTATCATTTTCTCGCGTATTCACTTCACTTTGACGCGGTGCGTTTTCATTAAGTCTTCTTCCCGTCCCTTTCATCCATAATGCATGCTGCTGATATACGGCCTGAACTAATGGAAGCTGTGTGTTTACCCCGCGTCCCTCGCATCCATCACTCTCTCTGTGTACATGGACACGGGTTCAGGGTGAGCGTCTGCTCTGTGTAACGCTAGCGTCGCTGCTCACGGCTACACACGCAAACGCTCCATTCTTCATCAGGACAGCACAGGAGCGCTCGGTTCCTCTCTGTGACGCAAGCTGAGCATTAGTGATTTAGAGAGCTGATCTTGGGAATAGAGAAGGGGGGAGGGGGATAGAGTGAGAGAGAGGCGGTAAGATGGTGCAGTGGTGGAGTTGGTCGTTCTGTAACTGGAAGGTTGGTGGTTCGATCCCCGCTAGGGCCATTCTGCCGTTGTGGCCCTCGGCAAGCCACTTCACCCACATTTCCCTGTATGGATGTGTGTGACTGGTGGAGGTGTTTGGTGGATGTGTGTTACTGGTGGAGGTGTTTGGTGGATGTGTTGTGATGTGTGACTGGTGTGAGGTGTTTGGTGGATGTGTGTTACTGGTGGAGGTGTTTGGTGGATGGGGGTGTTTGGTGGATGTGTGTGACTGGTGTGATGTGTTTGGTGGTGGGCAGGAGGTCGTAGGCGCAGAATGGCAGCCACGTTCTGTCAGACTGCCCCAGGGCAGCTGAGGGCTACCAAGGTAGCTTATCACCACCAGAGAGTGAATGTGGAGTGAATGAACAATGCTCAAATAATCGTAAAGCGTCTTTGAGTGTCTTGAAAAGCGCTATATAAATTGAAGGCATTATTATTATTATTATTATTATTAGAGGGGGAGAAGAAGAGGGAGGAGACCGAGAGAGGTGAGGAAAGGAGAGATAGAGAGAGAGAGTTAGAAAGGGAGGGAGAAGGAAAGCAAGAGGGAGAGAGAGAGAGAGAGTGGGGGGGGCTAGGTGAGGGGGGGAGAGGAGAGCAGAGAGGGAAGAGAGGAGAGAGAGAGAGAAAGGGGTATAGTGAAAGGAGAGGAAAGAGGAAGTATGTTTGTGTGACTGTGTGAGGAGAGGAGAGGGGAAGAGAGGAGAGAAATAGATTGAGCGAGTGAGAGAGACATAGGGAGAGAGAGAGGAAAGGAAGACAGAGAATGAGAGAGAGACAGAGGGTGAAAGAGTAGGGAGAGAGAGGAAAGGAAGACAGAGAGTGAGAGAGAGAGAGAGAGAGAGACAGAGGAGTGAGAGAGAAAGAGACAGAGGGTGAGAGAAAGTAAGACACAGAGAGAGAGAGAGAGTGGGGTCTAGGAGAGAGGGAAGGGGAGAGAAAGCAAGTGAAAGAGGATAAAGTGGGGCCAGAGAGAGAAAGGGGGATTGTGTGTGAGAGACAGAGTTACAGAGGAAGAGAGGCAAAAAGAGGAGAGAGAGGAGGAAGAGAGAGAAAGAGGGTGAGATTATGTTTCATAAAGAATGTTAAATGGATTATAATATATTCATAATCTACCAATTAAAATATGTTTAACATATATAAAGTTGTATTAAATCCCACGTGAGAGGAAGAGAAAAAGAGAACAACAACAAACAGAAAAGTTTTTGTCATATAATAATCCTAACTAAATGTAAAACAGTCATTGAAACTGCACGAGGACCCTTATTTTGTAATCTACTATGAAGTAGTGCTGATTACAAAAATGTATAACTTATTACAAAAGGAATATTCTATTTTAAATATACGAAAAATGCAACCCTGAAGTGTTTTAGTTCAATCATCTCTTTGTCCTGGGGTGTTAGTGCGTCCCGCTCCGGCAGCCTCTTCGTCCCGATATAAATTATCGCAGCTGTAAAATTAGCGTTTTCAGTTTATGTCCTGATGTCAGCGTTATATACGCCTGCTCTCTGCCCCTCCGAGAAAACACTTCTCTTTAACAGCTCGCAGATGTGAGGCGCTCTGACGGAGGCTGCTGAACGCTGCTCTGTGGGCCGAATGTGTGTGTGTGAGTGCGTGTGCGTGTGCGTGTGCGTGTGTGTGAGTGTGTGCGCGTGTGCGTGTGAGTGTGCGTGTGTGTGAGTGTGCGCACTGTAAAACATAATTTTTCAACCTTGTGAATGATGGAAACTATTTTCAAGTATGTTTTACAGGTAAGTAATATTCTGTGTTTTTACTTAAAAATGCCATGTTTAATCCAGAGCATTACTGACAGT
Source organism: Danionella dracula (assembly GCA_900490495.1). Classification (NCBI taxonomy): domain Eukaryota; kingdom Metazoa; phylum Chordata; class Actinopteri; order Cypriniformes; family Danionidae; genus Danionella; species Danionella dracula. The sequence goes on from UELW01000149.1 coordinate 52,435, forward strand.
TTCTTTGTCATTCATTGTAATTAAAGTATATTTGTAAATTTAGATACTATGTCCTACAAGTAGTTTTAACTCAGTGTTCGCCATCTAATCAAATTGCAGCAAAAAAAAAAGAATAATTCAAGTAATATTTATTCAGTTCAGCGATGTATTTTATGCGCAAGCGTCTTTGGGTGTGTGTTCGTGAGCCTGCGTGTGCATGTGTGTGTGCGTGTGCGCGTGTGTGTGTGTGTATGTGTGCGTGCGCTCGTGCGTGTGTGTGCGTGTGTGTGCGTGCGTGCGGTCATGTGTGCGAGCTCTAGAGCAAAAGGAAAACACACAGCTCACCTTTACAGCCGGAGCTGTGAGTTTCTCAGTTTCTCTGCGCGTGAGTGACGGAGCTGTAATGGTGGGCTCAGGAGCTCTGGGTGAAGAGAGTCGCCGCGCACACAAAGAGCTGTTGTGCTCGTCTCAGGCGTATCTTGGGTTTTTTTTATTCTTCAACCTGAAAACCAAAGGAGCTAAATCTTTTCTTTGTCACGTGCTTCCAATACTTGAAATTTAGTCTCTCTGGTTTTTCTTTTCTTTTCTTGTTTTTTTCTTTTCTTTTCTTATCTTTTTCCTCCTTTTTTCTTTTAATGCAGCCTTTCTTTTGGTCTCCGTCATTTATTCCTAAACTTTACTTTCTTCTTTAATTTGTGTTCCTCCATGCTATTTAGCTTTACTTAATATACAGTTGACCTATCTTTATTTTTTATTTTTCTTTACTGGACTCTACTCTACTTTAGTATACTTTACTTTTAATTATTTTATTCCAAATTTAGACCACTCTACTTAACTTCTACTTCTGCTTAAATATCATCTTCTCCTCTCTCCTCTTCTGTTACCTTCTCTCTTCTTCTTCTCCTCTTCTCTCCTCTTCTCTTCTCTCCTCTTCTCTCCTCTTCTCTTCTCTTCTCCTCTCCCCTCTTCTCTTCTCCTCTCCTCTCTTCTCTTCTCCTCTCCTCTCTTCTCTCTCTCTTCTCTTCTCTCCTTCTCTTCTCCTCCTCTCCTCTCCCCTCTTCTCTTCTCCTCTCTTCTCTTCTCTTCTCTTCTCATCTACTCTCTTCTCCTCTCCCCTCTTCTCTTCTCCTCTCCCCTCTTCTCTTCTCCTCTCCTCTCTTCTCTTCTCCTCTCCCCTCTTCTCTTCTCCTCTCTTCTCTTTTTCTCTCTTCTCTTCTCAGTCTCTCTTCTCCTCTCGTCTTTTCTCTTCTCTCATCTTTTCTCTTCTTTCTTCTCCTCTCCTCTCTTCTTTCTTCTTCTCTCTCTTCTTTTCTCTTCTCCTCTTCTCTCCCCTCTTCTCTTCTCTTCTCTTCTCTTCTCTCGTCTCTTTCTCTTCACTTCTCTTCTCTTCTCTTCCACCTATTGTCATGCTTGACTTTTGAAAAGCTCTCTATCTTTTGGTTTAAGTTTAATTTGAAGTCAGTAGAATTTTATCAATGTTTTATTGTTTCAATTATATGTGTTTTACTATTGTGTCCCTGATGAATCTTTTCCTAATAGAGTTAACGGGAGAGAACTCTACTCTTGAGCTTTACTAAATCTTCAATTGAGGAGAAAGAACGAAAACGTATTGATAGGCTCAATCGCAGACATTTCAAACGTTCTCAGAAATGTTTTTGAACTCGAAAACTTCTTTTGTGGCAGGAGATTGTGTATTTTTGTATTTTTCAAAACGTTCCTCTCTCTGTTGTCCTCCAGGTAACGTTCTGGACTCCATGCTGCTGAGGAATTCTGCTAAAGTGGAGGAGCGGCGGGAGACAGGAACTGATGCGCCAGTTCTACCTCACCGCTTCCTGTGGTGCTACTGTTACAATCACTGCCCTGAGGACTCCACCAATAACACCTGCAGGTTAGATTCTTCTAAACCAAATACCAAACCAAATTATATGCAAACAGACAAGTACTCGGGGGCAAGATCATGGAGTGCTTTCTATGTAAAAGTCAAGATTTTAAAATCTACACAGTGATTTCAGAACAGGTGTGATGTGTTCACATGCTCTGGTCCTGGTCAAGACATGAGCAGCTCAACACACTGCAACCTGTCCAGAGTAGACCTGGAGACCAGGAGAGCATTACAGTAATCTTTCCGTTGAAGAGAAATGCACCATAGTAGTCTAGCTACATTTCTCAGCTAACCGTTGCTTAGTCAAACTACTCGAAAGTCAGATATGGATTGAAAGTCACACCAAGGTTCTTCAATCTGCTCTTTGTCTCCAACAATGAACCATTAAGAGACAAACTCAAGACCCTAGTTTTCAAATGCCCTGTCTGGAAAAACAGAAAAAAAAATTTCTAGGTTTTGAGTGAACAAAATGTCAAAAATGTCCACCAGTTGTGGTCCGGTAGATAAGGAGATCGACTTGTGATCTGAAGGTTGCAGGTTCGATCCCCAGATCCACCGAGTTGAAGGTGGTGTGAGTGATGAAACACTTGCTCTCCATCTTCAGCAACCTCAGCTGTGGAGCCCTCGAGCGAGCACCAGTCCCCCGACTGCTCCCCGGGCCCCGCAGCCATGGCTCCCTCTGCTCCGGGTGAGTGCTCACGATGTGTTTGTTCACTGCTGTGTACACTGGATGGGTTACATGCAGAGCACAAATTCCCGGTATGGGTCCCTCCAGATCTGGTCACTTTTACTTTTAGTTATTAATGCTGTCAAAGCAGCGAGTCAAACTGAATTTTAAAGTTTGGATAACAAACAAACAAAGACAAAACAGAAGTTAACAAATGAAAAAACAACGGTTAGAAAACTGTAACACAGACAACAAACAGGTGATCATCATCAGTTGCAGGATGAGAGATAAATGATGAGGAAAGGTTAGAGAGGAACATTGAACCACATTGTTTTTTCAACAGTTTGTATGTTTATAGTGCTCAGACACCAGATCCGTTTAAGAAATCCCAGGAGCCAATTATGGGGATGCTAGATTAAACAGATCTGTTTTTAATCTGTCTTAACTATTTTCCTAAGCTGAGATATAGATATTTGAAAGTAGTTGCTAGGGTAAAAAGTATTGTTGCTATGGGA